>JAPDVR010000018.1:6142765-6610265 GCA_026230005.1 Gila orcuttii
TGACTCAGATGTGGCTTGTCCCTGTAAATGAAGTGTTTACTGCAGCAGAGACACAATTCTTGTCTGGACAGATCAGACTTCTGGCCCGGTCAGGACTGAGTCACTTATTGAAAACTGCAGTACTTGTGGGCAAGCGGTTGGGACAATGTGAGGGATTTTTGGACATGTACCATTGCGATTCCGTGATATAGTCTACTTTAAAGTTCTTGGAATACCAAAAAAATATATTGATGTATCTCGTTGAATCCAAGAGAGAGATGCGGGACACAGAATGAACTGGTAACTTTAAAGATAAACCAGGCAATAATGAACATAATATTAACACGAGACCATGAACTGAACAAACTGAGGGCTCATATACACGGAGGATGATACTCAAAGAAACAGGGAACAGGTGAGTGTGACTACAACTAAAGATGAACTCGAACACGGGCAAAACAGTAACAAGGAAACCTATGACTAGGAACTAAACAAGACAAAGAAACAGAACATGACCGTGCCAAATACTCACTCAGTACAATGGTATTTCCATCTACAGTAGTACCGTGACTAGGACTTTTCTTTAGTATGGAAAGAAAAGTCCAGTTCACGCAGAATTTGGTGTAAATCATCTAGAGGTACTCATTGACAAAGATAGATAGAGATAGATAGATAGATAGATAGATAGATAGATAGATAGATAGATAGATAGATAGATAGATAGATAGATAGATAGATAGATAGATAGATAGATAGATAGATAGATAGATAGATTAGATAGATAGATAGATAGATAGATAGATAGATAGATAGATAGATTTTTTACATTATTTATTGGTGTCTTTCTTGCGAGAGGATGCGTACAGATATGAATATGGGTTAGTGGTCAGGAATAGGTTATGCATGATTGGACTGTAGGTGTACTGGTCATGCTCGCAGGGTTTAGCCTGTGTTAGCCTAAATGGGATCAGAGCGATTTAAAGGGCTGGGTGAGTGCAGTGACGCAGGGCTTTGTGTCCGCGGATGAATCCTGACTGACAGCTGCCCCACTCTGACATGAGCTGGAGACTCAGTCTAACGTACGGGACAGGCAGACCTCAGGCTTCAGGTTATGAATCCTGGACATCACACTTGCTGGTGTTTATACTGAATGCAGGATTAATGCTGAATGTTGTCTACAGCTGGAAAGAGTAATTTATTGTTCAAGACGCTTTTCTATCACATCCCTAGAGGGCAATAAAAGACACTAAACGTCCTGACACTGATATTTCATTTACTTTGCAATTTGTTGGAACTTTCTCCCAAAACATTTTAATCTTCTTAGCTGCAGATGCACTATTGATGAATGGCTTTATTACATATTCAGCTGCATTAGTGGTTTTATTGCACTTTCAAACAAGCTGTCTGTCTGTCTGTCTTTCTGTCTGTCTTGTGAAAAAGAAGTGCCCTTAATTGTGTGATGTGCACTTTCCCCCCCATACTATGGAAGTCAATGGGGTCCATCAACTGTTTGGTTTAACATTCTTAAAAATATCTTCTTTTGTGTTCAGCAGAACAAAGACATTTATACAGGTTTGGAACAACTTGAGGGTGAGTAAATGATAACAGAATTAACAATTTTGGGTGAACAAGTTTTAAATGGTACAATTTGTAATAATGTCAAATAAAAAGTTTTTACTTTATATTTTAAGTCATTATTTTAACGATCTATTGTCATACTTAAGCGAAGTACACTTAGCGTATTTTGTGTTGACTAAAGCACTAGAATTTCTTGATTATAATTGTAACTGTAGTTATTCACTATTTTATTTAAATTTAATAATAAGATAATTATTTTATATAAAAAAGTATTATTTATATTAAGATATAATTATATTTATATATTAATATGCCTAAATTGCAACCTTAAATCCTTTCTAAGACAATGGAAGTAATTGTTAAATTATGCGATTATGTATTTATTTATTTATTTATTAGTGTGTGTCTGTGCTAAATCAGGGGCTTTCAGTCTTTTAGACGAACCCTAAATAAATATGATCATCCTCATGCAAGGGATCCCATCCTAAAATTTAAAATGCATCTATATCCAAAGACCCAATTTACATGGAGGAAAAAACATTATAAATATGTCTGAAAATATTTCGTTTCTATTAGGTCACTCATCATACTGTACTGTTAGATTCATTTTCTCATTAATTATTTAAAAGTTATCGATATTATTTATCGATTTTCGCGCTATCACTCCCACGCGATCCCCCGGGGGTCCCCGGACCGCAGTTTTATAAACCCTTGTGCTAAATGTCTAAATGTGCGTTTGAGCGCACAGCTGTGGAGAGACGCGTCTCATTGGCTGCTGCTGTGACAGTGGAGAGAGAGAGAGAGAGAGAGAGAGAGAGAGAGAGAGAGAGAGAGAGAGAGAGAGAGAGAGAGAGTGTGTGTGGGTGTGTGTGTGTGTGATAGGCGTGACCTGAGGCGCACAGAAAGCCTCAGCACTGCTGTCATCATACTACACACACACACACACACACACACACACACACACTCAAACGCTTTGTGGACGCATGACGCTCTTCACATTACAAGGACAGACCTCAGTCGAGTCTCGAGCGCATTATGCGTCTCCTCTGTGATGCACCTCAGCTCTCCTCATAACATCTCCAGATCCTCAAACACTCCTCTGAGTCCTCACACAGACCCGACGATGGCTGAAGAGGACAGGGTTTCAGACTCACTCACGGACAGCACGAACTTCAGCGTGTTAAGTTGGGAGCAGGTCCAGCGCCTGGACCTCATCCTGACAGAGAGCATCCCGATCCACGGCCGAGGAAACTTCCCCACGCTGCAGATGAAGCCCCGGGAGATCGTGACTGCGGTGCGGGGCCGCATGCGGGAGCAGGGTATCCATGTGCGGGACACGCGGCTCAACGGGTCCGCCGCCAGCCACGTCCTGCTCGGGGACAGCGGGCTCGGCTACAAGGACCTGGACCTCATATTCTGCGTGGACCTGAAGGGAGAGACAGAGTTTCAGATCGTCAAGAACATAGTGCTGGACTGTCTGTTGGACTTTTTACCTGATGGGGTCAACAAAAAGAAAATCACACCGTTAACCCTAAAGGTGATTGTTCCGATTCATGAGAGTAGTTGAATAGCCTAATTGAAATTTTCAGCTTAAAATGTAGCTACATATTTGTAAAAGGACACGTTTATGTTTTAAGTGCTCACCACTTCTTTGAAGTTTTAGGCCTAATCAAATTTACAGTTGTCAGTTAAACATAATTTTTTAAAACAAAAATAGCCTACAAATGTAAAATACCCAATCAGTCTCTTAAATTAATGAGCTCATAATTCCATGCATAATGCTTTGAGTGTGTGTGTGTGTGTGTGTGTGTGTCTGGAAAAAAATACTATACTTTTTGTACTATAACAAATAAATTAAAATTAAAACATAACATGCATTATGAAGAAACAATAATCATATTAATTCCATTTATAATAACACTCTTAAAAATAAACGTTCCAAAAGGGAGTTTTTCGCAGTGATGTCATAGAAGAACCATCTTTTTTATTATCTTTTTTAATAATCTAAAGAACCCTTTTCCACTATAAAGAACCATGAAATATTCCATGGATGTTAAAGGTTTTTGATGCAACCATCAATGCCAATAAAGAACATTTTTTGCCATCTTAATAATTTAAATGATTTTCATCTTTCTTTTCGACTATTTCCAAATGTTAAGACTGATATTCTACTCATTTTTCACTATTCACGGTTGTAAAATGGTGAGTAATATAGGCAAAGTAAAGTACAGTAAACAGTAAGTTACCTAAGCTTTGATGTTGTTTATCAGTAAACCCTTGAACAACCAGTTCATACCAAAATTTTTAATTACCATTTTATAAGAAAATGGTGTTAAAAGTACAGCATATCACACTGTATGACATGGCTTTCACTGCTTTACTTCATGTGTTTTTATTTTTTGTGAATGTGATTTTGTTTATTAGTGTGTAATTTAAGATCATCTGCATGGATCCCTATAGTCTCATGTGACATTCAGTAGAAAAGCAATTAGAGTAGTTTACTGATAGGCTGGTGAAATGTTGGTTTTCTGTCGGTAAGAGGATTGCGCTAAAGCAGGTTAAAGCCAATCGAGCATTCTCAGCCTTCTAGATCTCCTGCGACAGGAAATTATGGAGAACTGATATGGCAAACGGATGTGCATTTGAATGTATTTGATGATTTGATGAATAATAATAAAACAATGATCTCACTGATCTAACAACAATTCCTTGTCATTTTGTGCAGGAAGCATATGTGCAGAAGATGGTGAAAGTGTGCAATGATTCAGACCGCTGGAGTCTTATCTCTCTCTCCAACAACCGGGGCAAAAATGTAGAGCTCAAGTTCGTGGACTCTTTGCGCCGGCAGTTCGAGTTCAGTGTCGATTCTTTCCAGATTAAGCTAGACTCTCTGCTTCTTTTCTACGAGTGCTCCGAGAACCCAATGGCCAAAACGTTTCACCCCACCATCATCGGCGAGAGCGTGTACGGAGACTTCGACGCCGCATTGGACCACTTGCGCAACAAGGTGATCTGCACGAGGAACCCCGAGGAGATCCGAGGAGGAGGCCTGCTGAAGTACTGCCATCTTCTGGTGAGGGGTTTTCGCGCCGCCTCCGAGTCAGAGATGAAGTCTCTCCAGCGCTACATGTGCTCCCGCTTCTTCATCGACTTCTCGGACATCAGCGAACAGCAGCGCAAGCTGGAGTCTTACCTCCAGAACCACTTTGTGGGCTTGGAGGACCGCAAGTACGATTATCTGACGACTCTGCATGGGGTGGTGAACGAGAGCACGGTGTGTCTGATGGGACACGAGCGACGGCAGGCCTTAGGCTTGATCGCCATGCTGGCGGTGCGTGTGCTAGCCGAGCAGAACGTCATACCCAACGTGGCCAATGTCACTTGCTATTACCAACCTGCCCCTTATGTAGCAGACTGTAACTTTAGCAATTATTACATTGCTCAAGTGCAGCCGGTCTTTACCTGCCATCAGCAAACCTACTCCACGTGGCTACCGTGCAACTGAGAGATGGTGAAAAAGATGAGCTGAATCATTGCATTGTTGTAAGGGAGATGACGTTGTTTCGCAATTGTCTCACTTCCCCAATCTGCCCCGATGCTTGAGTGACATGAACTGGGCTTAGTGTAAAACAGCTCCAGTGTGTTTTTTGTTCATGCGCTGTTTTCTGAAATAAGATGGCCATTGCTTACAACAGTTTGGAGGGCAACTTCTGCTTAATTTGTAAGACTTTAATCGTACTAACATGCGTTTCTGACCGGTTGACACTATCAAAAACATTTAATCTCAGTCATTAGATGCATCAAAAGGGAAGTACGAGGTGTCATTGCACCCTTCAGTCCAAACTGAAACCGATGTATCACAAAGAAGCTTTCCCAAAGACTCTCTGAATGAGGGGGAAAAGTCAAAAAGTACGATTCCAGTTTGTACAAACCAAAGATTTTAAGATTGTATTTTTATACCCAGACTATCAAATGATGTAATAGTGGTGTCTATATTTGTACATGTGAATGCATTCAAAGTGCCTAATGTCAATGCAGTATGCTGAGGTGAGCAAAGCAACCTCATAATCTCGAAATACACGACAAAGGGACTTAAAGCTTGTGAATGTACATGATGTGTCCTGATTTACAACCAATGCAAGTGTCATTTTTCTTAGCAGTCCTCTGCGTTATTTCTGAAGCAGTATGTCTTGTGATTGAACTCTTAATTTATTGTTTCTGAACAGCATCCAGATAAGAAACGTGATGCTCTAGGTAGATGCAAAAAGGTGAGCGTTGAGGGCACATGCATGCATGGTAGAAAACAAAGAAAAGACTTGTTTTCGCACCAAGAGCGAATTTAGTTTCCTAACTTTCTAGAAGAAAGGTATTTGCAAAAGCAGCTTTGATGGTGGGACAGTATTTGCTGTAACATCCAAGCAGGGAATTCGACAGCTCTTGCTGAAGCATTGGAACTAAACCGGGAGTTCATGCACTCCCTTCACAGCTGCTCTGAACGTGACCCCACATTCACCCCCTGTTAACAGAGTGTTAACCTGTGCTTGATTAATAGCGCTATGGAAGGAAATAGGCGGAGCGGTGGCATATATGTTTAGACTTGACAAAGACACTTGAGAGGAGAAGGAAGAGGAAAGCGATACTGTGAGAGAGAAGCGAGGACTGAGAGGAGAGAGAGAGAGAGAGAGAGAGAGAGAGAGAGAGAGAGAGGGAGGGCTGGAGAGATGGGTGCAGCTGGTGAAGGGGTTTATCTCCCTCAACAAATGTATTTTAATCAATAGAGTTTATTTCATTACTGTGAGCAATTTGGCTGAACAGACAAGTATTTAGCACAGATCATTAAATCCATCTTCAATGGAATGCAAACTTTGCAGTCGAGTTTCCATCATATAATGCTTAAGTGCTCGCATCAATCAAATGTTGCACTATTTGGCATTATCAAGATTAAATGAGGAGAAATAACTTAAATTTGTGATGCATAACATTTCTGAAAGAGATTTTAAAGGGGTCATATCATACTTTTTCACTGCCTTTTCACTTTTTTCCTTTCCAAAATAGTCTCGGTTTAATTGTTCCCTTACCGTTTTTCCTGATCTTTAGATGTATAGGACCTCATAGAAATCCCCGTCAAACCTTGTGCTTTGCTCGGCTCATGCACACAAGATTTTGGGTATTTTTGTTTTTTTCTTAATGGCACATTCTTTGCAACTTTTGGCTTACACAGTAGACATCATTGGTGTGTAAATAATGTATTCATCTGTCTGTTGTCAGAAAGTTGTGGATGTTTAGTTTCAATAAATGTTGTTTTTGGACTGGGGAGCAAGTTTTGATTCCTAAAAGTTATATAGTAGGCTATTCCCAAACGTATTTGTCAGCTGAATCCCTTTTACCTAAAATATTTATTTGAAGTATCCTTCAATAATATTAACATCAAAAATAACAACACATTTGCATGTTCACGGTTCTCTGATGTTGGTTTATTTTCAATGCCGTGCAGGTAAACAAATCTTTTTAAAGTGCTTTATTTGACTTATTTTTTATTTTTTTATTATTTTTATTTTATAATTTTATTATTACATTTTCATGAACTTGAGAACCTCATGCAGTTCCCACTTTAAATAGTACATAAAAAAAAAATATTTTACCTCAAAAGATGAAGCAAAATATATGACATGATATGACCCCTTTAAAAACATCAATGGATGAATTTGTAAAGATTTTAAGATATGGTCGTTAAAGTGATTGATATCAGTCAGTAGAATTTGCATTAACATTTTTTTTTAACCAATGGGGTCTGTGCTGATCAGGAGGGCCGAATGTTGCACCTGTGCATGTTCACACATCTCATCTCTTTTAGTTTTTTACACGTTTGCATCTCCAGTTTGTGGTTCTCACTCGCCCTCCAGTTTGTCTTAACATTTTGACAGTATCCTGTGGATTTTGCTGGCAGCGGAATGTTTGACTCGCTTTGTGAAGTTTGGAGTTCCTTTCTTGCCATTCTTCGGATGATGCCAAACGCTTAGTGGTCAAATGTCTTAAAAAAAAACATTTATTTTTAGGACGAACAAACATTATGCTTGTTTTTCTATCTGTATCAGTGAATTTAATTGTCATTCTGCTTTGAATTCTTCGTTCAAGCTGCTAAATGTCATTTTTAACTGCTTATTTTGTGTAAATTTTTTGTTCAATTGTTTGAAGATTTGAAACGTTTTCTTCAATAAAAAAAAAGGAATTGCACCAATTGCAGAATGTCATTTTGTCACATTTAACTTTATATTGTACATTTTCTCAAGCAACACAGTCATTTCATTGTGCTCATGTATTTAAATTGTCAGTTTACCCACCTTTGTTTAATATGTAAATCTAACCATTTCATGGACAATAATGTCAGAAAATCTGAACAAATCTGAATCTAATCCAAGTTTCCAGCATATAAAATATAAGGGTCAAACTCCACCAAGAGAGATTTATCTGATATATAAATGTACTTATAATGGATTTGCATGCGCCAAAACCTTTTGTCCCATAGATTGTGCCAAATCAACCAAAACTGCCTAGAAACTAGATACTGTATTATGTAATTCATTCTTTTTACGTGATTCCTGCGACACGTGCAGCATCTAATGAAATTACAAAACAAAAAAGATATGAGATATGAGAAAGGAATTTAACATTAAAACCCTACATTTATATATACACTATATTGCCAAAAGTATTGGGACACCCCTCCAAATCATTGAATGGAGGTGTTCCAATCACCTCCATAAAATCAAGCACCTAGGCATGCAGACTGCTTCTACAAACATTTGTGAAAGAATGAGTCACTCTCAGGAGCTCAGTGAATTCAAGCGTGGTACCGTGAATGGACCGTTAGTCCATTTGTGAAATTCCCTCACTACTAAATATTCCACGATCAACTGTTAGTGGTATTATAACAAAGTGGAAGCAATTGGGAACAACAGCAACTCAGCCACGAAGTGGTAGGCCACGTAAAATCACAGAGCGGGATCAGCACATGCTGAGGCTCACAGTGCGCAGAAGTCGCCAGCTTTCTGCAGAGTCAATAGCTACAGACCTCCAAACTTCATGTGGCCTTCAGATTAGCTCAAGAACAGTGCGTAGAGAACTTCATGGAATGGGTTTCCATGGCCAAGCAGCTGCATCCAAACCTTACATCACCAAGTGCAATGCAAAGCGTCGGATGCAGTGGTGTAAAGCACGCTGCCACTTAGAGCAGTGGAGACGTGTTCTCTGGAGTGTCGAATCACGTTTACCAGTCTGGCAATCCGATGGACGAGTAGGGAAGGCTTTCCACAAGGTTTAGGAGTGTGTTTTATGGGAATTTTTGACCATTCTTCTAGAAGCGCATTTGTGAGGTCAGTCACTGATGTTGGATGAGAAGGCCTGGCCTGCAGTCTCCGCTCAAATTCATTCCAAAGGTGTTCTATCGTGTTGAAGTCAGGACTCTGTGCGGGCCAATCAAGTCCTCCACACCAAACTCTCTCATCCATGTCTTTGGCCTTGTTTACACTGTCAGTGAAATGTGACCCAATTCCGATTTTTTGCTCACATGTGACACAGATCGGATGTGTTCTATGACAGTGTAAACAAGAACAAAACACATGCATTCAGATATTTCCAGATCGGTTTCAGTATGGCAAGCCGTTTTAACTTTTATTCATTTTCAGGATATGAATTCTTGATCGGTTTCAGTATGGCAAGCCGTTTTAACTTTTATTCATTTTCAGGATATGAATTCTTGATATCAACAATTCAATTGTTGATATCAACAATTACATTTTTGATATCAGCAATTTAATTATTGATATCAACAATATAATTCTTGATATCAACAATTGAATTCTTGATATCAACAATAGAATTCTTGATTTCTGTAATTGTATTTTCACTAGTGAAATGTCACCATAGGCTGCCATTCAAAACTAATTGTTGATATCAAGAATTGATTTCTTACTAGTAGAAATATAATTTTTGATATCAATAATTACATTGTTACTAGTAAAAATGCGAATTCCTGATATCAATAATTCAATTGTCACTAGTTGAAATGTCTATTCTTGATATCAACAATTTAATTGCTACTAGTAAAAATGTTAGTTTTTGATATCTGAAAATGTATTTCTGATATCAATATAATTTCAGATATCTAAAATGGCTTTCTTACTAGTAAAAATTACATTCATGATATCAGAAATTAACATTGTCACTAGTGAAAATGGAATTATTGATATCAAAAATGAACATTCTTACTAGTAGCAATTCAATTGTTGATATCAAGAATAGACATTTCAACTAGTGACAATTGAATTCTTGATATCAAAAATAAAGTTTTTTACTAGTAAGAATTGTATTTCTGATGTGTGAAATTGGAATTTCAACTAGTAAGAAATCAATTCTTGATATCAACAATTGATTTTGAATGGCAGCCAATGGAGACTTTTCACTAGTGAAAATACAATTACAGATATCAAGAATTATAGTTTTTACTAGTTGAAATTCAGTTGCTGATATCAAGAATTATAATTTTAACTAGTGAAAATTTAATTGTGGATATCAAGAATTAGCATTGTTAATAGTGGAAATGTAATTTCTGATATCAAAAATTGCCATTGTTACTAGTAGAAATCTAATTCCTGATATCAATAACTATTATTTTAACTAGTGAAAACTGAATTGTTGATATCAAGAATTCATATCCTGAAAATGAATAAAAGTTAAAACGGCTTGCCATAGTTTCAGGCCTCATTCATATGTGGAAATAAATCGGATATGTGCCAATGCGACTGTCATGTAAACAGGCAGATCGGATTTTCTGAGGCATTAGGTGACTTCTCTGCGGTTTAATGACGAAAGAAACCCACGACGCGGTTCTGCAAAGGGATGGATGACCGACGAAACGTATCATCGTAGGAGAGGAATGTGGACAGGGGCACGGGAAGTGTTTTCACAGGATTGTAAATGTAACGAAAATTGTTCATTTACATTTATTTTGTGTTCATTTCTATTTGCTGTCTCTGTGCTGCATGGCTCTTTATTGTATAACAGTGCACAGCCCATAACCCCTTTATTTTAAGGCTTAATTTATGTCCCGTAGATCGGTCCGTTGAATTACGAATGAAAGCAGTATCAATAATGTCAAACATGTGATGTGCAGTCAAGTTCGGGTGTGTGTATGCTGTTTTAACAAGTGTTCTCACCGATACGTGTGTGATTCGTGGAGTTTTAACGAGTTTTATAGACATTGTTTCTTATTCAAAAGTGGTGTTTTGCAACTTCGCATATCGCAGAGCATGAAGCATATTTCGTGTTCGTCCATCTGTGCAAGATAATTTAGCCCTTTAAGCATGCGAGATATGTTTCAGATAGCCTAGTAGCCTATGGCAAGTGTAAACACATGAATCTGATATGGGTCACAATTTAAAGAACGTGTAAACACACAGTCAAAAAAATCGGATATAAGCAACAAATCAGAATTGGGCATCAAGACCTGCAGTGTAAACGAGGCCTTTATGAACCTTGCTTTGTGCACTGGTGCGCAGTCATGTTGGAACAGGAAAATCCCCAAACTGTTCCCACAAAGTTGGGAGCATGAAATTGTCCAAAATGTGTTAGCAGCTGAAGCATTAAGAGTTCCTTTTACTGGAACTAAGGGGCCAAGCCCAACCCCTGAAAAACAACCCCACACCA
The DNA here is from genome assembly GCA_026230005.1 of Gila orcuttii. NCBI lineage: Eukaryota > Metazoa > Chordata > Actinopteri > Cypriniformes > Leuciscidae > Gila > Gila orcuttii. The sequence goes on from JAPDVR010000018.1 coordinate 6,154,028, forward strand.
TGATCCCCCCCTCCACCAAACTTTACACTTGGCACAATGCAGTCAGGAAAGTACCGTTCTCCTACCAAACCCAGACTCGTCCATCGGATTGCCAGACAGAAAAGCATGATTTGTCACTCCAGAGAACACGTCTCCGCTGCTCTAGAGCTTTACACCACTGCATCCGACGCTTTGCATTGCACTTGGTTATGTAAGAGTTAAAGCTGTTATAGGTGCAAAGGGTGGGCCAACTCCATATTAAACCCTACGGATTAACAAAGGAACGTCATTAAAGTTCATGTGCATGTGAAGGCAGACATCCCAAAACTGTTGGCAATATAGTGTATATTAGAGGCGGAGTTGATTATTACATGCACCAATAGGGTCAATTTGGATTTCATATTGACACCAGACTCTTTATAAGGTGATGGCCAATGTATCATCACTAAATCAAACTGTTTATGTTTCCAATAACTGTGGTATATATTGGGGGTGTTGCACTGTGCAAACTACGCCCCTGTTGTCACAGGGAAGAATTGACTATAGGGACTCACGACGACCCTCATGAAAAAAAGCCAGCTAGAAAAACAGTAGTTCTCAGAACAGAGTTTTTTACCTCAATCGAAAGGTTGTTTAGGGTGAACTGCGTCAGAACGACCACAATAACTTTGTGACTTCCATTGCTTTTACAGCAGGTCAGGCATTCGACAGCAGCCACACTCAGTAAGCAGTAAACATATATCTTAGTGAGATGACATTTGTGTAAAGCCACAGTCTGCTGGACATAGATATGACATCAGCAGTCACCCGGGGCAACCAGACCTTTAGACGGGTCAACCTTTAGTGCACGCTAAGAATAGTGCAGCTATCACTGAGTATTTCTACTTGATGTTCGATGGACAATTATTTTGTCAAATATGACGTCATAGCTTTTGTGTTATGTACAGGCCACTAAAAACACAAGCTCTGTTCCTTGCCCACATATATACGTAGGCAGATTGCCACTTTATAAAGGCAGAAACTCTCTTAATGGTCAATAGTCAGTGGTCTTTTGGTGTAATAGTATTTGGTGAAATAGACCAGGTTAATTTGAGTTTTTTGTATTTGCTATTTATTCTAATTTAATGGAAACATTATAACTGGAAAAAGATATTTAGGCTCAGATTTAGGATATAAGTATTTGAATTGCATATAAAATTTCCATTCATTTGGATTACACAGTTTTAACATAAATAAACTAATGAACTTAACGTGATGCATATTTGTCATTCATACATAAATGAAACAGGTAGTATTTCCAAACTCAAAAAATGTCATGGCATAGTTTATTATTAACTATTAAATTTTTATTTATGTAAATAATCATATTTTCAAAATGATTTTTTTTTTCAAATAGCTAAAAATCTGCACAAATCTGTTAATATTGTGCAAACAATCACATTTATTCAGTTAAATATATGAATATGGTTAAAGTATGGCTAGCTGCGGAATAAGCAATATTCAGTTACTGTGAATACTGTGATGCATATGCTAGGTCTCCTAGGGTCTACTGAGAGACATGTTAAGGTAAAAATAAAAAAGGTTAGCTCGACCTGTACATACCTGGGAGTATGGTGGTGTTTATTTACAAGTGCACCAAAAAACAATAATTCTCACTGTAAAAAACAAAACAAAAAAATAACGTTGCTGCTTTAATCTTTTTTTAAGTACAATAAACTTGGATTTTTAAAGCCTGGTGCACACTGTGCGATTTATAATAGTCCTTTACGATTGTTGCTTGTCAGACTGTACGAACATGATCCTCGCTGTTAGCCATGTTACACTGTAAGATATCAGTTGTCATTAATGTCAGACTGTACGACAGTCAAGACACTTTAAAAATGGACGCATGCAAGAAAACTTGTCTGGAGTTTTAAATCATCAATCAATGACACGTTCGGTGACCGTGAGCTGCATTACACGTGGGATTGGAATGTCGGCTACAAAGAAATCTCTAACATTAATTTTGGTAAAGGCTTGTCTTGAAAAACGAAGACAATTTGACGGTTGTTGTAGGAGAAGTCACACTGCAGGACTAGTCAAATCTTCTGACACTACCTCAAGGTGACAAGTTCTCAAGGTGAATGCATACCTTCACTCTAGGGGTCAAACAACTAAAAATCAAGTCAGGAATCTTGGTGTGTCTCTAGAGTCAGACCTTAGTTTCAGTAGTCATGTCAAAGCAATAACTAAATCAGCATACTATCACCTGAAAAATATTGCAATAATTAGATGCTTTGTTTCCAGTCAAGACTTAGAGAAACTTGTGCATGCTTTCACCACCAGTAGGGTGGATTATTGTAATGGACTCCTCACTGGCCTTCCCAAAAATACCATAAGACAGTTGCAGCTCATACAGAACGCTGCTGCTAGGATTCTGAGCAGAACCAGAAAATATGAACATATCACACCAGTCCTCAGGTCTTTACACTGGCTGCCAGTTACATATAGGATTGATTTTAAAGTATTATTACTGGTATGCAAATCATTCAATGGCCTAGGACCTCAATACATTGCAGATATGCTCACTGAATATAAACCCAACAGATCACTCAGATCATTAGGATCACATCAGCTTAAAATACCAAGGGTTCACTCTAAGCATGGCGAGACCACCTTTAGCTACTATGCCAGCCGTAGCTGGAACCAGCTTCCAGAAGAGATCAGATGTGCTCCTACAGTAGTCACATTCAAATCCAGGCTCAAAACACATCTGTTTAGCTGTGTGTAACCCTGTCAATTTTGCCCCAATTAAGTCCTGAAATGATCTTTAATGCAAACACTTACAACTAGAGTAAAGTGCAATATCTATTTCGCCACTAGATGGCAGTGCACAGTGAATCGTTCTTCTTCTGCGGGTTTTCTAGATTCGTTTTTGCTTAGAAGAAGGCCTGGAAAAACGGGAGCCAGAGCAGGAGTAAACATTAAGATTTAAATCGATTTAGAAACGAAATACATCCTCGAGGTTGAACTACATTGGAGAATAGATGACCTCTGTTGTAAAACAAAATTATCTCGGTGAGTGAAAACTATCAGTCTGTGTTGATTAGCTTGAAACTAAATTGGTGAAATTGCTAAAAAGGTTTACATTTCAACGTTACAGTGGATTAACAAAAAAACAGTCTGGCTATCTACAATAGCTGTGGATGTTACATCACAGGTACATTTTTGTTGTATATTCTAATGTTTGTACAATGGGAAAATGCATTTTGAAAGGAAATAATTTTGTTTGAGCCAAGTATGTAAATTCTGAGTTACTATGCTATACTGTACTGTACTGGTTGTTCAATTCCATTTTATTGATTTTTATTTTGAGCTGTATTATTGAACATATGGACTTCTAAATTATGGAAAGTTGGAAAAAAGGACATTTAGTTGAACATTAGTTAAATTCTGCACATTTTTTGTGTAGACTGTTTTTTTGTTAGGCTTCTTCTGGTCCGGGATCCCTGGTGTGTTTTCCACCGAAGCTGGATTCCTTTCTGTCCGCCCTGGTGCCTGGGTTTCTGGTCCACTGCCTCAACAAACAGCACTGCAAAGATTCCATTTGGGTGGTTTGATATGGACGCTAAGTATTGAAGGGGTGGTTGGACAGTTAAAACATTTGAGTGCACTCAAGGGTAACACATTTTTTTCCTTGAAAGATTTTCTGTTTTTGTTTTTTGTTTCATGAGATCTCAAAAGTTGTGGTTGATCTGTTAACATCAATGGTATTAATGCTGTGTAAACTGAACTGAATATTGAATTTTTGAATATGGAAAATTATTTGAATAAGAACTACATTCAATATTTAATCTATTGTCCTGTGCTTCCTTTGGAGTGGAATATTGAGTCTTTTGACTATATAATTCGTACATAACCAACCTCCTCATTGAATCTAGATTTAGATAACTCCTATAGTGGGTGTTTAGCCTGCCTATACGCAGTACTACCACCGGAGGGTTACAGTTGTGGCGAGCCAGCCAGGAGGTACAGTGTGTAAAATAGATGGTACAGTGTGTAAAATAGATTCCACCCTAAGCTGAAGTACACTAAGATCGCGTTTACTGCACAATGGATCTTTGCAATGAGTTTAATGTGCATGGGCCTAGTTGTCTTTATGTCACAGGCATAGACGAAACCTATTCTGATGATGACATTACAGAGCTCTTTAAAGTCAACGGGGACATTAAGAAAGTAGTCAGAGTTCCCAACGACCCAGAGCAACCCCGTGGCCGTGCCCTAATTTAATACACAGCAGAGCGGACAATTTCCAGACTCGATCCAATGCAACTAGGTAGCCTGCCCAGTCCCAATGATCCAGCAGTCACCTGGTGTGTCAAGACAGTCCGTGAGCTTTGCCAAGAAGAACTAGGACGAGAACTTGCTCAGAAATGTTTAGCTGAATTGAGCTCTCTTGCTGAAACTAGTAAAGCTGGTTTTGGGGAAGCACTTCAAAGTGAACTTCAGAGTGCACAGCCCCAGATAGAACTTGCCCCTCCGCAAAGCCCAGATACTCAGCTACAGGCCTCTGAAAATCCTGTTGCGGTCTCCACAAATGGTAGCAGTGCAGATGGTGATATGCAGACTAACAATGATATTGCTAATCCAGTTGATGCAGTGACCCGCAACGTTCCAACTACTGCTACAAGGAGCCCATTCCTTGATGAGGGCACAGTTAACCCACCTCAGGTCCAAAAAGTTATTGTTGAACATTACATTCGCAGTGACTCCCCACCATCCAGCTACAGTCAGAGCAGGATCCGTACATTTTCGGGGCGGCTGCCAAAACCAAATGGAGAAGTTGATTACGATTCCTGGCGTACTCAGGTAGACCTACTTCTTAAGGACGTGTCTGTCTCTGATTCACAGAAAGTAAGGAGAATATTGGAGAGCCTCCTCAGCCTAGCAGCAGACATTGTTAAGCCGCTTGGGACGGATGCAACCCCTCAAGATTACCTCACCCAGCTCGAGTCAGCATTTGGAGTGGTTGAAGATGGAGAGGAGCTATTTGCTACCTTCCTGGGCACTAACCAAAACTCAGGTGAAAAGCCCTCTGTCTATTTGAGCCGTCTCCAGACTCTCCTCACCAAAGCCGTAACTAGAGGGGAGTTTCAGCTGTAGAGTCTAGCAAGTACTTACTCCGGCAGTTCTGTAGGGGATGCTGGGACCAGAGTCTGATCATTGGCCTGCAGCTCGAACACAGGAAACCCAATCCCCCCTCATTCCCAGAATTGTTATTGCTTCTGAGAACGGAGGATAGGAGGGCAGCAAAGATGGATCTCATGAAGAAGCACCTTGGAAGCATGAAAGCTGCTGCACATGTTCATTCAGTTATGAGCATGCCAGTATTCGAATCTGAAGCTGCCCCCACTACAACAAAGAAATACGAGACCAATTCTAAACTAGAAAAGGAAGTTGCAGAGTTGAGGATACAAGTTGCAAAGCTAATACAGCAAGGAAAGAGAGGAGAAAGGCATGAGGGAGTGCAGAGCCGTCCAGCCCAAAGCGAACCTGAAAGTGTTAAAACTGAAAGTTTATTCGCGCAAGCTTCCAATAGAGACTCAAACCCCCAATCTCCGATACCACCTAAGCCCTGGTTCTGTTTTAAATGTGGGGGTGATGGCCACATCGCTGCAAAGTGCACTTTTGAACCCAATCCGGGCCTCGTCCGGAAAAAGAATGCGGAGCTCAAAGAAAAACGAGGCCAATTCTGGGACAAGCAGGCAGCCAACAAAACATCTTTAAACTTCTAGAGGCTCCTGCCTTGGGGCGACTAGGAGCTGAGGACAAAGAATGTCCCATAGCAATGACTTATGAGTGCTCTTCTGAAAGCAGTAGTTGCAAATTGCAAATTGCCGCCTGGACTTGTGGGACCTCGTTGCACCTTGAGCATCTCTGTTGGGGACATGAAATGTGATGCCATTCTCGACACTGGATCCCAAGTAACAGCAATTTCAGAGACTTTTCATTTTAAATACATGTCAAACTTACCTGTTCAGTCGATACACAATCTTCTTGAGGTTGAAGGGGCTGGAGGTCAAGCAGTGCCTTACCTGGGATACGTGGAAGTGCGCTTAACCTTCCCTGAGAATGTTACTGGAACAGAAGAGCAAATGTCTGTTTTAGCGCTCATTGTCCCTGAAAACCAGTTCAATAGTAAGGTTCCTGTCTTAATTGGCACAAATGTCTTGCTCGAGTTGTACCAACGTGGAATAAGCTATGACAAATCCATGTTTCTCAGAAGATCAGACAGTTTTGCAGTACTACTACAACATGTGGCCCGAGTACATGAAAGTGAAGCTAAAGCTTGTCTAGTGAAATTGCACGGAGAAAAGCCCATTTCTATTCCGGCAAGGCACAAAATGTATCTTTTTGGGGATGTTAGAGTCGGAAAAGCCAATTCCAATATGACATTTGTCGTTAAACCCCCTGAATCTTCCTTCCTGCCGGGTGGGTTGTTCATTCAGTGTGCACTAATAAACATAAACACAAGAGCTTCAAACAAGATCCCTGTAGTCCTCAGCAACACCACAGATCACACTGTCACCCTACCTCCAAAATGTGTTATTGGTGAAGTGTCTGCAGTTCAAAGTGTAATGCCCATGACCTCCTCTGCACAAGTTGATTCACAAACATCAAATGGAGGACATTCATTCAATCTGGATGACTCCCCAATGCCAGAGGAGTGGAAGACACACATTCGAGAAAAACTGAACTCCATCCCTGAGGTTTTTGCGCTTGATGAGCTGCCATTTGGCCATACCATTGCCGTGAAACATACCATCCGTCTGCAGGACGAGACGCCCTTCAAAGAAATATCCAGGCCGATACACCCCAACGATCGAGAAGCTGTCAGGCAACACATTAGAGAGCTTCTGGATGCTGGTATAATAAGGGAATCCGAGAGTCCCTTTGCATCCCCAGTGGTTGCGTTAAAAAGAAAAACAGTAAAATCAGGCTATGCATCGACTATAGGAAGCTTAACAGCCGCACTATTAAGGATGCTTACGCTCTTCCTAACATCGAGGAGACGTTTTCTGCCCTGAGTGGAGCAAGGTGGTTCTCGGTGATGGATCTAAAGTCCGGTTATTACCAGGTTGAAATGGTGGAAGAAGATAAGCACAAAACTGCGTTCACATGTCCATTAGGGTTCTACGAATTCAATCGTATGCCACAAGGTGTCACCAACGCACCTAGTACTTTTCAACGCCTTATGGAAAAGTGCGTTGGAGACCTACATCTGAGCGAGGTTTTGGTGTTTTTAGACGACGTCATTGTCTTCTCCCAGACTCTAGTGGAGGACGAGACAAGGCTCCTGAAGGTGCTTCATCGTCTCAAAAGCTATGGCCTAAAACTATCTCCAGAGAAGTGTCAGTTTTTCAAGTCCTCCGTGAAATATCTGGGCCATATTGTTGATGCTCAAGGAGTTCACACAGATCAAGATAAAGTGTCATCTCTGAAAGATTGGCCCCGCCCTGGAAACCGAGAAGAACTGAAACGCTTCCTCTGATTTTCAGGGTATTATAGAAGATTTGTGGAGGGCTACTAAAAAATCGCCAGGCCTCTCAACGCTCTCACCGCTGGGTATTATCCACCTAAAAAGAGGGGTAAAGTTTATAAAACACTGAGACCCAACACTGGTATAAGCCCCAGAGCACTCTTTGGCTCAGAATGGACGCCTGAGTGTGAGTCCTCTTTCAGAACACTGGTCGAAAAGTTGACATCGGCCCCTGTACTCGCTTTCGCAAATCCCAAGCTTCTGTATGTGCTACATACAGATGCTTGCTGTGAGGGGTTAGGAGCAGCTCTTTATCAAGCTCAAGATGGAAAGCTTAGAGTAATTGCTTATGCCAGTAGAGGCTTATCCAAAAGCGAGAAGAACTATCCTACTCACAAGCTAGAATTTCTAGCATTAAAGTGGGCAGTTTGTGAGAAATTCTGTGATTACCTGTATGGTACAGACTTTTCAGTCCTAACAGATAACAACCTACTTACCTATGTCCTTTCATCCGCAAAGCTCGATGCAGCCGGACACCGCTGGCTAGCGGCCCTCTCAACCTTCAGATTCAGCATCAAATATCGAGCTGGACGTGCTAATGGTGATGCGGACGGGCTGTCAAGGAGACCTCAAGCAGCTCCTCAAGAGGATCATGAGTACCTGCAGTAAAAAGAACGGATCAACTCAATGACAAAATGCCTTATAGAGGGGGAGATTCCATCTGATGCAGTCTCAGCTGTATGTCAACGCCATTCAGTAACCATGCACTTACCTGTCCTTGCTGAGTCCCTTGTTGTTGACGCCCCCTCCTTACCTGATCTATTCACTGATTCTGGACAAGCCACTGTGCCTGGAATGACAAAAGAAAACTGGCATGAAGCACAAAGAAATGATCCATCAATTGGGAAAGTCATCACCTTGGTCAAAAAAAGCAAAAGCCCCACTTCAAATCTGTAAAAGCTGAATCACCTGAAGTCAAGTTGCTCCTTCGGGAGTGGGATAAGCTTGAGCTCATTGATGATGTCCTTTACAGGAAGTGTTTTGACAGAGGAAACAAAATTCATCAGCTCGTTTTACCCAAGGAATTCTAAGAAAGAGCTCTCAAAGGTTTTCATGATGAGGTTGGTCACCTAGGGCCAGAGCGTGTGTTCAATCTTGCTCTTGCCAGATGTTATTGGCCTAAAATGAAAGAATCAGTTGAGAGGAAGTGTCACACATGCGAACGTTGTTTCAGAAGAAAGACTCCGCCGCAAAGAGCAGCACCCATGGTGAATATTAAAACCACTTACCCATTAGAGCTTGTTTGCATGGACTACTTGTCCCTTGAACCCGACAACCGTGACATCAAAAACATACTAGTCATCACTGACCATTTCACCCGCTTCGCAGTAGCTGTGCCAACAAAAGACCAAAAGGCCAGAACTGTTGCTAAAGCTCTCTGGAAAAACTTCCTGGTCTACTATGGGTTCCCTAGTCGCCTTTATAGTGATCAGGGACGCGACTTTGAATCCCACACAATCAAAGAGCTGTGTTCACTGATAGGGGCAGGAAAAGTGCGCACCACCCCATACCATCCTCAGGGGAATCCTGTGGAGCGCTTTAACAGAACCCTTATCAGCATGCTTGGTACCCTTGACGAGAAAGACAAACATCACTGGCGAGACTTTGTGAGGCCTGTCGTACATGCGTACAACTGCACCAGGAGTGATGCAACAGGTTACTCACCGTATGAGCTGATGTTCGCCAGGCAGCCGACTCTGCCAGTTGACCTCATACTTGGCATGAAACCCCCAACTGAGACTTATACAACGCACTCAGAATATGTCCAAAACTTGCTACAGAGACTCAAAGAAAGTTATGCACTGGCTGCAGAGAACTCCAAAAAGTCTGGAGAAAGAAATAAGCACAGATTTGATGCCAAAGTAAAAACTGCTGAATTAGAAGAAGGGGACTGTGTCTTGGTGAAGAATGTCAACGTCTGTGGCAAACATAAGTTAGCCGATAAATGGGAAAAGCCCATCCACATCGTTGTGAAACGGATTGACGGTGGTCCTGTGTATCCGCGTACACTTCACAGGGACTTACTTTTACCATGTGGATTTCTGCCAGTTGAGACTACTCCTGATTCAGTGCCACACCAAAGCAAACAAACTCAAATGTGCCTGAGGAGTAGACAAAACCAAGTGATGGAATGTGAATATTCGGACAGAGAAGAAGAGGATGATGGTTACTATGTGAATGAACCTCCACAGTTCACCACATGCGGACCCTATGTACAAGAGTTCGAAGTTATCCCCGTCAGTGGCTCTCAGTCTTCTCTGAACCCCATGGCTCCTGAGTTCAAGTCGCCAGAGCCCCCACCAATTCCGGATCACTCAGTTGCATCTCTTGACACAAACACAGCTGTCCGTCAGTCTCCAACCCAAAGTGACCATGTCATCATAGACATTCCAGAAGATGACATATTGCAAAGCACAGTGCTCACATACCCGACACCAGCTCAAGACGTGGACAATGCTCAGAACAGATTCCCTGTAATTCCTAAGAGGCACTCAGAAGTTACTTGTGGGGAATAACAAAGTTAGTCCAGACGTTCACACAGAGAAAGACATCCCCCACGCAAGTTCACTTATGAAGAGCTAGGGAAACCCCTAATCCTTGCCCTTAGTCAGTTTTTTGGAAAACTCCAAGAAATTATTCCTGACCGTCAGATACCTTGTCAGATTTAACGCACATGCAGGGACTCATGTGGTTTAGAGGGGGAGGGTGTAACCCTGTCAATTTTGCCCCAATTAAGTCCTGAAATTATCTTTAATGCAAACACTTACAACTAGAGTAAAGTGCAATATCTAGTTCGCCACTAGGTGGCAGTGCACAGTGAATCGTTCTTCTTCTGCGGGTTTTCTAGATTTGTTTTTGCTTAGAAGAAGGCCTGGAAAAACGGGAGCCAGAGCAGAAGTAAACATTAAGATTTAAATCGATTTAGAAACGAAATACATCCTCGAGGTTAAACTACATTGGAGAATAGATGACCCCTGTTGTAAAACAAAGTTATCTCGGTGAGTGAAAACTATCAGTCTGTGTTGATTAGCTTGAAACTAAATTGGTGAAATGACTAAAAAGGTTTACATTTCAACGTTACAGTGAATTAACAAAAAATCAGTCTGGCTATCTACAATAGCTGTGGATGTTACATCACAGGTACATTTTTGTTGTATATTCTAATGTTTGTACAATGGGAAAATGCATTTTGAAAGGAAATAATTTAGTTTGAGCCAAGTATGTCAATTTTGAGTTACTATGCTATACTGTACTGTACTGGTTGTTCAATTCCATTTTATTGATTTTTATTTTGAGCTGTATTATTGAACATATGGACTTCTAAATTATGGAAAGTTGGAAAAAAGGACATTTAGTTGAACATTAGTTAAATTCTGCACATTTTTTGTGTAGACTGTTTTTTTGTTAGGCTTCTTCTGGTCCGGGATCCCTGGTGTGTTTTCCACCGAAGCTGGATTCCTTTCTGTCCGCCCTGGTGCCTTGGTTTCTGGTCCACTGCCTCAACAAACAGCGCTGCAACTATTCCATTTTGGTGGTTTGATATGGATGCTAAGTATTGAAGGGGTGGTTGGACAGTTAAAACATTTGAGTGCACTCAAGGGTAACTAATTTTTTTCCTTGAAAGATTTTTTGTTTTTGTTTTTTGTTTCATGAGATCTCAAAAGTTGTGGTTGATCTGTTAACATCAATGGTATTAATGCTGTGTAAACTGAACTGAATATTGAATTTTTGAATAAGGAAAATTATTTGAATAAGAACTACATTCAATATTTAATCTATTGTCCTGTGCTTCCTTTGGAGTGGAATATTGAGTCTTATCTTAGCATATTGTGATAAAGTTCATTATGTTCCATAATGTAATGATAAAAATTAAACTTTCATATATTTTAGATTCATTGCAGACCAACTGAAATATTTCAGGTCTTTTATTGTTTTAATACTGATGATTTTGGCATACAGCTCATGAAAACCCAAAATTCCTATCTCAAAAAATTAGCATATCATGAAAAGGGTCTCTAAACGAGCTATTAACCTAATCATCTGAATCAACTAATTAACTCTAAACACCTGCAAAAGATTCCTGAGGCTTTTAAAAACTCCCAGCCTGTTTCATTACTCAAAACCGCAATCATGGGCAAGACTGCCAACCTGACTGCTGTCCAGAAGGCCATCATTGACACCCTCAAGCAAGAGGGTAAGACACAGAAAGAAATTTCTGAACAAATAGGCTGGTCCCAGAGTGCTGTATCAAGGCACCTCAGTGGGAAGTCTGTGGGAAGGAAAAAGTGTGGCAAAAAACGCTGCACAACGAGAAGAGGTGACCGGACCCTGAGGAAGATTGTGGAGAAGGACCGATTCCAGACCTTGGGGGACCTGCGGAAGCAGTGGACTGAGTCTGGAGTAGAAACATCCAGAGCCACCGTGCACAGGCGTGTGCAGGAAATCGGCTACAGGTGCCGCATTCCCCAGGTCAAGCCACTTTTGAACCAGAAACAGCAGCAGAAGCACCTGACCTGGGCTACAGAAAAGCAGCACTGGACTGTTGCTCAGTGGTCCAAAGTACTTTTTTCGGATGAAAGCAAATTTTGCATGTCATTCGGAAATCAAGGTGCCAGAGTCTGGAGGAAGACTGGGGAGAAGGAAATGCCAAAATGCCTGAAGTCCAGTGTCAAATACCCACAGTCAGTCTGGGGTGCCATGTCAGCTGCTGGTGTTGGTCCACTGTGTTTATGAAGGGCAGGGTCAATGCAGCTAGCTATCAGGAGATTTTGGAGCACTTCATGCTTCCATCTGCTGAAAAGCTTTATGGAGATGAAGATTTCGTTTTTCAGCACGACCTGGCACCTGCTCACAGTGCCAAAACCACTGGTAAATGGTTTACTGACCATGGTATTACTGTGCTCAATTGGCCTGCCAACTCTCCCGACCTGAACCCCATAGAGAATCTGTGGGATATTGTGAAGAGAAAGTTTAGAGACGCAAGACCAAACACTCTGGATGAGCTTAAGGCCGCTATCGAAGCATCCTGGGCCTCCATAACACCTCAGCAGTGCCACAGGCTGATTGCCTCCATGCCACGCCGTATTGAAGCAGTAATTTCTGCAAAAGGATTCCCGACCAAGTATTGAGTGCATAACTGAACATAATTATTTGAAGGTTGACTTTTTTTGTATTAAAAACACTTCTTTTATTGGTCGGATGAAATATGCTCATTTTTGGAGATAGGAATTTTGGGTTTTCATGAGCTGTATGCCAAAATCATCAGTATTAAAACAATAAAAGACCTGAAATATTTCAGTTGGTGTGCAATGAATCTAAAATATATGAAAGTTGAATTTTTATCATTACATTATGGAAAATAATGAACTTCATCACAATATGCTAATTTTTTGAGAAGGACCTGTATAATTCGTACATAACCAACCTCCTCATTGAATCTAGATTTAGATAACTCCTATAGTGGGTGTTTAGCCTGCCTATACGCAGTACTACCACCGGAGGGTTACATGTGCATTTACAGAATGAGCACTGTGCCACTGTTCGTCCGACTGTTTGTACTGTATTTTATTTTTTTATTTATTTTTTTATTCAAAACTGTTTTAATTACTCTGATTTCTTTTGATTATTTTAATTTCTTCTATGTAAAGCACTTTGAATTACCACCGTGTATGAAATGTGCTATATAAATATCCTTGCTTTGCCTTGCCAGAATTTAGGTAAATTGAGGTAAAATTTGATCACATCGGTCATTAATTGGCTGTCGGTGAACATGTCAAACTAACGATCAAAGACTTCAGATTTTAGCCTAGGATTTGCAAAATTTGTCTCAGATGGCCAAATCGCAGCCAAAATCGCACAGTGTACACCCGGCTTTTTGCATCTTAAATGACATTAAACTGACTTCAAAAAAATTAGTTGAATCTTGTATAACTTATAAAAAAAAAAAAACGTTGAAAATTCCTTAACTTATTTTGATGAGTTAAAGAAATGTAAAAATATGTTGTCATAAAAAATATCATATAATACAGTACAAGTGTATAGTCCAATAAAACAAAGCACCAAAACAATAGAGAAACCAAAATACCAAATGACCAGCAACATATATATACATATATAAATATACTGTATATATACAATTATGTACACAAATAAACTCACACGTATCCACAATATACAGATAAGGGTTTTTGTTCACTGCACCGCAGTAGCACGTTTGTTTGACTTTCTGGAGGCTGGCCGCTGATAAAAGATAAAATCCAAAAACGTACTTTAATTCGCAGACAGGTAAACAGGCAAACAGGCAGACGGGTCTAACAGCGTGTAAACACAAACAATACCGGACACTGAACAGAAGACAGGCAGGAACTTAAATACACAGTGATGAAGATTACAAATGACAGGCAGCTGTGAGGGAGGTAATCAGTGTCCATGGATACAGATTGGTGGCGGGAAACTCAGACTGGGGAACACACGTGGCAAAACAAAACAAACTGAAAGTCAAACAGAAGCCTAATGGTGACATAACGCCCCCCTCCGGCATCGGAGGAGGTTCAGGTGGTGGATGAGACGAAGTGCAGAAGAGAGGCTGGAGTGGCAGGAAGGTGAGGGGAAGACGACGATCCCTTGACGGCACAGGTGTAGGTGGCCTGGTGGTGCAGACCCAGAGCTGTCCAGTACCGACAGCCCACGGCAGAGTAGACGGAGGGAAGAAGCAAGGTGGAGAAGAGGCTGACGGTAGCTGGGGGATGACCGACAGAGACTCGGCGGCAGGATCCATCGGCGCAGACGGAGAAGTCTGGTCTTGGAGACCCAGGCGACAACGCGGCGACCAGTGCTGGAGATGGAGCCAGAGTGCCCGAGAGCAGAGGTGGAGGTGGAGTGAGGGAGGACAGAGGTGACGCCGAAGGGAAGGAGGAGCCCGCTGAAGCCAAAGGGGTGGAGGGATGGAGCGTAGCAGACGGACTGTAAGTCTGCGGTGAAGGCAGAGTGACGACTGACCAAGGGGGAGCCGGCAGGACCAGGGAACCCGCTGCAGCCGATGGTTCGAGGGTCTCTGGTGGAGGCATAGGTGGGAGGAGCCAAGACTGAGCCGGCAGGTCAACAGGCCGAGATTGAGTGCAGAGGACTGAGGCTGGAGGCAGAGCCACGAGATCCTCATGCCCGAGTGCTGCGGATGGTGAGCTGACCTGGGAGCCTCCCCAGAGACGATGTAGGGCAGCGAACATCAAGCAGCGATGGGGCTGGAGGACTGGCTGAGCCTTGAGGTGAGATGGTGGGACTTGACAGGTTGATGATAGGGCGGATGCAGTCACTGGAGAGGTCTGAAGACAATGATGATGTAGATGATGGGTGGGACAGGGTGGGAAACGGTAGTTCCTCAGAAGAATCTTTCAGCCAGTCCTCATGATGCGTGGATTGGGTTCCCTCGTCCGCAGATGTCGTGGACTCACACCCCTGGTCAGACTCCTGTTGGAGCTCCTCCTCCGGGGCGAGGGTCAGCTCTGTCGTCTTTGTCTTGGGCTCTGGCTGAAGCGTTGCGGCGGGTGCTAGCTATCCGTCTGCGGGGGGCACACACGAGTTCTCCGTGGTCGAGGGTGGTAATCCGGGCTCTGGGTCTGGCTGTGTACTGGATCGGGGCTCGACGCTCTCCAGACACCTGATGACGGCCTCCATCCAGTTCAGGTTAGAGGTGTCTGGGAGGTCGATGTGTTGATGGAAATTAGCCCCGATCCAGAACAGGGTTTTCAGGGTTTCGTCGTCGAGGGGGCTGGTGACTGCTAGAACAAAAAAGTCTCTTGTGAAAGTCAAAAATTTTTTGCTCTTCTGAGCAAGTTGGATGAAATCCAAATTATCCATTTTGGGGTCCGGTATTCTGTCACAAGGGTGGTTCAGGGAAGACGGAGGCAGAAGATAAAATCCAAAAACGTACTTTAATTTGCAGACAGGTAAACAGGCAAACAGGCAAACGGGTGTAACAGCGTGTAAACACTAACAATACCGGACACTGAACAGAAGACAGGCAGGAACTTAACACAGTGATGAAGATTACAAATGACAGGCAGCTGTGAGGGAGGTAATCAGTGTCCATGGATACAGATTGGTGGCGGGAAACTCAGACTGGGAAACACACGTGTCAAAACAAAACAAACTGAAAGTCAAACAGAAGCCTAACGGTGACATGTAGTAAACAAGGAAAGAATAACACAACTTTCTGGGTGTTTTTCAGAATTCTGTTACCCCACATAGAAACAAGCCTGCGATGTCATAACTGGCTCGTGTTGGCCCAGCTCCCACTATCCCGATTACGCCAACATATAACACAAACAATTCAACTATAAAACATGAAACAATAGACAATGAGTATGTGTGATATGTCCAGAGGGAATAACAGACAGTGTGGAATGTGGATGAACGACCAAGTGCTATCGGGATCGAGTGTGCACCCACTACTCCAATAGCAGCATCAGCAGGTTAGGGAAGGGGGCATGGTGGTTTTATGTATGTGTGTGTGTGTGTGTGTGTGTGTACATTTATAAGCACCAGTACTGCCACTTCTTCACATCACCTCGCCGCTCTCTCCAATCCGTACACTATCAGAGGATCTGGACAGGTCATCGGCCACAAGGTTCTTCTCCCAGGCAGTGTCGGATCTGGAGGGTGTAGGGCTGGAGAGCCAGATACCATTGGGTAACTCGAGCATTGTGGAGTGAATCCATGTTGTTAATTCAGGTTAGTGCCTGATGATCCGTCTCCAGGTCGAAATCGCGCACACACACACACACACACACACACACACACACACACACACAGTTCACCCCCTGATGAACTGTCTGGTCCGCCCTGCCCCCCTGAACTGTCTGGTCTGCCCTGCCCCCCTGAACTGTCTGGTCCGCCCTGGCCCCCTGAACTGTCTGGTCCGCCCTGGCCCCCTGAACTGTCTGGTCCGCCCTGCCCCCCTATATCACTGTTTGGGTTTTGTGTTCACAGGTGTCCCTTGTCTAGTAATTAGTCTGTGTATTTAAGCCCTCATGTTTGCCCTGTGTCTTTGTCTAGTATTGAATGTTTCTTGTCTAGGTTCTTGTTCTTGTTCTCAGCTACCAGTTTCCAGCCTTTGTTTTATGTTTGATCAAGTGTTGTTAATTAAAGTTGCATTTGGGTTCTCAACCAGCTTGCCTCCAGGACCATTCATTACAGTTAGTCTTATTGTTTGAATCGCTTGGTTTCTTGATTTTCCGCCAGTACCATTTTTTTACCGCAGAGAAAAACACTATTTTGTCAACTGGCTAACAACATAATTAGATGCAGCTTTATGTTTAGTATTTAAAATGTAATATTTATATTTTGCATTTTCTCCACCATACAATATGTTTTAAAATAATTGCATGCCATTTAGCAAAACAAGCCATCCAGCATTTATTAATATGATATTCTAATATTGATCTAGCTTACTGCAGTGTGCAACAAGTGTCTCATAGCAGCCGCAGAGCGAATGCACAGAGCAACGTTATAACATAATTTTCAACAGACAAATGCAAACTATAAAACAGCCCTGCGTTACCCCACATACGCTTGACCTGAAGAAGTGGAAGCGGCGTCTGCGGCATAATAAAAATTCTGCTGCTCTCGAGCCGCGTCTCGCACTCGTCTCTCACTAGAAATCGCTCCAGCAGCCTCGTTACGCTCCCACAGCACTCTGCCCTGCTCTGCTTCATACTACAGTAATGTTAAAGAAGCCGTATGTAAGATTGTGGCCAAAACTGGTACTGCAATCACTTTCAAATTACTGTAGAGCGGTGTATCCCCTTCCCCTCCTCCCTGACTCGAGGTTGCCAGATAGGCTGCTACAAAAAGCTTCCAATGGCAAGTGACGAGTCCTACACAGTAAGTTTTTTTTCTGTTAATTATGTTTATGCTTCAAATGAGGGATGTTTTGAAAAGTAATTATATATCGCAAAAATGTACTAATGGCGATTAGCCAAATATAATTGTAAAGATGTACGCTCGTATGTGACAGTACATTGTTAGAACAGTAGCTGTTAGTCTAACTTGTAACGGTAGGTATCTGTCATTAATGTAAGTACTATCACAAGCCTCTGTCACTGTGTGTAACCGATATCAAAGATACAGCTATTCATACAGGTCAACTTGCAGCATGTGTAGTCCACAATATACGCACAGAACGATTGAGGAATCATTTTTACCGAGGTAACGTTAGGCTACTGTCTCAATTACGTTTCACATTGGCATAATGGGGGTGCTAATGTTATTTTCCTCAGCGTCTCAGCATAATGACAGAGAAACGGGCTCTGATAATGCATTGCTAATGTTAGCAATGACGACTCGCCGTTTTTATTACCCAAACAATTCCTTACCTTTTCAAGTCGATGACCCACCTCCTCCATATGAGCTAACGTAACGTTACTTTGCACGAACATGCATAACTTTGTTCGACTGTCATGAATATTTGAAATGTCCATTTACAATCCAACAAGTACAAGTTAGTCAAACATAGATGAATCTTACCTGTCCAGGATAAAATTAGCAACGTTGGCGTCTGTCTTCAAATTCTTCTCCGTTTTCAGCCGTCTCCATCTTTCAAAGGCATCTCCTATACAGATCCTTGTTTTATTTCGGACTGTGTCACGAAGTATTTCGGATTCATAACGAGTTTTTTTTGGTTTCACAACGTTAGACATTTTTTTAATCCGATTCCGACACGTTTGTAGCTGCAGCTGTGGTAACTAGAGCAGAGCTGGCAACCCGGATGCCGCAACACTACTGACTTCGTGATTGGTAGATAGGTGGAGAGTGGCGCATCAGACCAAAACACAACATGACAACATCAACATCAGTTGAGGGCTGCAACTTCACTTTTTAAATGACAATATCCTGGCCGGACTACTGTTGTCAGTGATATAAGTATTTGAAATGAACATGATTTCTTAATGTCTAGTGACATATCAGGGCCATTTTATGATTAATTGAAATAAAGTTCTTGCATACGGCTCCTTTGATAATCTCTTCCATGAATATTATTTTTGCCTGAATCCCATCGAAATTCTTTTCTACCGGTTGTGAGGTAAAGACAACAACTCCCATGATTCTGTGCTCAATCTCGGCGTCATCAAGCTGCACATTTGTTTTGAATAGGTACAATACAATACAATACAATTTTATTTGTAAAGCACATTTAAAACAACCGAGGTTCGCCAAAGTGCTGAACACTGACATAATTTCAGACAAATTATAAACACATGACAAGAGCACAAGACACAGTTAAACAAGTGACAAGACAAAAAAAAAAAAAAAAAAAAAAAAAACAGAAATTAACTCTCAGGCTGGTTTAATAGCCAATAAATAAAAGTGAGTTTTAAGTCGTGATTTAAAAGTGTCAAGGCTGGGAGTTACCCTGACACACATAGACAGATCATTCCACAACCTAGGGGCCACGAATGAAAATGCTCGATCTCCCCTATTTTTAAGTCTTGTTCTAGGAACAGATAAGAGTAGTTGGTCAGCAGACCTTAATGACCTCAGAGGAGCATGCATCATCAGTAGATCATCTATGTAAGCTGGGGCTTGCCCATGAAGAGATTTTAAAACAAACAATAAAATCCTAAACTGTATTCTAAAACAAACTGGTAGCCAATGAAGAGAGGCAAGAACAGGCATAATGTGCTCCCGTTTACGGGTTCCTGTAAGGAGTCGAGCGGCAGCATTCTGAACTATTTGCAATCTAGAGAGAGAGAGGCCTGGTTAACTCCTATATATAAAGCATTACAATAATCCAGGCGAGTGGTAATAAAAGCATGTATAATCCTCTCCAAATCTTTGAAAGATAAAAATGGCTTCAATTTGGTGAGTAGCCTAAGTTGAAAAAAACTAGCTTTTACAACAGAGTTTATCTATTTCTCTAGGTGAAGATCACTATCCATCTTTACACCAAGGTTTGTTACCATAGACTTGACGTAAGGCGTCAGGGGTCCCAGGTCTAATTTGGAGGTGCTAGTAGAACTGCTAGATCTAAAAATCATAATTTCAGTTTTACTTTCATTAAAATGTAAAACATTTAAAGCCATCCATGCTTCAATGTCATAAAAGCAATCTAACAGCCTTTTTGTCGAATCCTCACCCTAACTCTTTATAGGCAGATAGATTTGTAAATCATCTGCGTACAGATGGAAACTAATATTATGCTTCTTTAAGATAGATCCTAAAGGAAGCGAGTAGAGGGAGAAGATAATCGGTCCCAAAATAGAGCCCTGCTGTACTCCGCATGTCACTGGTGCAACTGGTGAAGTAGAGCTCCCATACTCAACTTTAAACACTATGATCTAAACCATTTTAATGCAGTGCCTTTAATCCCCACGCTGTGTTCGAGACGCGAGATAAGAACACTGTGGTCAACCATATCAAATGCTGCTGTAAGATCTAAAAGCATCAGAATTGTAGAATCTCCAGAATCTGTTGAAATCAAAAGATCGTTAAAAACTTTTATAAGTGCAGTGAAAGGCTTTAAAACTAGACTGGAACACCTCAAGAATACAATGCAGATCTAAATAGGCTTGTAACTGCACTAGAACTGCCTTCTCTAAAATCTTGGATACAAAAGGGAGTTTAGAAATCGGACGATAATTTGAGAGAACTAAAGTGTCCAGATTTAGTTTTTTTAATAAGGGGCTGCACCACAGCCTCTTTAAAACAAAGTGGCACATAACCAGAAGTAAGACTACTGTTTATGATTGCTTGAATATTTGGTCCAATAGTGTTCCATCCCTCTTTAAAAATACGTGGTGGGATAATGTCAGTGGGAAAGATTGATGGTTTTAAATGTGTAACAATATAATTTAGGGCCATGATGGATACAGGTTCAAACTCAGCGAAAACTGCAGTACACTCTATGAAAATGGAAGGATCAAAGGCTGGAGGTGAAATGCTAGCTCTAATAGTGGTAATCTTTTCCACAAAAAAGTGGAGGAATTTTTCACAGTTCACTGTAGATTCTTTCTGCATTATATATTGGGAGGTATGAAGAACAGAGTTTATTGTTCTAAAAAGAAAATGAGGTTTATGGACATTTTTATCAATAACATCAGAGAGGTATTTAGCCTTTTCAGTTTTAACAGTTCTCTGGTAATTACGGCAACAATCCTTTAGGATATCATAAAAAACCTGCAACTTATGTTTTTTCCATTGGCGTTCAGCTTTCCTACACTTTTGCCTAGCCGCTTGAGTTAAGTCATTAATCCACGGTTCAGAATTAGGTTTGGAGCACCTAGGCTTTAGTGGTGCAATTTTATCAAGAATATTTATACAGGTGGATGAAAAACATGAACTAAGCTGATCTGTACATAGGAAGGCAGACGGCTCTATAGTCTCTATAACATTACTAAATGCTTCGGAAAATTGTGCAGCAGTGGCAGGTTTAATCATCCTGCGGATACGAGGTGGAGCACAATGCTTAACAGTATTGTTTGGAAGGGAAACATCAAATAAAATCGGTGCATGATCACAAAAAACAGCCTTTTGTATCTCAATATTTAAAATAGGCAAACTGCATGACTAGACAAGATCTAATGTGTGGCCATGAATCTGTGTTGGACCACTTACAAACTGTGTAAGGTTAAATTAATCGATTAGTTTTAAAAAATCTTTAGCCAGCAGATTCGTGGGACAGCATACATGAATATTCATATCTCCTACAATTAAGATCCGGTCATATTTTGGCATAATTTCAGACAGTAATTCAGTAATGTCCCTGATAAAATGCTTGTTATATTTAGGAGGTCGATAGATAAGAGCACACAGAACGGGCTAAAATTTGCCCAATTCAAACATTGTTAACTCAAAACTCAAAAATGTTATCATTGACAACTGCCTGCAGTTGTATTTTTCCTTAAAAATAATGCCAAGTCCTCCTCCTCGACCAGTAGTCCTCGGGGAGTTAAAATATGTACAGTCCAGCGGTAGAAGTTCAGAAAAAGGGCTCAACTCCCCAATATTTAACCAGGTTTCAGTCACGAATAAAAAATCCAAGTTATGCTGGAAAAAAAAAAAACTCTTTTAAAATAAAGGACTTATTCACCAGTAATCTAGCGTTGACCAGGGCAGCTCTGACAGGAGCAGGGGAACTGGCCGTACGAGTTACATAACTCAAAGACTGAAGGTTTCCATAGTTAACACCGCCTTTCCTAGGGAGTGGTGAGTGTTGGCAAGAAAACTCCATATCTGAGCCGACAATCGGTATCAACCAGGTCCCGGCAGGATCCATAGCACGCCAGGATATATAGTGAACCAAAAGCGAACCAAAGTGACGCCGGGCTCCACAGGCAGAATAGTCCACTAGGTAAGTTTTCAACTTCACCAGCTGGCTGCTGTGCTTCCCACGGCGTCTCAAGCGTCCTCACAAGGGAAGCCGGATTTCGTACAAGATGAGCAGGTATGTTTAGCAAGGGGGAGGGAGAAAAGTTTTCCGACCATCCCAGTCACACTTAGGCGACTTCTCCAACGCGAGATGGAGATCGATCACCGCTTGACGATCATAAACCAGCAGAGAGTCAATACATTGCATAAACAGTAACACAAGCAGTAAAATCACGAACAGTTTGCTCTGCACCAGACGGCTGGCCACAAACACTGGCGCCATCTTGGATGTCATCTTGATGACCTCTGGCAGTGAAAATCTACATACTTAATGTGCCTTTAAGGTTGTTGTCTTAAAGGTGTAGAGTCAGTGAGGTGGATGGTGTGATGTATGAGCTACGTCTGCTCAGGCCTCTGCCAAAAAAGTGAAGGGAACCTGTCAAGGACGTCTCGTGGTTAGTTCTATTACAGAAAACGTAGCTCTATTATTTATGTAGGGCAGACAAATATGCATCACATTAAGTTTGTTTAATGTTGAAACTTTGTACTCAAAATGGATGGAAATTTTATATGCAATTCACATAACTCGAGTGAGACATATGTTTTTGAGTGTAAACATTTTTTATAGGGATTTTATATACAGCTAGTTATAAATACTATAACCTGATCCTAGCCCATACTCTAAACACGCACTTTAATAAAAAGTGCGTGCACTTTAAACACTTTATTTTACAGTGTTCTGTTAAACATCGTACATGTACTTACTATAGTAATAAGAATAAATTATGCATAGTTACAAGCAACTAACCATAAACCAAACAATAACCCTAAACTTAATTATATAATATTGTTGTTAAATAACATTACTTATTTGAGTACTTATTTGCATAATTTACAAGGACTAAAAAAGTGTTACCAAAAAAACTATATATATACCATTTTTACAAATGAAAATGTCCCCAAAAAGAGTTTTTTTTCCCTCAGATTCACTCCATCTTCCACCCAATAGGATTTTTTCCCCCCACTTCCAGTTCTTTGCAAGGGATTCTGGGATTGCCTTTTATGTGAAGGACACATGCAATGCTGCCTCGGAATTTGGCCAAAATGAGTTTTGAACAGTCTTCACAACAAAAAGCACCCGATGATTCCTGAAAGCTCTCTGAGTAGACAACTCGGGTTTTGGATCAGAGCTACAGACTTATGATCCTCTTTAAGATCGTGAGCAGCCACATGTGAGTCTTTAGAAAGAACACATGAAATCACATGCCATTTGATGAGTTTATTTTGGAAATCAAAGGCCAGCAGAAACTCTTGTAGTCTTGAGTGAGTTGAACTATCTCTTTGTTCTTGCTAGATCAGTAGGTGTACAGAGTACCGTCAAATACATTCTCTCTGTCGCCTAATGCGTTTTCCAATCATGGACTGGAGAGCTGCCGGCTATTCCATGGGGCCTTTTCCCTTTCGTTTCCATGAGGCATTTTTTCCAGATGAAGAGATTTATGGAATTGGAGAAATGCTGAAGGAAAGTGACATTGTTTCCCAGAGCAAAGCCCCCTTGCCTGTGTTAGTGCCGAGGAATTACCTCGACTTCCAACAGACTCACTGCCTGCTGCCGACACAATAATTCACCATTCAGCCTTGTCATAACAAACTCACTGAATGCATACAGAGGTGAGGGAAACACATTCTTAAAGCACATCTTTACTGTTATACACATATACAAATACACAGAAATCTGCTCTTGTGCTCACAAAGGCTGCATTTATTTAATAAAATTACAGTAAAAACAGTATTGTGAAATATTATTACAATTTAAAATAACAGTTTTCTATTGTAATATATTTTAAAAAGTAATTTATTCCTGTGATGGCAAAGCTGAATTTTCAGCATAATTACTCAATTATTATCAATGTTGAAAACAGTTATTGTCCATTATACATTTTTTGTAGGATTCTTTACTAATTAGAAAGAATAAATGTTTATTTGAAACAGAAATCTTGTACTTATTTTATTGTTAGTATTTCAGCACAATGGATCTACTGTACATACACGTCTGTTCGACTGTATGACTTCAGTATTTAATGTTGGCCATCATTATGAAAATGATTATTATTATTATTTTAGAGTATTTCTGTGCATTTGAGGTTTACAAGCTTTCAATCAATGGCATTTAGAGAAAAACTCTAATTTCCATAATATACATATTTGCTTAGAAGTGACAATGGATGTTTATTTAAATTGCACATTTCATTCACAATGATATTTCAAAGTGCTCTACATATGATATAGAGAAAGAAAAATAAACAAAGTCAATTTCTACATCCATCAACTCTCCAAAATGCTTGTTCTCTTTAGAAATTATTTAAGAAAATAAAAACGAATGAAATAAAATGCTGAAATGAAGGAAATTCAACATTAACGACAGATTGCAAAATAAAAATGATATTGAAACAAAAAAGCAATTGAATGGACAAAAAAACTAACTGAAGCAAGCACCACATACACCTGGGAGAAAGAATCTTAATGCAAAAAGTAGCTCCTAGTGACAAAATTCTAAGAAAATTATTAGAAATGTGGGCGTTTACTCCTAAAATTAAAGAAAAAATCCTAGTAAAGAAAAAAGTAATTCAGAGAGCATCTTAACCCTTAAAAGAGGTCTTAAGGTCAAAATTGTTAGGAGCACGGACGAGGACTTTTAAGAGGCTTAAGAGTTTCTTTAGCAGAGGAGAAAATGGCAGAAAGACGAAGAGAGAGAAGAAATGTGTTGCAGACAATAGATGACAGTGAGTTGTTAAGACGCTATAGATTAGATCGTGCAGGGATCATGTTTGTGACCGATTTTATTAGAGACACAATAACATCTCCGACACAGCACAGGAATGGTGTAGTGCCAGAAATTAAATCACCACTGTACATTAAGATATTTGGCAGCTGGGAAAATGCATCAATGCAGCAGTGATGATTTGGGTCTGTCACAACCTTCTGTAAGCAGTGATCACAAACAATTACAGCACTTTCAGAACCTCTTATTGTGTCGCAGTTCATTTAGTTTCCACTGGACATTCCCACCTTGCAGGCTCAAAAAAATGCATTTATGAATATAGCAGGCTTCCGCACAAGCAGGGGGAATGAACCGTAAATAATTTGTTATTAACCGCTATAAGCTCCCACGTCTGCTTCTGTGCTGTGACACCCGGCCTGATTTTCCTTTAAGGATGGCCTTGTGTTCATCCACTAACTGGGCTCACAGTAAACACTGTTCCTCTGTCCAGTTGAGCTTTCTTGTCCTTCTTGTTTTTTTTATTCCATGTTTGCTACATTAAAACCAACATTCAAACCACCACTTAAATAGACAGTGGAACAATTTTTATCATTCTAATCCAATCAAATACCTTATAGGAAATTAACAGTATGGTAAATAAAAAAAAAGGATTTATATACACAAATATAATGTGTGTGTGTGTGTGTGTGTGTGTGTGTGTGTGTGTGTGTGTGTGTGTGTGTATGAGAATGGTCAAATAGGAAAAATTACGCATGTAATTTCAAAGTGAAGGCTTAGAATAGACCCTATACTTAAAATCACTCTTTTTTTCCTTCTTGGTCAACCAACCAATCACAGTCTTCAAAAGATTGTGTCACACATAGCAACGGGGTCAACCCCGCCTCCTCACTAAGATAAAAGTTTTTGTCTTTTCCTTACTCAGAGTTGCTCTCAGATCGGTCCCGAATTGCTCTTAAGCTAAGACTCCTACGTAAAAGTTTTTAAGCTAAATTAAGAGTTTTCTAAAAGGATTCTTAGATTCTTTAGGAATACGGGCCCTGGTATTAACATCTATTTAGTGTGATCTTGTCACTAGTAGACGCCGTTTAATGCCAGTGAAGACAAGGTCCAAATTGTTTTGTGATTGGATTATTCAAACCACATTCAGATGTTGTCAAAATTGTATTCCAGTGTCATATAATCTGAGACTGATGATAACGCCAGATAAAGCATGCCCCCTGGGGCTGTAATTGCTTGATGACACAGCTAGGTTGGCCTAAGTAGATTTGGTTGTCAATTGCATAGTTATGATAAAAATGTAGGAGATTTCCATTATTTGGTCTAGTTGTATTGACCAGGAAAGTTCCAAGGATTGAACCCTGGTGTGCTCCAGTTTCAGCAGTTTCATGTCAGACTGTTCCCATCATACTTGTCTCTCACACAACATGAAAGGCATGTGGGAGGCACATGGTTATAAATAAAAACGAATGTGGAATGTGGAAAATAAATGCTATGGATATAAGGAGAAATGAAGGTAAGATGAGCTTTTGAGAGAGGTGTGGTGCTGCTAGAAGACAAAGGATGTGTGTCTCAGGCCTGCTATAAGTGTCTTCTCATTGTGGTGCATGTAACACTGTCGTTCTCGTTCAGGGTTTTAAACAGACTGGGGGGAGTCTAGAAGAGAGAGAGAAGGTGATCCCTTTGTCTGTGGGATTACACTCATTAGAGTTAGCAGGTTTGCATTTAGCCACTACCTGCTGCAGAGATAATCTCTCATACATACAGGGCAATAGGAAAGTAGGGTAAACCCACAGACAGATGAGGCATGTAGCTGACAGAAAGCCACAGAGTTAATGGAATCTGTCATTAGGGCTCCAGGGGGAATATTTCATTTCTCAGACATTGCTCTTTCGGTAGAGCAAAAGAAAAATCTTTAATTTAAAGATGTAATAGAATAGGAAATGTTCTTGATATTTTACTATAAAAGTCTTCTTTCTGCTAAGAAAACATATCGTAACTTTCAGGTCTGCCACCCAGAAAGTCTATTTATTAAAACGGCTCATTCAGAAACCCTCAGATTTCTGACATCAGACCCTGAAACATGATCACATGACCTCTATATGTTTTTTTTTAGAAACTCGGTACCCCACCCAGTGATTGTTAGGTGAAGTAATGAGGAGGAAGTAGAATAGAAAATGTTATTGCAAAACAGCAGAAGAACCAGTGATAAGAGTAAAACGTGGTAAAGTGGGTCAAAGCTTGTGCTGTTCCTGTCTGTGTCTTTAAACAGATCTCTTTTCATTTTAGTCTGATCTGAACAGTTTGTGACCCAAAAAACACACTTTACACCACAATAAATAAATAATAAAATAAATGAATGATGATGGATGGATGGATGAGGATTATGAATAATACTAAATCAATGAATGTATGAACGATGATGACGATGATGATGAATGATGATGATAATAATGACCGAATGATAAAAAGACCAAATGAATGAGTGAATTAATGAATTAAATGATCAAATGAATGAACGAAATGAAACTAGGAAACAAATAGTAAGTTTGATCTCTTTGAATGATAATAGCACACCTCCACAACTTCAATGAGTAATTTATTCACTTTGAATAAGTGCTAGATAATTATGCACAGAAAATTAATACATGTATTTAAGGGTCTGTTCAAATCACCAGCCCTAATTATGAGCATCAGTAAAATGATGCTTGCCTTAGCACTAATGAGAATGAGAATGAAACGCTTTGGTGGATTTTAAGTCTTCCTCTTTCCCTCTTTATCAACAGCCATCGATCAGACATGAGAGAAGCCCAGACAGCCGCTGCTTTAATAAGGTCATTTCTGCATGTGGAGGAGGAACAGGGTCCATCTCACTCTCTGAGAGGTTTGCACAGAGACAACAGACACAGAGTGAGTCACTCCACTAAATGTCATCTAGGTTTATATACGTGCTTGTATGTAGAGAAGAACTGAGTAGAGGAGTGGTGTTGGGTGTAACCAAATGTTTACAATAGGCGTATGTGACTTTAGCAATGAGCTTTAGACAGCACCATCATAAACAAACATGACACACTCCTTCACACCTCAGAATCCACTAGAATACCCTTAGCAATAAAATACCATGTTGAGGACGGTTCTGTCAAAATATCGTAGCAGTTATTACTGTACAATCATAATTCATTAAAATGGGGATTCATTCAAAAAATGAAACAATGATGTACTCAGATTTTTTTCCACATAAAAGTTTTGAGAACGTGCTGTGAAACCATTTAAATATACCTTATGAATTGAGTAAATGTATTTTTTTGTTCTGAATCTGAATAAGTAAATTTAGTGCCGAATATATGGATTGCAATTTACCAAAAATATTAAGGATGAATATCTTAAAATATAATTTGTTAGTCAAATGCTGATGAAATCCTTTTATGAAATAAACATAAAGAAGAAGCTAACTGTTGAATTTTCCCAATATATATATAGTTTGGTGTAGTTTTATTGTAGTATTTTGACCCAATATTTAGATTGTTTTTAAATGCTTTATTCATCAATGATTGCATTTAGTTCCCTCTAGGCCTGAACTATATGGTATTTTGGAGGAAATTATTCTAAATCTGGTACATTTTTAGCCTGGGAAAACCCAGACGAACTTCCGGCAAATTTAGATTTGCTCTGCAAGTTAGTCTGGCGAAGAGCCCATTCAAGCTCATTTCCAATCTTTCCAAATCGAGGCACCAATCACAAACGTTGAGGCGGGCTTTACAAGATGATGATCGATCTGATTGGTTTTAGGTCTATCCAATTGCGCCCAGAGGCATTTGAGCGACGTCCGTTGGTGACGCCCCTTTGGAAGTGAGCTGTCAATGAAACTTCCCCAGACCCTAACTCAGTTACGACTGAGAAGGGTCTGGTTTTAACCAGGCTAGTACATTTTAGTAGTTTCTAAAAAGGTTCTCTCTAAGAAATGTCAGTCAAATTTTGTACAATATACTGTTAGTATGAAGGTATTTTCCACATTGTCTTTTTCATAGGTGTTTTATCTGTATTTTGAATTGTGCATTGCTTTGGGTTTTGTTTTAGAGTTAAAGAACGTGTCCGTAAAAATGAATAATGTCAGAAAATTACCAGTACCATAATGTAGATCCAGCTAAACAAACTCATTTTAAGCACACATCCTCAGAGAAAAAAACACAATTAAAAGTGACAAATGAATGATTTGATTTGTATTGATCATTTCTACACACTTGCCTTTCTCCTTCCTACTGAGATTTTCATTGAATATGCTTTTAAGCAAAAGGGAAACACCTGTAACTCTCCACATTATAAGTGAGGAATCCCAGAGAATGACACATTTAATAGTTCTGCTAAACCCATCTGGGCTTGGAAAGAGGCAGCGAATGTGTATCTTTATATGAGGCAGTATACAAAGAATGCCTAGAAAAGGTCTTTTTTTTTGGAAGAACAAAGGTTTTAAGAAGAAAACAAATGGGTTTTTATGCTCAAGTTCAAATCTTTTTCTAATGTTTTCATTATCTCCTTCCAAATATTTCTGCTTTTCCTTTAACAGTTTGGATCTGTCCGTTTCTTTAAACATATGCATCATAAAAGCGTTCTTCCCACTAACCTTTACAGACATATGGGCACGAATTCAAAACCGAGTGAGCTTCCTACATAGGCTGCATTTTAAGGAATCATAGCAACACTCCTAACAGGAAGGCTGTTCTAAAATCTAAAATTATGGCATCTTCTAAGATACTTTGCAGGTAATACATTGTGATAAATCCAACCAAGATGGTGGACGAGGCAAGAAAGATTTTTTCCTTACTTCCTTCCTATCATTTCTTACAGAAATAGTGACTGAAATAGTCTAATTAAGCTATTTTATTGCACATTTGTGTGCTATAAGAGTTTTACAGCATTAGCAACATGATAACGTCAAACTCTGTGAGTCAAGTAAGTGAGGAGTTGC
This sequence comes from Gila orcuttii, assembly GCA_026230005.1. Lineage (NCBI taxonomy): Eukaryota > Metazoa > Chordata > Actinopteri > Cypriniformes > Leuciscidae > Gila > Gila orcuttii. The sequence continues at coordinate 6,183,695 of JAPDVR010000018.1, forward strand.
TGCTATTGCAGAGCATTTTAAAACAGTTTGTTAAGATTAAAATGCTGCGTTGCACTCTTAAATATTAAGGTTCATTAAGGGGGTTTTCCCAGTTGTAATGTCTGTTGATATCCTTTACAGGCATTTAATAATACTTAGAAGACAACAACACGTGAGTTATTTCTGTGTCCGGTTTATTCACATGTTAGCTTGAACAACGACAACAACAACCCCCCTATCTCTTCTTCGGCCCTTTCTCACCTCCGCTAGAACAATGACACCTCTCGGTCACTACCTGCTATTACATCTCCCCCCTCAAAGATATTGCCCTTCTTAGTTAACATGAACTGTTATTATAAGCAATAAACACTTCTCTATCTTAACAATATTTCTTGTTGTAAAACTTAACTGTCTTTTTAACTTCCAACCAATGGTGGCTAATGAAAATAACCATTCCTCCTGTTCATATTTTTACAAACAACAAAGTGCATTTTCTGAAACACAAATCAGCAATAAATCAACAAATGTTTTTTTTTTTTTTTTAAAATACCTTTATACCCAAAGACACTCTAGAGTCCATAATCACCAGTCCAGTTTGTCTGGGGCTTTGCTCACTCTGCCAGAGCGAGTGATGGTTACAGTCCCTTGTGTGGGTGTTGGAGTGTTTTGTGTCTCAGTACCGTGTGTGTCCTCAGTGTTCCTGACCTCAGGAGCCATCTGGTCAGGACTTTCACTGACGGGTGTGACCGGTTTGGGTGTGGATTCCAGGTGGCGTCGGTTCCTCCTGTAGCGCTCTCCCTGTGCTGTCTCCACGACACAGGACCTTGGAGTAGAGCTGGAGCTGTGAACGACAGCAGGCATTGTCCACTGTTTCTGTCCATCCAACTTTGTTAGCACTGGGTCCCCCAGGCTCAGTGGGGGTAGGACCCTTACTCCATTCCTGCGGTTATAGTAATAGGCTTGCCTTTGCTTGGCTGCAGCATCAGCCTGTCTGATCACATCTTCATTAGGCCAGTTTGGTTTCAGATTGTCCTGCAGGGTGGGCAAGGTGGTCCTGATTTTCCTGCCCATCAGCAGTTCTGCTGGACTGACTCCTGTCGAAGAGGTGGGTGTGGCTCTGTACGCCATCAGGGCAAGGAGGGGGTCCTCCTGTCTCAGTATAGATTTCGCTACCTGAACTGCCCTCTCTGCCTGTCCATTACTTTGAGGGTAGTGTGGGCTGGAAGTAACATGAACAAAATCATATTTCTCGCTAAACTCCCTCATCTCTGCTGAAGATAGCTGGGGCCCATTGTCACTCACCATCACTTCAGGGATGCCGAAACGTGCGAATGTGGCTTTCAGCTTAGCTACAACCTGGCTGGTAGTAGTTGTAGGCAGATTCAAAATCTCCAGATATCTAGAGTAATAATCCGATACTATCAAGTAGTTTTGCTTCTTAAACTCACACAGATCTATACCGACTTTCTGCCATGGCCTAGATGGGAGCTCGCTGGGCATTAACGGCTCTTTCTTCTGTGCGTTTCTGTTCTCTCTACAAAATGCACACTGCTGTACTGTTTTTTCAATCTCCCCAGACATTCCAGGCCACCATACAGATTGGTAAGCTCTTTCTCTGCACTTAACCAGGCCTTGATGTCCGTCATGGATTCTCTCTAAGATGGCCTTCCTTTTTTCTGTGGGAATGACAATGCGGTTACCTCTAATGACCAAACCATCTATCTTCGATAGTTCTCCTCTCATTTGGTAGAAGTCCTTGACTACCTCAGGCACCTTTCTAACATAATCAGGCCACCCGTTCCTGATGAAGCCTATGACTGTCTGGAGCTGTCTATCATATTCAGTGTGCTGTCTAAGCTCCGCCATCCGGTGTGGTGTGGCCGGGACCTGACTCATGACAGCCTCGATGTGTGCTGCCACCTCCTCATGACAGACCCCATCCCCAAAACATTGCTCTGGGCTCCTAGAGAGCGCATCCGCTACAGCTAATGTTTTGCCAGGTGCATGCTCAGCCGTGGCATTGAAACGCATTAGTCTCATTAATAGCCTTTGGCACCTAATTGGGACACAGTCTAAGTCTTTACTGTTCATGAGAGGCACCAGTGGTTTATGATCAGTAACCAATCTAAAGCTGCCCAGTCCATATAGGTATTTGTCAAACCTTTCACAGGACCACACACTTGCCAGGCACTCCTTCTCGATCTGCGCGTATCTTTTCTCCGCGTCACTTAATCGTCTGGAGCAGTAAGCCACGGGCTTCCAGTGATCCCCGTGCTGCTGGAGTAGAACGCCGCCCAGCCCGTAGCTGCTGGCATCTGCTGACACTATGGTGGGCTTGTTGGCATCATAGAAGGTAAGTACTGGAGCTGTGGCTAGTGCAGTCTTTAAGTTCCTGAACGCCTCGCACTGTGCAGGTCCCCACATCCACTCTTTGTCCCCTTTCAGTAACTCGTATAGTGGGTGAGCCACTGTTGATAACTCTGGAACGAACTTGGCTAAATAATTAACCATCCCTAAGAACCTTTTTAGCTCTGTCGCGTTTTGTGGCTGTGGAAAGTTGCCTATTCCTGTGACTTTGTTTGGGTCGGCCCTGACGCCTGCCTCATCGATTAGGTGACCCAGGAAGCGAACCTGTCTCTGTTTGAACTTGCACTTCGCCTGGTTCAACTTGAGTCCTGCTGCTTCGATGACCCTCAACACCTCAGCCAGGCGTCGGTCATGTTGCTCCTCTGTCTCTGCGTGAATTAAAATTCTCAGATCTCTGTCCCTTCTAAGCCGGCCAGAGTCTCCGCCATTTTCCTCTGGAAAATTTCAGGAGCGCTTGTTATTCCGAAAGGAAGACGGCGGAAGGCATATCTCCCAAACGGAGTGATGAAAGTGGTGAGCATCCTGCTCTCCTCATGCAGGGGAATCTGATAAAATCCACTTGCTGCGTCCAGCAATGTGAACACTTTTGACCCGGCGAGCTTTGGCATTATTTCCTCCACCGTCGGCAGGACATACTTCTCCCGTTTCACCGCTTTGTTCAGTGTCCTGAGGTCTGCACAGAGGCGGACTTCCTTTTTGTTGGGTTTGAGTACAGGCACCATAGCGGCGCACCATTCTGTTGGCTGCGTTACTTTTTCGATTATGCCCTCCTCCTTTTTTACCAGCGGTACCAGTGGCAGGGGTATCCGCCTGGCTGTCGGCACTGCATATGGCTGGGCATCCTCACGCAGGGCTATTCTGACTGGCTCAGTTTTCAATAACCCACTTGATCCAAACATGCCACTGACCCCATCCATCCTCTTCACTAGACCCATTTCCACTGCTTCCTCACGGCCCAGTAAGCAGCTTTTTCCTTCAGTCACATAAACCTTAAGAGAGTACTTTCTCCCCTTATAGCTGGTGATACTCTGGAACATGCCTATGCAATTTAGATCGCCCCCTGGGCTAACCAAACGTGTGACCGGAGGCTCAAGCTTTATTTTAGGACTCATTTTTTTGAATGTCCCCTTATCAATAATGGTAGCGTCGGCTCCTGTGTCAATTACTACCACGTTGTTTACAGGTAAGCCTACAGTCCAGGGGCCTCATTTATAACCGTTGCGTACGCACAAAACAGGCCCTGAAAGAGGCGTACGCCACTTCCGACTCATAAGTTGTGATTTATAAAAACAAACTTGACTGGAAAATGTGCGCACCTGCACGCAAACTCTGACCCATGCGTACGAACATTTTGGAGACGGAGCAGTTTGGCGACACCGATTGTGAGCTGAGGGATTGATGGTAGATGAATGAAATTAAACATATTGAACTTGAAAAGTTGCGCATATAGCCTATCCATATTGCCATATACATACAAATCACTTTCAATCCTCATTATGCGTCCTAATCATAAATGTATGCTTGTTCACAGTACCAATTTAAATAAATAAATGCCAATAAAAGATCCAATAAAAGTGCATCAATTGAATTTCCTTAAATTTCATTTTGTTATGATCTAAGTGTGGGCGTATAGGTTTACCACTCATTGTCTGATTGGTATGACAAGGTGTAAAGGATTGAATGTGATCGCTGTTTACATAAATACTACGGAGACACTTCTGCATGTATAGCCTATTGCATGATGGATGCGCTGGCATTGCTGGAGGACTATGCCAATGGTAGACTTAGGAGAGAAAGAGTGTTTAGAGACCATGAAGATTTCCTGGCCCACGATGATGAGTGGCTAATAAGCCGATTTAGGTTCCCAAGAGCCATGCTGTTGGATCTGTGTGCTGAATTGGGGCCAACATTACAAAGGCCAACTACACGAAACCACGCCATCCCGGTACCAACCCAAGTCCTTTCAGTTTTAGGATTTTTGGCAACCGGGAGTTACCAGCGGGAGTTAGCCGATAGGCAAGTTTACAAATATGATAATGCAATTTTTTTTTCTGCGTAAAGATTCTTGCGGAAACTTATAATTCTGTTAATTTGACATAGGTCTGGGATTTCACTGCCATCCCTGAGCTCCTTAATGCCTGCAGTTTTGAAAGGGATTGTTAGAATGATCAATAGATGCATACAGTTTTCTTACACTATTTGGGAACAGGCCAATATCAAAAGGCAATTTGCAGCAATGTCCGGATTCCCAAATGTAATCGGCGCAATTGACTGCACTCATATTGCTATAAGGGCTCCACATGAGAACGAGTTCATTTTTGTGAATCGAAAACATGTCCATTCCATAAATGTGCAAGTTATCTGTGAGGCCAACATGATTCTTACAAACGTTGTGGCGCGATGGCCTGGTTCAACACATGACTCTTTTATTGTAATGCACAGCAGTGTAGGGAATAGACTTGAGGCAGGTGCCGTGCGTGATGGGTGGCTTCTTGGTAAGTTAAAATGACATATAATGGTTTCTAACAGTTCAAGCCTACTCTAAAATTAATCTGTTATACTGCCAGGTGACAGTGGTTACCCTCTGAGAAGTTGGCTCCTCACCCCATTTCCAAACCCTCAGAGTGCAGAGCAAATGCGTTACAATGATGCCCACGCTCGTGCGCGCTCGGTAGTTGAGAGAGCCATTGGCCTTCTCAAGGGTAGATGGCGTTGCCTTGATGTTTCGGGTGGTAGACTTTTATATCAACCAAAAAAAGTCTGCCAGATCATCATGGCATGCGCCATTCTACACAACATGGCACAGAGGAATAGTGTCCCTCTCCCCGCTGAGCTCCCTCGCCTCCAGCATGAGGAGCCTGACCCACACCCCCCTCCCCAACATGAACGGCATCATCAGGGCGCAAGGCTCCGCGAGGAAGTAATGCGGCATTTGTGAAGGGACAACAACACACAGGTTCATTTTTTAACAAGATCTTTTAATGTAGAAGCAATGTCACCCAACACAACCTTTATTTGTTTAAGCTCATCTGCTATAACTGTAATTGCCTCAATTGTGTCCCTCTGTGTCTGAAGGACAGCCTCAGTCAACACCCGGCCACTTCCAACCGTGCCATGGGGTCTGGACGCGCTCCTGCTGGGGACCTCCGGACACTCCACAGCTGCTGCAGACTCAGCGCTGGGAGTCTCCTCACCACCCTGTGCTCCCATACCCTCTGGAACAACAAGGCCACAATAACCTATTGTGCTATTTCTATTTTATTTAATTGTGCTCATGTAATAAAATGATTTACCTGTTTCCACCATGTCAGTGTCTCCCTCCCTGTCAGACAGAATGCCGCACACACTGGTTTCTCCTATAATAGAAGCCAGCCGAGTCTCCATGGGGGACAGATCGGGCGTCCCAGGACCCCCACCAGTCCCAGACACACTCTGTCGGTGACTGGCGAGCCTTTTTTTTGCCCCCACCTTTCTGTCGGACCACTTCTTTTTTATTTCAGGAACCGTCCTGTTAGCCGAACCAACTGCATTCACCGCTGCAGTCACATGTTGCCATTCCACACTTTTTTTTTTGTTAGTGATGCCAATGCTATGGCTACCAAACAAAATATTTTTTCTTTCCTCCACCTCCGTCACAAGAACCTCTATCTCAGTATCTGCGAAATTTCGTTTTTTCCCCTTGTTCTCAATTGCTGCCATTTTTTAGCATAAAGTATGCTACCTTTTGCTGGCTCATTAATATGCACGGCCATTCACGAGGTGATTTGCATGGCCTATATATGGTTGAATGTGGGCGGGTAAAGGGCGGGATGTCGATTTTTTTCACGTGCGCAAATTATCAGGTAGACTGTGATTTATAAATGGAAAATTATGTGCAGGTGTGCGTACGCACGGTTTTATAAGGCTCAATTTTAGTTTGCGTACGCTATTTTTGGCTTTCGGGCGCACGCACACTTTTAGTAAGGATCCTACGCAGAGTTTTATAAATGAGGCCCCAGGTATCCTCATTATCCTCCCTGTCAACTGCTCCTAGGAAGTATGTTAGTCCAGGCTGTTCGCTTGTGACTTCTCTCACTGCTTTAGAACGACATTTACGTTCCCAATGTCCTTCCTTGTGACACTTATTACACTTGCTTTTTAATGCCGGACAATTTCTTTCATTAGAGTGTTGTGGCTTACCGCACCTCCCACACTCCTCCTTTGTGTTGGCTCCCTGGCTGCTGTTCCCACGTCGCTGACTCTGACTCTTTTTCTTATACTGCCAATCCTTCCCTTTGACCGCATTAACGTTGGCCAGCTGAGCGTCCGGTCGATTGGTCTGAAGATTGACCTGCCGCGTTATCGCCTCTGTCTGGCGCACCCGTTCAATCACTTGCGTCAACGTTAGGTCTGCTTTGAGTTGGAACTGGCGGGAAAGTTCTTGTCTGCTATTCCTACCACAAGACGATCCCTTATATGTTCATCCCTCGTAGTCCCGAATTGACAGTGCTCTGCTAACTCATATAATGTCCTGATGTACATCTCCGCCGTTTCCCCGGATTGCTGGCTCCGTTGATAGAAACATGCACGCTCGTGTATGATGTTGCGTCGTGGAATAAAGTAATCGTCAAACTTTTTCATGACCACTTCAAAGTCCTTCTTATCATCTTCCTCTTCAAACCCGAATGAACTGAATATCTTTTCAGCTTCACTGCCCATTGCATAGATCAGCGAACTCACTTGAATCTCGCCGTCATCTTTGCTTAGCTTCGTGGCCAACCGATAGCGGCGAAATCGCTGTTTCCACTCAGGCCATTCGGTTGGGCTCTCAAACTTATACTCGCTCGGCGGGCTAAACTTCGCCATGTCTTCTTTACCGACCCACGGGCTATTCTGACACCATGTAATGTCTGTTGATATCCTTTACAGGCATTTAATAATACTTAGAAGACAACAACACGTGAGTTCTTTCTGTGTCCGGTTTATTCACATGTTAGCTTGAACAACGACAACAACAACAACCCCCCTATCTCTTCTTCGGCCCTTTCTCACCTCCGCTAGAACAATGACACCTCTCTGTCACTACCTGCTATTACACCAGTGATGCCATTAAAGAACCAATTTTTGTTCCCAAAGAACATTTCTTAAAATTCTTAAAATAATAATTTTTCTTAACTTTTTAATAACCTGAATAACTTTTTTTTCTCTAAATTACCTTCTGTGCTGAAAGGTTCCATTGATTTTTAAGGTTCTTAATGGGACCATCAATGCCAATACAGAACCTTTATTTTGAAGAGTGTAAGAAGGCAGTTGCCCATAGTCAGTGGACAGCAAAGCAGATCACTTGTGTGGTAAATACATCATTGCACAGGTGGAAATTACTGGTGGCATCTTGAGAAGTAAAATGATACAGGGTCTTTTAATAACCGTCACTCACTTCCGGCAATGAATATAACAGTGTGAGACATACATCAGGCTTAAGGTGTGGAGTTAGAGATCTGAGACAATGAAGTGTACATATGAACAGACAGTATCTACCTGAAGCTCAGAAGAGGAAGGTTGACTAATACAGATTACAAACTAATACTCAGTTGAAGATGTAGAGCGCCACCAGCAGGTGACTTTGAGTCACGCCCAACCCTGCAGCAAAGCTCATTTAGATACTGTACGCATATACAAAATTAGAACTAATAAATGAACTTGAAATACTGATTTTAGGTGAAATTATTTTATGGAGGAAACAAATCACTGAGTAATACAAGACACACTTGTATTCTATGAACTACTAATCTATGTATGAAATCACTTGAGTCAGTTATGAGGTTCGCCATGCAATTGACCAATTACACTGTATCACGCAAAATTGAGGATGCTTTAATCAAGTAAAAGGTGAATTAATGCTTGATCATTGAATGTGTATCATACTTAAACACAGCTAAAGGACTTCATTTATAATGATGACCTTGACCTGTAGTTAGAAATACATCAGTTGCATTTTCTATGAGCATACATCAATCACATATTGGATAACTAAAACCGCATAAAAAATTAAACACTTTTTTTATTTTAAATCAAATAAACATTAACCAATATAATAAATAAAATATAAAAAATTGATGTACTAAAATAAATGAATAAATAAAACTCAAATAAAATGAATGAAAATAAAATTAAAAACGACAATAATTTTAATAAAAAACTATAATAGTACTCTTATGATACTAAAATACAAAACATATGCTACTGTATATGCACAAATCAAGCAAATACAGTAGATAAGCTAATTGTAGAAATTAAATGAATATTTGACAAGACAGTAGATAATGTGCAATGGAACCTCTTTTGATTCAGTCAAACAAGCAAGTTGACACACACACACACACACACACACACACACACACACACACACACACACACACACACACACACACACACTGTAAAAAAAATTCCGTAAAAAAACGGTAAATCTCTGGCAGCAAAGTTTCCAGACGGATTCCGTTAAATTACAGCAAATAACCATTTCTCAAAATTACATTTAAAAACCGTAAAAATACAGAATTTACTTTACAGTCAAAATAGATTAAATTACAGTATATTACTGTTGATAATGGCTTATTAAACCGTGGAAAAACGGATAAATTAAGTCAAATTACATTAAAAAGACAGTCAAAATTGATTATATTACAGTATATTACTGTTGATAATGCTTATTAAACCGTGGAAAAACAGATAAATTATGTCAAATTACATTAAAAAGACAGTCTGTAAATTAAAAACTGTAAATTTAGGGTTTTATAAAGTTATTTTATTATAATCCTGTCTATCTACCGTAATTTTCTTTTAATATAGTTTTTCCTGTGTAAAATAACAATGAAATTATGTATAAAAATGAAACAAATACATCAATTCAAATACAAATGTTTGTATATTTAGTTTTAATTTTTACAGATCCAATTTCACAAGTTTGACCAATCTCTAATTAAGTACTTAATAATAGCAAGTTTACAGTAAATTTCTGTTAAATTAACTAAATGTATAAGTACAGAATACCTGCACATTTACAGTATTAGTAATTGAACAAACACTGAACGTCAAGATAAGTGATAGATAGGAAATACAAGCTTAGTATATAATTTAGAACATGTAAAAATATCCACATTAAAAGGCAATTGTTGTATACCTTTATACTGTAATATAACTTTTATTTTAAACATTTACAATTACATGTTCTCCAAAGTGACTTACCAAATTACGATAACAATAGAAGCAACAAGTGCAGTGACAAATCCCAGTTAGCCTAGCACAGTACACATAGCAAGTTTTTTTTTTTGTTTTTTTTTTTACAAAGATTTAGTATTATTGGGTCAAGTGTTTACGAAAAAGATGGATCTTTAGCAGTTTCTTGAAAATGTGTTGGGCAGGTCATTCCACCAGCAGAGAACAGTCCAGGTAAAGGTCATTGAAAGTGATTTTGTGTCTCTTTGGGATGATGGCACCACAAGGCGCCGTTCACTTGGAGAACACAAGCTTCTGGATTACACATAGATCTAAAGTAGTGAGTTTAGGTATAGGGCTACCTTTAAAGACAACTCTTGCTGCAGCATCTGGATCAGTTGCAGAGGTTTGACTGATGCTGGAAGAGCTGCCAAGAGAGCATTACAATAGTCCAGTCTGGATAGAAGTTGTGCAGCTCCGATAGTATAATGATGTAGAAGGCAAATCAGCAGGATCGCACAGCAAGTATGGTTTGGCTGAAACCATAAGCAGTTCTGTCTTGGCAAGGTTGAGTTGAAGGTCATTCATCCAGCAAGAATTTTCCATCAGGTAGGCTGAGATGCGAGCAGCTACCGTCAGATCATCTGGCTGGAATGAAAGGTAGAGATATGTGTCATTAAAGGGATAGTTCACCCAAAAAATAAATTCTGTCAGTATTTACTCACCCTCATGTTGTTCAACCCCGTAAGACCTTCGTTCATCTTCGGAAAACGAATTAAGATATTTTTGATGAAATCTGAGAGCTGGATCACGCCTCCATAGGCTTCTTCAGGGATTGAAACTTGTTCCCCGAAAAGTTATTAAAGACATCGTTAAAATAGTCCAAGTGACTACAGTGGCTCAATCTTAAGTTTATCAAGCGACGAGAAAACTTTTGTGCGCAAAAACAAACAAAAATAACGACTTTATTTCAACTATTCATTTCCTTCTCTGTGGGCCTCTAGTCAGTTAATGTAGTGTGATTGCGTAGAGCTACATCACACGTAGGCTCACTATTGGCCGACGCTGGTCATGTGTGTGTGATGCGTGTGACGAACAACAACAGAAGCGCTGCGCTGTTACACTAGTGAACTGATCATAATACAAATCATGATCACAATGAGCATATTGCAAGACAAGATTAAAAGACTATGATTCAAGGGCTGCCTACTGTATACTGTACAAATACTAGCCTATTGAATCATTATAGTATTTTAATCGTGTTATTATTTAACCATAAAACTCACTTTAACCCCCTTAATGATCTTAAAGGAAAACATGTTAAATAACTGCTTATTTCTGCAGTTATAGCCTACCTTCTTTTCTTTGTTTTCTAATTTCACAGAAAAAAACTGTAAAATATTACTTAATATTTTATGTAAAATTACACATAACCCTGTAAAAATACAGACAATTTCCTTTAAAAAAATGTAAAATTGATGTAAAACCAAAATACAAGCAATTACCTGTAAATTTAATGGTGAACATTTCAATTACAGCAAATATCAATAAAATAACAGGCATTCACTGTATAATGACAAAACGGCAAAATTCTGTAAAAAAATACAGACATTTACCTGTAAATTTAATTTTTTTTCTTACAGTGCACACACACACACACACACACACACACACACACACACACACACACACACACACACACACACACACACACAGTATAAACATTTGATATCCCTTTAATATTTTGACACCACCATGGCCAAATAATGCATTTAACATACACGCAAGTCGATCAGTCCTTAGAGGTAAATTTTTGGTAAAAACTAAAACATCTCTCTGTTTGTTAACAGTTCGGGAGGGTTGATTTGAGCTGGCTTATATCATGTTTTATCATAGGAAACAGATGTTATATTAAAGCTTTCCCTGGCAAATTCTCTCCTCCACACCTCCGACTAGATCATATTTCTTTTACTTTCCTGACTGTGAAAGCTAATACAGTTGCTCAGTTCTACTTGTACCACTGACTTGGAAGTTGTTTATGTTGTATTCACAGTATTTTAATAAAATGTATTCAGTATGAAGAGCCTGGAGCCACTATTTATGGACTGGATGTTTGAGAAGCAGTATTTGTTCAGCAGACTTTCCATCACTGTTAAACGCGTGACTGTCAGTTTTGTCGACATAGCTGTTTCTGTGGAGCTTCGTAATTGATTGTTTGACAGCTGTTTTCTTTTTTTTCTTTTTTTTTTTTTTTCTTCCAAATTGAGAAACAAGCATGTAATTCCTCACACAGGACCAGCTGGAGTGGTTTACAAATAAAACTCCAACCCAGATAAAAAGTCTCTATAAGCCAACACATCAGCTCAGCAGAATTCCAGCTCAGATTCACATAGACAGATTCATATAGACATTTTTAGGTGATCTATAAAAATGTACAGTGTTTCCATCACTCCATCATAGATTAGGTCAGCCGGAACCGGGAACACTTCCCATAAATCCTGATGTACTTGTTACATCATAAGAAGGATGGAGTCTACGCTAATATTAGTCTCTCTGTTTATCCCGAGGTTTACAGCAGTCCGCCGTATCCAGGCCGTATCCGGATTTGACACTACTAGTCTCTCCACTGTGAAGGCCTCCTTCCCTTCCCTTTACCTCAGTACAGATAAAACGTTGTCGGGATAATTCCGGTTCACGTGGCTACGCGGAAGCGATGAAAAATTCTGTATTTTACTGTAAGCCCGGCTCAATCGGCCCAATGGAGGTTTTCCGATCAGCGGGTGAAGGTCTTTGCGCGTTACTGTCTTTCCACATGGCAAGGTAATTTGATTAAATGAAATACATTTTCTCATATGTATCAACTCGTTATTTAATCTGACTCCATTAATGAAAAGGGTTTTAATGATAACTGGGCATCATTAAAAGTAAGCAAATATTTGATTATTCTTTTTTAACTCTTTAATTATGTTTTACCCGCTCAGATTAGGAAGCTATGTCACTCAGAGGTCCTCGCGCCTTCCACGGGTCTCACAATCACAATCTCGTCAGTTTTGGTCATCAAACAGAATTAGAGAAAAGAGACATTAAACCTGTCAAGAGTGCCACAAAACCAATTCTGGCTAGACAACACTCTCGGGGTTGGTGGAAACAAGAACCGCTCTGCGGCAAATAGGGCAGGTTGAGTTCTCTAAAAGCCAGCGGTCCATACAGTGCACATGGTACTCGTGAGAGCAGGGTAGCTTTCGCAATTTGTTGCCTTCAGCATACTCTGTAATGCAGACACTGCAGGTTTTGAGTGCATCACTTTCACCAAAGTTTTGCATGGATAGGTTGTCAATCTGCTCTTTGGTGAGACCTCTAGGCTGGTCATCATCTTCCTCGTTGAGCAAAAAGAAGTGAGCAAGTCGCAGAAAGGGCAGAGATCCAGTTTCATCCAGGCTGATGGGAGCCCGTTGTCTGCCTCGGTTCTCCCGAGGACCAGCAGCACCGGGAAGTCCACCTTCCACCTCTCTTTCCTTTGTCCGTGCCTCTAAACCACCCGTTTTGGGTAATTGCTACTATTACATATACAAGTTGACCAACATTACTTATCTTATAATAGTTTTGGATTGTCGTGGTTTCCCACGTACACTTCTCTAAAGTAACATTAAATTAAAACAGAGGTAATAAGACAAATCCAAATTTAGGTTGATCAAACAGCATTTGCTGTCCTAAACGGAAACAACTTGTTGAAAGTACACTTGAATTGATGCCAAATATTAGACGTCACTAATCTGACGCAAACTTGCGGGAACATACGAATCCAGATAATCTACTTGGGAGAACAATTTTAGAATCAGTTTAAGATCCAATTCATCAATCAAATATAATTACAAATATTTGGAAATTGAGGAATAAAACAAATGTTTACCTGGCAACAAAAAACTACACACAGCGATCGTGTGGAAAGTCTACCTACAGACTCCCCGAACCTTTTTGCCCATTTTCCTTATAAACCCAGATAATTCAATTTTCTTTCCAAATGGTGGTGTCTGTCATTATAATTAGATTTTGGTCCCCTAGTGAGGGGCTCACAACTGTGAGATCAGAATGGAGGATCTGGGGGAGGGAACACCTTTAAGGGACACATCACTTTTCTCATATTTTATAACTTCTTTTAGCTTTTCATTATGGTTGGGAGAATGAGACCATTTTACCAGGGGCACTGAGACACTTTAAATGATAGCAAACATGTATAGTTACTTTTTTGTACACACTTAACATTTCATGGGTTTTCAGTGGGTTTCAGGTGAGGAGGAGAAGGGGAGAGAAGGAGGAGATTGTCAAAGTGAGGTGTGAGGTGTGAGCTGCACTGTATGCTGCGTCTCGGATGTTGCTGTTACATAATTATGCAAGGGTTGATTGTCAAATGTTAATTCTCAGGAGAGCCTTTTGCTTTCTCGATGGGTAGTCCTCCAGACTTGCTGGCTCCCGCCTTACAATACATTTTTCAAGGCTTCTACCTTGGAACCTATTTCATGGTTTGCGTTCTCGAGACACCAGGCACTGTTTTGTGCAAATGAGCGGCCGGACCGTATTAAGGGTTTTCTGTTAGAACAGTGTCGTGTTAGCGGCCCCTAAGTTAATAACTAATGAACGTTGATGACTCAATCAAAACTAACTTTAGCTAGTCAATAACTTTATTCTAGAGCTGCTGTAAAGCCAAACAATCTCTGTTACTTTAATTTCCTATTATCACTGTAAAGCTGCTTTAAAACAATCTATATAGTTAAAAGCGCTATATAAATGAAGGTGACTTGACTTGACACTATACTGGGGCATCAGGACCCACACAGACCACAGGGTGAGCACCTCCTGCTGGCCTCACTAACACCTCTTCCAGCAGCAACCTAGTTTTCCAAGGAGGTCTCCCATCCAGGTACTGACTAGGCTCAACCCTGCTTAGCTTCAGTGGGCAACCAGTCTTGGGCTACAGGATGATATGGCTGTTAGCAAATAAGCATATCTCTAACAGTGTCATGTAAATGATAGTGAGAGAGTAGAAGAAGAATATCCACGAGGTTACAATAATCAGTAACTAAGGAAACTAACAGGAAGTAATTAAGGTCACAGAGAATGCTGAACTGAAAGGATATACAAGAAACCAAGACACATTAATAGAAACACAATGAAATTAGACATAACCCTGACAAAACTCCCTCTCCCACACACTGCATCCTTGCGCCGTGCAATTTAGTCCAACGGTGGAAGGGGGCTTAGGAGGAGGAAAAGGGACCAGCAGAGGGGAATACCATGGTGGAGCTTATGGAGGGAGGATCCAAGGCGGAAGTTCGACAGATGGAGGCGGAGCTGGATCAGGTGGAGGCCGCAGCACAACCAAAGGGACGCAGGACTGGAACGACATTGCAGGCCTAGAAGTCAAAGGCGATGATGCCAGCTTATGGGACTGAGGCAAAGATAGGGCAACATTGGTGGGAGTAAGGACTAAGGCACCGAGCTAGAGGGGAGGAACCTGTTGGAGCCGAAGGGGTGGAAGGCTGAGACACAGCCAGAAGCCCAAAAGTCCGCTGCGAAACCAGGATGACTAGAGACGAAGGTCGAGCCAGAGGGACAAGGGAGGCCGGTGGAGCCCGAGTGATGTCAGACTACGGTGGATCTGAAGAAGTGCAGAACCAAGGCAGAGACGACGGGCTAACAGGCTGAGGTGGAATCATGGGATCCATCTCACAGAGCTGAGGTGGTGGAGAGGAGACCCGGAATCAGAGAGCTGGAGGGAGTCAGCGGATGGGGTGGCGCCCAGGAGCTCTGAGGCACCAGCAGAGCAGATAAGTACTGGTGCTAGACGGAGCCAGCGGTGATGGAGACAAGAGGGTGGGCAGGCGACAGGCTGGGAGTGGTCATCTATTAATTCCTTGGATCGAGTGGACAAGGGTGGGAGCTGAGGAGCTGAGAGGCACCAGCAGAGAAGGTTAATACAGTGGACTAGATGGAGCCAAAGGTGATGAGCGGGGACAGGATGGGACTGGATCATCTAATGAATTCCTTGGAGCGAGTTCAGGGGTGGGGACAAGGGTGGGAGCAGGCTCCGTAGTGAGATGGATGTGCCACACTCCTCGACTGTCTAAGTCAGTGGTCTCAAACTCAGTTCCTGGAGGGCCACATCTCTGCACAGTTTTGCTCCAACCCTAATCAAGCACACCTGATTCAGCTCCAATCAAGATCTTCAGGATTACTAAAAACTTCCAAGCAGGTATGAGTTGGAGCTTGTTGGAGCTAAACTGTGCAGAGCTGTGGCCTCCAGAAATTGAGTTTGCTCCAGGAATTGCCCCTATTGCACAGACGCCAGGATGGACCTGGTGTTAGGTTCTGGCCTTGTGGCAGAGATGGCTTCTGGCTCTAAATCCAGGACGGACGTGTTGGCATGCTCTGGCTCCATGGTTGGAGTCAGCACATGATCCGTGGCGGGCGTTGGCTCAGGCTCTGTTTCCGAGGCGGGCTTGTGCGTCGAGATCAGGTCTGCGGTGGAAGATCTCTCATACCTTCTAGGACACTCCGGGCTCGTACGACGAGTCCTGTCCAGAGCGGGTAGAGAGATGGTGGCTGCAGATGGAAAATGTGCCAGGGAGTCGGAGATGGTGTTGTTGTCTTCGACAACTCCCACGGTGAGGGAGAACCCCGCAACACAGAATGTAATCCACAAACGTGGTGAAGGTGCAATGATCCTCCCCCAAAAGCAGCATCTGGCTAAGGAAGTCATCTATCCCACTCCAGAAGAGATGTTTAAAGGGATACTTCAGCTCTGGGAAGATGAATGTGTATTTAATAGTGGTCATTTATATAGTAGAAATGTGAAATTAATTTTTAAATTGAAGCATTCTAGACTGAGAAAAAGCAGAAAATGTATTTTTTACTCATGTGCCTGAAAGACAACAACTCCCAGAATGCACTTGCTTTGCTGCCCTTACAAGGCCAGGCCACTCCCTAACCACGCCTACCGATTACAGGCGGCAGTATCCGAAAAATTTCTCCACACATTCTCTAGGCTAATACATACTCTAGTAACAGTAAAGGTTTATAAAAAGAACCACAACCAATGTGAGTTATAACTTTTAATTAAAAAAATAATTAATATTAACACTTTTACACTCAAAGCTCTTGCAGAGCTTCAGTTGTTTCCTTATTCACAGTATTGCCCGTCAGGAGCTGGATATCTCCGTCTGATATCCTGGACAACACAGGTGGGCAAAACGAGACGATAGCCTTTACTATGTCTCTCGCCTTGCAGGACCCATTCCATAAAGTGACGGTAGGCTGTTAGGCGTCGGCGATATTGTCTACAAAACAGTAACGTTAAGCACAACGTTAGCAATGCGAACTATTTGCACATACAGTATGCTAGCATAGATGTAACAACAATAGCTCAGCTGCCTACGCGTGAAGAACACATTGTGATAATGCCGAGTGTCCAAACTCTGTTCATTACGTCTTAGTAAAAAAAAGAAAAACAAACCAAATACTCACTTTACACTAAGCCGTCCGTTTGTCCCTGCGGGCTTTGGCTGGCGTTTCCAATTGATCTCATCCAGAAGAAAATGACATCGCTGAAATTCGCGACAGCAATAGGACTCTCTATCTGTTTCCATAGGCGCACAGCGAGAGCACTGACACCACCAGTCCGCCCCAGCTAGAGCCTGGCCGGGCTCGAGTCAGGACTTGCTCCCCTGCTGCAGCAGCTGCTCCGGCCGCCTCTTGTTCCTCCATCTCCCGCAACTGTTCGTCGCTGTATTGCGGCTCGTACAGGTAGCCACGAGGATCAGATTCGCGCAACAGATATTCGAAATCCCCTTCTGCCATTTCAACGTCAAAACTCGTAAATCGTGATTAGACTACTATACAAACTTTCTACACAGAGCAAGTGCCTGTTAGCTTAGCTTCTAAAGATTATTATTATTATTATTTGACATTTATTTATTCAAGAGGAATAGCCCCTTGAGATGAGCCATCTCGTTTTCGAGGGGGTCCTCGATTCTAGATACAGAAATTCACCTTACAGCAGCAGTCAAATAAACGTAACAATAACAAATAACAAAAACAAAAAACAAATACACAGAAGAAGAAAAAAACAACAACAAAAAAAACATGCATTATAGTAATAGTAAGTATTTAAATATATAAACCAAAAACCATACAAACAAGACATTCTTTCATACAAGACACCCAAAAGGTGACACACTCCTCCCTAAACAAAATAAACAATATAAACAATACCATATGTACCAAAACACACAACTAAACACAAGTAAAATAGACAAAAATATATATACGTACCATGCCAAAAATAAGTTACAGTAAAAAAAAAAAAAAAAAAACACAAAAAAAAAAAAAAAAAAAATATATATATATATATATATATATATATATATATATATATATACTAATCAAAAGCAATCACACGTATTCTGAAGATGTTGAACTAAATGATTTTTAAATGTTGGAAAAGAGGTTAAAAAGCGAATTGAAATTGGAAGTTTATTCCAATCATACGGTGCTTTATATTGAAATGCATATCTACCTATTTCTTTATTGATCTGAGGAGTGTAAAAATAAATTTGGGTGTTATGACGCAAGTTATGAGATGACCTAAATGGAATTAAATACTGTTTTAAATAAGCAGGGTAATTCATATAAATGCATTTAAAAATAAACTGTCTGACACTATCTTTACTTTCTGTGAGTGAGATCCCGCCCCATATGGGCGTGGTGAAAACATGCGGAACTAGCTACTAGTACAGGCTGTAGTTTTAAGCCTCTGGCCCAAAAATCCTCTGATGAAGCAAAATGACGATTTTTGCGTCATCGGAGGATTTTTCCCAGACTAAAAATACATAAATCTCTCATATCAGGGGGATAATCGAAAATACTACTGGTTTTCTACTGATACAAAGCTTAATGCTAAATCCTGAAGTATCCCTTTAAGCACCTCATCATGCCAGACTTCAAGGTTGGCCTATCCCTTCAACAGTCCGGGAGGTAAGGGCCTTTTTGGGCCTTGCAGGCTACTACAGGCGGTTTATTGCCAATTTTTCTAAAATCGCTCAACCTCTAAATGCTCTTTTGGTTGGCATTCCCGTAGATAAAAAGTCTGGTACACGTCAGATTGAGTGGACTACTGCATGCCAGGCTGCATTTGAGACCTTGAAGTCTTGTCTAATGAAAGCCTCTGTATTAGCCTATGCAGATTTCGCTTTACCGTTTGTCTTGTATACAGATGCCAGTCACCAAGGTTTAGGTGCTGTCCTGTCACAAGTGTATGATGGAAGGGAGCATGTGATCGCTTATGCTAGCCGAAGCCTTCACCCTGCAGAGAGAAATGATGCAAATTATAGTTCCTTTAAACTGGAGTTAGTAGCATTGAAGTGGGCTGTAACAGAAAAATTCAAAGATTATTTGACTGGATCAAAGTTTACAGTGGTTACGGATAACAACCCTGTGGCCCACTTACAAACGGCTAAGCTCGGGGCCGTGGAACAACGCTGGGTGGCCCAACTAGCCAGTTATGACTTCATAGTGAAATATCGGGCGGGGCGGGAAAATGACAATTTAGACAGTTTGTCTCGATTCCCTGTGCCCCCAACAGAGCAGAACCAGCTTGCAGAGGTCCAGCAGATTGATGCCACCGCTCTTGGTGCTTTGGGGATTGATGAGTGGCGAGAGGCACAACAAGGGGACGAGGATCTTCAGGTGGTTATGCGGTATGTAAGGTCTGCCGGTGTACTAACCACCCTTGAGAGAAGAGCATTACCCCCGATTGCACAACAGTTGCTTCGCCATGTATCACGACTTGAAATCCATGATGGAGTGTTGTACAAAAAGATCATTGATCCAAATACCCATGAGTGTCAATTTCAGATTGTTTGTCCAGCTGTCCAGCAAGAGGAGGTGTGGAGGCGATATCATGAAGCATTGGCCCATGCAGGTGTTGAACGTACACTGGCCAGAGTGCGGTCCCACTTCTACTGGCCCAAGATGGAGGAGATGATGCGAGGGTTCCATTCTGGATGCGTCGCCTGCAGCCTGCAGAAGGGTAGGGACAGTCATAAAGCGCCCCTTAATCCCATCTCGGTGTCTTGTCCATTAGAAGTGGTGGCTCTAGACTTTTTGTCTCTGGGACGGCCTAATGATAGCTTTCAAAACATATTAGTTATGGTAGATATGTTTACACGCTACGCATGGGCAGTTCCAACAAAAGATCAGACTGCCCAGACTACAGTGAGGGCCCTTTGGACTCATGTGGTGCAGACTTTTGGTTGCCCTTTGCGGTTCCATTCAGATAGAGGACCAAATTTTGAGTCCGAGTTGCTTCAGGAGTTTTGCCTGTTATATGGAACGGTTAAAAGTCGAACTACTTCCTATCACCCTGCAGGAAATGGTAGGGTAGAACGAGTTAACCAGACATTGCTAAATATGCTCCGTACATTGGAACAAGAGAAACAGGATAGGTGGCCTGACTTCCTCCCTGAGCTGATGCAAGGCTACAACAACACTGTACATAGCGCCACAGGTTTTGCTCCATCATATCTGATGTTTGGGCGTACAGTAAGGATCCCTGTAGATTTGGGGCTGGGTGTAGTGGTTGATCAGCAGAAGTGGAATCATAAAGGGTGGGTCCAAGATCATTACAAAAAGTTGAAGTGGGCCTATGCTGTAGCTAAGAAGAAGATGGATCATGCTGCTGAGAAAATGAAACAGACGTATGATCGTGGGGCTAAGGATGTACCCTTGTTCGATGGTCAGCGAGTCTGGGTTAGGGACCGAAATAGGCAAGGTCGTGGAAAGCTGTGTGGCTGGTGGGGACCAGTGCCCCATGTTGTAATGGGAACATTGGGAGAGACTGGTTTGGTGTACCGAGTAAGACCTGAAAAGGGAGGGAAGGAAAAGGTTCTGCACCGTAATGCACTTAAATTGTGTGCTGCCTCTGAAGGGGAAGTTTTAGCACCCCCTAGTACTTTGAATACCACGCCTATAGTCATGGCTCGGGACCATGTACCATATAGTGTTTGGGTTGCTCCGACTTCTGAAACTGTAAATATGGGAAATGAGACTGTTAGACGATCTACACGTATAAATGTTGGGCAGCGACCCATGAGATATAGAGAGTGAGTTGAACAACTTCGGCAGGGACTGCTTAACACCCCCCCACCTTACTGTGGGGGGGTGTTGTGGCTCAAAGGTGTTGCACAATGTATTTTATATATATGCATGATCACATTTAATTGCTGTGTTTCTTTTGTGTGAAGTGCTGTGTTTTTTTTGTTGATTCCTGTGTTTTCTTTACAAGCAGTATTCCCATAGCCACACCTCCATTTTCTGATAATTCAATGAACTAATAAGCGATGGATTTTGGGGTGGAGCGATGAAATAGGTTCCCCTATAGAAACGTGACAACTGTGACTGAGACGTTGACGCGCATTCGTACTGAAGCCAAACACAGCGAGAAGAGACCACGTTGTGCGGTGCCTGCTTCAGAGAGTGAGTGTTTCACTTGCGGCTTATGGCTATGTGAGATTGCAGCACACTGTAGACGAGTGACCACGAAGTCGGCGAGTTGCGGAGCATTGTCGGAGCAGCAGCGTGGGAGGCGGCTGATGACCGGCTGCGAGAGACTACCGTGAGCGCTGGGGAGACGAGTGGAGAAAACCGACGTGGTTCTTCTGTCGAGAATACATTGGACTGGATAGCAGGGTTGCTGTCCAGTCATGCTGTGAGTACGTTCTGACTTCTATCGTGCGGTGTGCCTATCAAACCCAGTTTATTGCCTTGTAACGGACGAGAACGAGCCTGCTTTGCATATATTTTACTTGAATGACTTTTTGATCGGCCGATATTTTAAGGGGTCCTAGTTTTACTTAATCCATAAATTGCGTAACTGTTAGATGTGAAGTGGTGTGAGTTGGACGTCGTATGCTGGCAGTTTTTTTTCTCTTCTCTGTGTTCAAGCGTCGAGCAGACACTGGCATCTATGTGGGACTGAGCGTAAATGGACGTCAGCTGTGATACAGATGCCTAGACTAAGTTGAACTTTGACGGTCCTCGGAGCTGAAGATCGGGACTTTGGACTTGTTCTCTCTTTTTATCCAGTTGATTCAGCTTTTTTGTCAACAAATTTATTGTAATAAAATAGTTTTTTTACTGCTATTTTCTGGTGTTGTTTTCCACTGTTCCCTTCTCCGATAAAGAACCTGTTCCCATAGTGAGTTCCTGGGGTCTCAGTTTAAACTCTAGGTGGCGTAGTCGGCTACAAATGTTTTTTTATATAAATTTTATTAGAGGCCATTGACACCAGCATGCATCGTTGCCTCCAAGGAGTCCTCTACATATTCTTTCTCTTTTACTGTTTCGGTCAGTTCATCTGTCACGTAAATGGCGGTAGGGATCAGATGCATGACGCAGAGTAAATAACAAAGATCATTTTATTCAACACAGAGCATATACACAAGAGAATACACAGAGAATTGCCACTAACCACATGAAATAAAGACGTGAACTCACAAAGAACTAAACAGAACCAGGGGTATAAATACACAGGAGAAAACAAGTTGAGACACAGGTGACAATAATCAGTAACTAAGGAAACTAACAGGGAGTAATTACAGTAATGAAGAACGTTAAGCTGAAAGGAATTGCAGGAAAACAAGGCGCATAAACAAAAACACAATGAAACTAGACATAACCCTGACAACCAGCATGGCAGGATGACAGGTTGAGCATCAGAATATTTGAGAGTAGCTTTAGAAGGTGTCAATTCAGAAACCATACAAAACAAAATTAAAGTTAATTATCTGCTACAGATAGGCTAACTCACCAAGGCAATCGCCAGATCCCTGCAATGGGGGACTATGTGCAACAGCACATTTAGAAAATTAACCTGTATAATCTCTGTGACTTTCAATACAGATTTGTTTTACCGCCTTTCAATGCTGCATTTCCTGTGCTTGATGACTTAAAAGTTTGACATGTAGATGGGCTCATTGTTTGAATGCTAAACTCTCCCGTGTAAGGTTATCAAGGCCTGACAATGATTCTATCCAGATGAAGAAATGTCTGAATCAAGTTAATGACCTCACCGTTTCATCGGGTGCTGTTTAAAAAATGTCTGTAACCGATAATAAAATTATAAATTAAGAGTTACACCATGTTAGTCCACAAAGTAAACTTTAAACTTTCGTTGCCATATTTATGGCTATGAATTATGGCTTAATGTCAGATAAACACAAATATATTTGGACAATGATACCGAAAATTTTACATTAAATCCTCATTTTCATGTCAAATTGTATCATATTGAGAATCAAATAGTCTAATTGGGTCTGTATGTTCTAAAATATGTTTTGTGTAACATTGGAATCATGTTTCAGAATTTCCATCAGGATAGGTTCCCAATATTATAGAAATCCTAATAGGAATTTTGACCAGGGTCTGCTAGTTTTCAGTTCTGATGTTAGCATTTGCTAATTATAGCAATGAAAAGAGTACTGAACATTGAAGGGCACATTTAACATTTAAATGTATTCATTTGGCAAATGCTTTTAATCCAAATGACTAACAAATGAGCTGCTACACAAGCAATTGTATCTCTTATATGTAAAACTGTTGGCTCCCAGACACGATTGCAAATCTCACTGAACGATTCATTAGTGAATTGGACTGATCAGATTGCATCTATTCTCAAGTCAACTGGTGTGTTCGGCTGTGTCCGAAAGCTGATAAATGCTTCCTTCAGAGGACGCATTCCAGGGTAGGAAGGCATCAAGAAACGTCTGCATCCAATGTTAGTTTCACTTCCTGTCTCCTGAGATCCATTCATCTGATCGATTTCTGAAGGCAGCATAGATGTATCCTTCCCTTCACTTTCCATTCTGTGACAGTTGAGCAAGAAAAAGAAAGATGACGGCTGAAAGTTGCGGTTGCTGGTCAGTTTGTGTGTAAATGTAAATTGTTGATCATCTTTTTCCACTTCTAATGTCATTTCTAGCAAGTAATTGGTATTATAGTCATTAAATATTCACTTAGTTATCACCAAAGCTCTCTCCATTTTGCTGTCAGACTAAGCTACTATCTGTGTATCTTCGTTATATTCCCTCCATCCCACTCAACCCCGCACACTTATTTTGAGCTGTAAGATGGTGTAGCCTAGCCTGACGTCGTCATACTCAGATTCTAGTCAGAATGTGAGTCTGATACTGCTCCACTGGGCTGTGATTATGGGGCGTGTGTCAACCGAACCAGGAAATAAAAGGCCTCTGCACTCAATTGGATAGACCTAGAACCAATCAGAGCAACGGAGTAAGTGACGTATGTTGAGAGATAGATTAAAGTTGATAGATAGATTAAACTTTTTCCGAATCCCGCAGGAAGGACGTCAAAAACATCTTTCCCATCGACAAATGCCTTGATCGTGGTTCTCTGTTCCTCTTCTTAAATTAATGAGCTGTCTATATCTTCTATAACACACGCGATAGCGGAATATACACAACTCAATTCTCCAGTGGCAGCCATGAATTCAACCCAAGCGCTCTGATGACATGGATGGTTACGTTACCGTTGCTCATCTGTCCATCATCGTATAAAGCCTGCCCTGACAATTTGATTGGTCCGAACAATTTTCTGTTCGGGCATAATAGCTCCTCAACGGATCGAGTCCAGACCGAACTTCCCGACCTAAAAAATTTGTGGGCGGGGTTCGAGCTGGCATCCACGCTAGGTGTAGCCTATAAAAATTGCAAAATAAATAAACATTCATCTATTAGTACTTTTTACTTTTAATACTTAAGTACATTAAAAATAATGTACTTTTGTACTTTTACTCAAAAAAAAGTGAAAAGGAGTACTTAATACTGGAGTCATATTTTATTAGAGTATCTGCACTTACTCAAGTACTTGATTTGTGTTCTTCATCCAAAACTAACCATTACTCATTAAATAATTAGGGAAAGTTGTCAGTTTTTCTTTTCTTAAAAGATTAATCTTACATGGATGTCATATAAAGATATGGTAGCTTTTCAAAGTTTGGCTACATCTCTAACAGACCGGTAGAGCAGTAGTTCTCAAACGTGTAGGTGCTTCAACAGTAAAAACAAATTGTTTTGTGGAGAGCTAAGAAGTTCAACCGAATCTTAATGTACACTGTTGCTTAACTGAAATTAGGCAACAGAAACTAATCACTAAATATGGTTAACACAGCCAGTTCATGCATTCCATCATTTATGAGTTGATTAATGAGTCAAGTCACATAGTGTTGATGCTTTTTGTAAACTGTTCTAGTTGTTTTCATCTGTGTACCATAGTTTGAGAACCACTGCTCTAAATACGCTTAGTTTCAGTTACACAGTTTGTAGGCTTATAAAGCTTCACTAAGGTTCTTCTGTGTCTAATTCTCCATGTGCTCCTGGGCAAATCTCAGCCATCTCCGTCTGGATAGGACTCCCAGCTATACTTATCTCATGTCCATAGTAGCAATTATCACCTGCCATCATTACTAGGCGGCAATCCCTCAACACAGATGCCCACAGCTGTGAACAGGTGAGTAAATCTCAGTGAGTGACAAATGCTCAGGATGACAGTTTCACTAGTTCACACTTACATACAATTAGAGGGAGTAAGTTTAATGCATATTTGGCGTGCTGTCCGGGGGAGGGCTTCGAGCTCGGAATTCGGCCCAAACCCAGAGTATTCCCCCCCTGTATGTAAATGATTAGGACAGGAAGTGTGGAGAAGGGGTGGTGGAGGGATGCTGCTAAACTGTCAATGAATTGAGGTGAGACTGCCGAGTATATATACACCTCTTATCGTTGATTGCTGAGTGCTCTCCACTCGTGTTAATTATCTGCGCGTACTCCTCCCGAACTTTGTTAATAAAACATAATTTCACTAGTTCACACTTACATACAATTAGAGGGAGTAAGTTTAATGCATATTTGGCGTGCTGTCCGGGGGAGGGCTTCGAGCTCGGAATTCGGCCCGAACCCAGAGTATTCCCCCCAAAAAGCCTGATAAGCGCAGGACAGCAATCGTAAAATGATGTGAAATTAACCCCCCAAAAAAGTGAAGGGCACGAGAAGGTATTTGTAAAGTTTCAAGCTTGACAGTTCGACCGGGAGGGCTCTCGCAGCATCCGACGGGAGCTTGGATGCTCACGGCATCAGACAGGTAAGCCCCGTCAGCAGTCAAACTGTAAGCTTGAATACGACGCGAGATTTATACGAGCGTGATTCGGGAACGAGTTCAGCCGTTCGACCGGGAGGGCTCTCGCGGCATCCGACGGGAGCGTGGATGAAGTGCTCGCGGCATCGGACGGGAAAGCCCCGCCAGCAGTCGAACAGAGGGCGCCCGCTGAACTCGGTCGGGGGGGCTCGACCAGCGCTTCGAAGGGGGCTGGGACACAGGAATAGACCCCTCGCGGGCCGACAAACGGGGAGCCCACACGGCGACACGAGTGCGGCCGTCCGACGACGACTAACTCAGGCAGGCTCTCACTGCTATTCGAATGGGAGGGTTCGACCAGCGTTTCGGAAGGGGGACGAGCCCGGTCTACGAACGGGGAGCCCTCGCTGCGTACGAACAGGGGAGCCTGCAATTGTTTGTAAAAATGTGTTAATTGAAATTATACTTTTTGAAGTGGGCGTGAATACGGCGAGCCAAAAGGTTTTGGAAAGTGAGTTGGAGAGTGACTATGAATGGAGCGCGGTGGGTGAAATGAATGAACAATTTAATTAGTTAGGGCTTGGTGTGCGTTTCGGATGTGGAAGCGGCTGGATCTGATGTATGATTTGAAAGCTTCTGATGACCAACGACCGAGGGTTTGAATTTGTTGATGGGAAAGAACTTTTTGGGCGGCTGTGGTTGCTGCTCCGATGCGAAAAGAATGACTTGAATATTGGTTTGCTGCGATGCCGGAATGGATGAGAACTGCTTTAAGATGTTTTTGGAACCAGAATCTCGTGGCTGGATGATTGGAGTCGTCAGCGAAGAGTGGACCATGGAATTTGACCATGGAACGTCTATGCTGCAAGTAGTTTATTAGAGAATGGTACGGTTGAATGGGGGTTGGCAGATTGAAAATGTAGACGAAGTGATCTTTCTTTACTCAATCCGTTTTGCTTTGTTTAATGAAAAAAGATAACGTTTCGTTATCTACGATCTGTAAATCTGAAATTGTAGGGTGGATATTTGTGTCGAATTTAGATGTGATTGCAAATTTGGAGCAATGAAGAAAACCGAAGAAAGCTAGGATGAACATGGCTTCTAGTGTGCGGGCGGTGTTGGTGGAATGGTATCCGAGACGGAGTGATGAGATACACTTGGTGAGTATGTCAATTGTAATAGGTTGTCTGGTATCCGGGCGAGTGGGATGAGTTCTTTGAATTCCTTTGATGAGAAGGATGATGATGAGGCGGGTGCGGGCTTACCATGGACTAATTTATGGAAAAATTTAATGCCGCTTAGGTAGCTTTTTATGGACCCGGCTTGGAGAACTTTAACACTGTTAAGGTGAGAAATGAAGGATGTAACGGCTAAAAGAGAAAAGTCGGGAAACGGCAGGTTGTGAGTGAGGTGAAACGTCTTAAAAGATTTTCATGCAGTGTAATGTTTGGAGGGTTCTCGGTGCGACTGCTTGAAGGATGGAATTGATAGAGGTGTCCAGAAGGGATTTTTGCGGATGGTTTATGGGAAGATCAGCTGAGAATGAGGGACTGGGGTTGGGATTGGATCCGCTTCTGGCGGCAGCGTCCTGAATTTCTGAAAAGAGAAACGGGAGAGAGAGTCAGCAATTTGATTCTGTGAGCCCAGAACGTGCTTGACAGTTATTATGAACTGCTCGCAAGCGGAGATCCAGATGAGACGTCTGAGGAGTGGCATTAACGCAGGTGAGCGAGAACGGCCTTTGTTAATGCAGTGAACGGTTGGTTCGTTGTCACAAACAGCTTAATATCGAGGGGGAGAGAGATAGTCATCGTAGAAAAACGTTAGGCCATTCCATTGGTTGAGGAAAGTTATCCATAAACTTAACTCGTTTTTGCACTCGGAAGATAAAACGATTTGGTCTTCCAGCGCGTGAACGGATGACGCGAGGGCGAGGAGATGCGCGATGAAAGGGCGGCCTTGCGCATAGCATAGTTTAGGTGGCCGAGCAGCGAGAGGAGTTCGCGTTTGGAACAAACAGTCGAGTGGGCTCGCACCGTTTCTTGACGGGAGCAACTCACAGCGTCAGACAGGTGAGCTCTACCGACCGATGAACGAGGAACAGTGTGATTTATGCCACCTGACCAGGAGGGCCCTATTGGCTGACGAATGAGGAGCAGCAAGATTTGGGAATGACGGGTGAGCTCTGCTGACCGATGGGCGGGGAGCAGCAAGATCTAAGATGGCCGACCGAGAGGGCCCATGTAGCTTCCGATGGGAGCAGCTCACAGCGTCGGGCTGGTGGGCCCTACCGGCCCATGGCTGAGTGACAAATTTTGGAAGCCCGGCCGGGAGATTTCTTGCTGTGTCCGCTGGGAAATCAATACCTGCTGGATGGGAAAGAGGAAACATAGATGAATGCTACGTCCACTGGGAGACCAAAGCTCGCTGGACGGAGAAGGAAAAAACAGATGCATGCTATGTCCGCTGGGAGACCAATGCTCGCTGGACAGAGAAAGAGGAAACATAGATGCATGCAATGTCTGCTGAGAGACCGATGCTCGCTGGACAGAGATAGAGGAAATCAATGCATGCTACGTCCGCTGGGAGACCAATGCTCACTGGACAGAGAAATTTTATTTATACAGAATATTAATTCTGAATAGTGAGGTACTGGAGAGGAGACATCACTGCTGCGGCAGTGGAGAAAATAGCCAGAGAAACAGAGCTTCTGCGGGAGCAGAGGAGACATCACTGTTGCGGCAGTGGAGAAAATTAGCCAGAGAAACAGAGCTCCTGCGGGAGCAGAGGAGACATCACTGCTGCGGCAGTGGAGAAACTTACCTGGAGAAAAAATAGCTCCTTTGGGAGCAGAGGAGACATGACTGCTGCGGCAGTGGAGAAACTTACCTGGACAAATTGAGTTCCTGTGGTGTGAGGCTGAGTGAAGGGAGGAGAAGATTGGGGCTGGGCGGGCCGATGCTCGTCTTCTTGCGCGTTAATCAAAGACACGAGGAAGAGGAGGTGAGAGATTAAATCCTTGCAGGATTATGCATCTGAAGTTTAAGTGGCCGAGCAAAGATAGCAGTTCGCGTTTAGAACAGATTAGACTGTCTGGGAAGGTGGACGGGATCAAAAATATCCTATCGATTTTTTTCTTGTGCAGTGAGGCCTGGAAATCAACTGTATCCAAGTTAAAGCCCAGAATTCAAATGGACGAGGCTGAACCCATGGTTTTAACCTGTGCAATTGGAATCCCGAGCTCAGCAGAAACTGTGGGGGGCTGAGAGATCGATTATTAAACGTTTGAAAATTTTCTCATTTTCTCAGTTTATTTAGTTTATTTTCATCATTTCTATTTTCTCAGTTTATTTAGTTTATTTTCATCATTTCTATGGGTCACATTGCCTGCCGATTTGTTCGTTCTGAATCAGAAAAAACAATAGTGAAACTGTGGGTTTAAATTACCTACTTCCAAAAAAAAAAATACATTTATGGTAAAACTTTATGTTTCTAACCGATTTTTGTAAATAAATTGCAGGACAGTGTTAACGAAACGTTCTTAATGATGAGTTTACGCCACAAGGAAGCATCGCGTTAATGAACGGCAAATCATTTGTACAGAAACTATTTAAAACGCATGTTCCCCCGATCAAAAATTAGTATCCAGATAGCATAACTTGCTCGTGATTCAACAACTGAAGCGATGCGAAGTTCAATCAGGGACAGAAAACGAAAAGGTTTTGAGCTGAGCACTCACGGAGTTGACCCGGCAGAGGTTGAGAGTGTGGACTGGCTGGGACTGAATCTGCAGCGTGGCTTACTTAGGGCCTGCTGCGGCGGCCTGACGCTGAATGAAGAACCATTTCTTCGCGTTAAGAGGGCGGCATTGCCTTATTTTCCATTTCTCTATGGCAGGAATTATTGAAGGGTCCGGTTTGGAGAAATACGCGGAAGTAGATTGCGGATGTTTCGCCCGCGGTGGCGAGGACCAGTTTGTTTGGCCTGACACCCACGAAATAATACCAGAGGACTGCGGCAAAGATTCCTAATTCGGAAGGACGAAAGATTCTTCATCGAACGGGAAGAGCTCGATTCGGACATGTTAGGAAGGTACTGCGGGGCCAAATGCTGCTAAACTGTCAATGAATTGAGGTGAGACTGCCGAGTATATACCTCTTATCGTTGATTGCTGAGTGCTCTCCACTCGTGTTAATTATCTGCGCGTGCTCCTCCCGAACTTTGTTAATAAAACATAATTTATTGAGATGCTTGTGATTTCTCCGCTCTTATTCATAGCCTAGTCCTCATAACAGTTTAATCTGGCCAAGAATGCTACCAATATATGATTCTAAGGAGCTACTGTAACGCGGTGCGGTTGAAGTAAAGATGAGGCAGGATCCAACTGCAGCACACACTTTAATTAACAAACTACAAACTTTACAACAAGCAAGACTGGATACAGGGCTCGGGAACAGGAACAACCAACATCACGTTAAACAATCGACAAGAACTCACAAAGACAAGACCGAAACACAGGGCTTAAATAATCAGGGACAAACGAGCTAAACAAGGGGGCGTGGGAAATCAGAAACACCTGGGATAACTAATAGACAAGACAGGGAACCATGGAACAAGACAGGGCACAAAACCACATCGTAACAGCTACAATAAACCTTAGTCAGGTTAGATGCCATATTGAATTTAACGCATATGAAAACGAGGCTGTGAGGTATAGACTTACAAACCTTAGAATGGCACACACTGCAAGGTCCTAGATCACGTAATTTTCACAACTCATAACTTTTAAAACAGAGTTTTAAACAACAGTGCAATCCATTGAACTCACTGTAATTCTTTTCCTCACAGCCTCTATATCATTCCTGTCAAAAATTAAATATTGCGCTAACCTGACCCAGACAGCAACATAGTGTCGGCCCAGAATTTTAATAATAATTTTTTTTTGCAATTTATGTCTTTCAAATAATTTGTTATCAGTATGCTATTTTTGAAATGTTATGCATTGTGAAAAAAAGTACCCTTTAGCGTAAATAAATGTTACATTTTTTTCGATATATTGAAATTAATGTAATGTTTTTAATTGCATGTTAATTGCTATTAACTAAAATGCATTATAGTTTAAATTTATAGTAAATGCAACTAGATTAACTTTAACATGCTTTTTTGGCCTTAATAGTCTTAGGACTTAACTACAACTTTACATGCAATTTCATAATATTTATGAGCACATTCAATAGAAAACACAGTTGTGTAGTTTCAGCATCTATCAGACAAAAAAATAATTCAAACAATGGTGGCAAAAAAAAGAAAAAGTTTTGTGATCAGAGCATGTCCAAAAGTACTGATTATTTCACAGATGTAACTTGACAAACTTTGGCAAATTCAGTGTTTAGAAAAGTGCTGATTGTTACCTTGCAAACATGGCAAAAAGACTGATAAAACACTTGTGTGGCTTTCCTCCTGCAAGTTGTGTTGGGCCAGCCAATCAGATTAGAGCTTGCCACAATGAAAAAGTACATTCCAAATGTGTGAGAATAAGAGGGTCAGGAAACAGGCTCTGGGAGGTCCATTAGCAGCTGTCTGAGGCTGATACTGAATGTGACAAGACAGGCCAGGAACATGAGCGGATGGTCTGGTCAGTTTTGGCCTTTTGCAGCAGGTTAACCATATGTATTTAATCTTTGGTGAAAGGTGAGCATATTAAAAATGAGTTGCTGCTGGAGTCATCTACACTGACATACCTGACTAAATGAAAGAGCTCAGCTCTATTGAGAGCATGTGTGAGGTTGTTTGTTTGTGTGTGTTTGTGTGTGTGTGTGCGTGTGCGTGTGAGGCTGGGAGAGAGAGACAGAAAGTGAAAAAGGAAGGAGATCTGAAGCAAATTGTTTCTCAACAGCTTTGCATGATTGTGTAGCCAAATAGATATAAATATTGGTCCCACTTTATATTAAGTGGCCATAGGTACTATGTACTTTCATTGAAATTAATAATTTGATACAATGGACTTATTGTGTACATACATGTTTTTACATTGTACTTATATTTTTTAAAATACCGACATGTAATTACAGCTGTAATTAATGTATGTAATTACATTTGTAATTACACTGTTGACCCTTCCCTTACACCTTAACCCACCCTTAAACCTACCCATACCACCACACCTGACCCTAACCTTACCCTTATCACATCTTAATAGCAGCAAAAGTGTTTTACAATACAACATCAACACAATAAGTACTTTGTACTTATTTTTTGATGTAAGTACATAGTACTTAAAGCCACTTAATATAAAGTGGGACCTAAATATTTAATCATTTTTTAAAGACCTCTGAGTTTCATCCACATATCTCTCTATGCCAGATGGAGGGCTGAAGCCCTGGACGTATGAACACTGATCTTATTCATCTGCCCTTACTTGACAAGAGGATTTATGCTGCCTGTTGGCATTGACAGTGTTACACTACATTCATGTTAGGGGCATCACAAAAGAAACCCCTTGTGTAAAAGAAATACACTTCAACAACAACATACTTTTAAAAGAGTATTTATTACAGAAATAACCCCTAACCCTTGACACCATTATATGAGAACTGAACTGAGCTGGACGATGACATCACTGCTTTCTCCAGAGCGGCTATAAATATATATATAAATATATTAGGGGTGTGTAACAATGTTCAGGGAAGAAGGAGGCGGGAACCGGCGAACATTCAAACATACTTTATTTAAAATAAAACAAACAAACCAAAATACCGCCAGCAGCCCCTCGCGGACGACTGCTGGCTACCGAAAATAAACATAACTGCCAGCAGCCCCTCGCGGACGGCTGCTGGCTTCCGCTCCTCCGTGAGAGATGCGAGACCGGTGTGCCTCACAGTGTTCTCTCACGTCCCTCGGCCGTCCTTCGCCACAGGGTGGCACGGTTCACAAAACCCACGGTTCGGTTCGTATCCCGGTCACGGTTTTCGGTTCTGTACGGTTCTTGTTGTTATTTTTTCTTTTAATCTTTAACACTCCAGAAATGTACTTCAGCATATGATATAGGCTATAGCTTAATTATCCACAATTCAGGATACAGTATTAAAAAAAAATGTATATCATGTAATCATGCACAAACTGAATTTGACTTGACTTTAAGCACATTATTGGGACCATGTCTGAGGAAAGCTAGGTGACATTTTGATACAGCAAGAAAGACATTGATGAAATGCTTTTGTTTATTTGGCAAAAAAGGAGAATGTGTATTGCTATCTCTACAGGGACTTATGTGCATTTTTAGCACACAAAGATTAAAATTAACTTGCATTTATCAAACTGTCAACTTCAGTGTAGCTCTTACAAAATGTTTATCTTTTAATAGAAAAAGAGAGGAACTCTTAAAGCACTAAGAGAGTGATTGAAAAGCATATGGAACCGTTGCTCTCGCGGTACTTCGATGTTATTCATCGATCGGTCTGTGCAGCGCCGGTTCAAGTCGAACAAGCCTCATATGCATGTCCATTGTCATGTCCACACATCTCTTATTTAGCGCGAAAAGTAAACACACTATCTGAGGTCACGGGCACGAGGTTACATTGCGCATGCGTTGAACCGTGCGACGCACACACGCACCGAACCGAGACAAACGAACCGACCGGATCGGATGTTTTTTCATGTACCGTGCCACCCCTAATATATATATAAATGTATGAAATACATTTATAACTTTTTTACAACCAAAATGAACATTCACTGAATTTACTCAAATTTACTGAATTTATGTTTCACCCGTTTCAATGGAAACGGGCCCCGCCCTCCAAGGGGGCCTCCAAAACACCGGCAAAAATCCTATTCATTTTCTCCATAGGATATTGATTTTCAGCCATAATGTCTAAACCATCCGAGGTATACTGACTAAAAGTTATGAGATTGTGAAACGAAAGTTCCCTTTCGTAGTCACTCCGAGTTACGTCGGATGACGGAGAATGGGGGTTTCGCCTAGAAAGCCAATCATCTTCGTGTATTATAAAACGAGCCAATGGCGATGAAATGCCATGGGTCTGCGGAATTTGCATAGCGTATCTCCGCCCCACCGCGTGGGTATAAAAGGAGAGACGCCGGCAAAGGCAGATCATGTTTTCGCTTCGGAGCCAAGAAACTTCTCTTCACTCCACAAGCCAAATCCTGAGTGTCAGTGACATCATCTTCTTCTAGACGAGCGAACTCTTCGGTGTTGGTGTCACGGCGGTACCCAGCGAGTTTCACATTGCCTGGGATCTGAGCAGTGATCTGCCAGCTGGTGTGTCTCTCCCTGGTCGCCTCAGCATCGCTAAGTTTTTTCTCTCTAAAAGAGCTGCACGTGGCACGTCTTTTTAAAGATGTCTCGCCCGTGTTCTTCTGGGTGCGGTCG
This sequence comes from Gila orcuttii, assembly GCA_026230005.1. Lineage (NCBI taxonomy): Eukaryota > Metazoa > Chordata > Actinopteri > Cypriniformes > Leuciscidae > Gila > Gila orcuttii. The sequence goes on from JAPDVR010000018.1 coordinate 6,217,827, forward strand.
ATTCCTGTCTTCCTTTGATGGGCACAATCGCTGCTTTGCGTGTTTGGGCTTAGAGCACGCTAAAGCAGCGCTTGTGGATGACTCGTGTTCCTTTTGTGGGAACATGACCATCGCAACACTTAGGTCGAGACTCAATGATCTCATTCGAGAGAGAGTCCCCTCATCCACACCCCGATCTACACCCTCCACGAGAGGTGGTACTTCGGCTGGTGGACAGGGTGACGTGAGGGTTACGGTGTGGAACAATCCGACGATGCGTCCTCGGACCACGCCCCCCTCTTCAGTGTTGCAACCCGCGAGTGCTGCAGTGATTTTATCGGGTTCATCATCTGATGCCCCGCGTATTTCATTCGGCGCTCCAGAGGAGGACTCGATGTCGATCGCGGCATCACAAGGCGGGCAAGAGTCATCGGGAAGTGACGATGCGGCTGCGTTGCCTCCCTCTGGAGTACCAGCGTTGCCCGTATCAGATCCCGAGATGACGGCCATGCTCTCCCGGGCCGCCGCGAGCATCGGGCTTGAGTGGAACCCTCCGCCCTGCCCTGAGCGCTCGCGGCTGGATGATTGGTTTTTGGGTGCGGCTGCCGCCTCATGGCCACAGCCAACCCCAATGCCATTCTTCCCGGAAGTGCATGAGGAGCTGGCGAAGTCATGGAAGGCTCCCTTGACCTCCCGTGTGCGTTCGTCAGCTTTCTCCGCCTTTCCCCCCCTCGATGGGGCGGCCGCCCATGGGTACACTAGGATTCCCCCGGTTGAACGCTCTGTTGCCATGCAACTATGTCCTCAGAGTGCTTCATCTCGTGGTACTCCTAAGCACCCGTCCAAGGCCTGTAGATTCTCGTCCACCCTCGTGGCGAGATCTCACAGAGCTGCAGGGCAGGCGGCCGCCGCTCTGCATGCGATGAGCACCTTGCAGGTCTACCAGGCCCAGCTGCTCAGAGATATGCACGAGGCGGGGACTGACCCGGGGCTCTTTGATGAGCTGCGTGCCGCCACTGACCTCGCTCTCCGAGCGACGAAAGTGGCCTCACGCTCCCTGGGTCAGGTGATGGCCACCTCTGTGGTCCAGGAGTGTCACTTGTGGCTGAACCTGGCTGATATGCGGGACGCTGAGCGCACTCGTCTGCTCGACGCCCCCATATCCCAGGCCGGCCTCTTCGGCGGAGTGGTTGAGGACTTTGCCCAGCAGTTCTCAACCGCACAGAAGCAGTCTGAGGCTATTAAACATATTCTGCCCCGACGGCCTGCTGCTGCCTCCACCCTGCCGTCGGTACAGAAGTCTCAGCCTGCTCGCCGCCGAGGGCGCCCTCCTGTAGCTCCCTCCCCTCCCGCACGGCCCCAGCAGCAGCCTTCACCCGGGCCGCATCGTGGAGGAGGCCGCAGGAAGGCGCCTCAGCCCTCTCCAGCCCCGCGCCCCGCTAAACGCCAGGCTAAGCGGCGCTCCTGAGACGGGCTGCTCAGTGATGGTGTCGGTTTTTCCCCAGGAGGTGGTTGCAGGCCCCCTCCTTCTTTTGTTCTTTTCAAAAGATTGGTTTTGTTCCAATCTTTTGTTCTCCCGCTGCTCACCCACGGGTGGGCAGTACCCTTTCATGGTTAAAGAATGAACCGATACACCTATCACTGAGCACACTGAGCCAGATGACAGTGCGCAACGCCCCCAGGCCTTGCCGCTCTCATCCCTCTCTGTCACAGAGTTCTCGGACCGCAGTGTGCGCCGCCTCCGGGCCTCGCCACTCCCGTCCTCCTCTGTTCCAGAGGGTGCGGATGTCAGTGTGTGCCGTCTCCGGACCTCACCACTCTCGTCCCCCTCTGTCGCCAGACCCCTGGCAGAGCAGACCCCCGTCGAACGCTGGTCCTTCCCTGGTCTCCTCTGTCAGGACGCGGAGCTCGACCGCGCCCCCGCCCTGGGCCGCTATGCCACCCACGCCTGGGCCGGTCACTCCGCTTCGCTGCCCCTCCGGGGGGACGCCTGTGGTTCGCATGACCCCGCTGGTTCAGTTTCTGGCAGCTTGGTTAGAGCTCCCCAGCCTGTCCCGCTGGGTCGCCCGAACTATCAGGCTCGGCTATGCGATTCAGTTCGCACGGTCTCCTCCCCGCTTCAGGGGAGTTCGCTTCACTATGGTCGGTGGCAATGCCCTTATCATGAGAGCGGAGGTTGCTACCCTGCTGGCGAAGGGTGCAATCGATACTGTCCCTACGATACTGCCGAGATGAGGTCAGGGTTTTACAGCCCGTACTTCATTGTCCCCAAGAGGACCGGTGGGTTACGGCCGATCCTGGACCTGCGCGTCTTGAACCGCTCCCTTCACAGGCTGCCGTTCAAGATGCTCACAGCCAAACGTATTTTCGAATACGTACGGCCACAGGATTGGTTTGCAGCGATAGACCTGAAGGACGCCTACTTTCATGTCTCCATTTTACCTCGACACAGACCGTTTCTCCGGTTTGCTTTCGAGGGGCAGGCATACCAGTACGCGGTTCTCCCATTCGGGTTGGCTCTGTCTTCTCGCGTCTTTACGAAGGTCGTCGAGGCAGCCCTTGTTCCCCTACGCGAACACGGGGTTCGCATCCTGAATTATCTCGACGACTGGCTAATATTAGCACACTCTCGGGATCAGGTTTGCGAGCACAGAGACCTAGTGCTCCGGCACCTAGCCCGTCTGGGCCTTCGGGTCAACTGGGAGAAGAGCAAACTCTGCCCAGTACAGAGGATCTCTTTTCTCGGTATGGAGATCGACTCGGTCGCCATGTCCGCGCAGCTTACGAGCGAGCGCGCACACTCACTGCTGGCTTGTCTTCGACAGTTCGATGGCAAGAATGCGGTCCCACTGAAATTGTTTCAGAGGCTCCTGGGGCATATGGCATCTGCAGCCGCGGCAACGCAGCTCGGATTGCTTCATATGAGACCGCTGCAGCTGTGTCTTCGCGATCGAGTCCCGAGGTGGGCATGGCATCATGGCACGCTCCGAGTCCCAGTGACTCCGACCTGCCGTCAGACCTTCACCCCGTGGAGGAACCTCAGTTTTCTACGGGCCGGAGTTCCCCTAGAACGAGTTTCCAGGCATGTTGTTGTCTCCACAGATGCCTCTTCCACGGGCTGGGGCGCCATGTGCAATGGACATGCAGCCGCGGGCTCCTGGACAGGACCCCAGCACCGTCTGCATGTCAATTGCCTCGAGTTGCTGGCAGTAAGCCTTGCCCTGCACCGTTTTCGCACGTTGCTCGAGGGTCGACACGTACTAGTCCGTTCAGACAATACCGCGACTGTAGCGTACATCAACCGTCAGGGTGGTCTACGCTCCCGCAGTATGTCGCAACTCGCACGCCACCTCCTCTTATGGAGTCAGAAGCACCTGAGGTCCCTTCGTGCTATCTACATTCCGGGAGATCGGAACTTTGCAGCCGACGAGCTGTCACGGTTTCGGCCCATCTCCGGCGAATGGCGACTCCATCCCCAGTCGGTCCAGCTGATTTGGGACCAGTTCGGGGACGCACAGATAGACCTGTTTGCCTCCCACGACTCGTCTCATTGCGCCCTGTATTACTCCCTGACCGAGGGTACGCTCGGCACGGATGCACTGGTGCACAGCTGGCCGCGGGGCCTACGCAAATATGCGTTTCCCCCAGTGAGCCTTCTCGCACGAACCCTGTGCAAGATCCAGGAGGACGAGGAGCAGGTCATTCTGGTTGCGCCGTACTGGCCCACCCGGACCTGGTTCTCCGAACTGATACTCCTCGCGACAGCACCTCCTTGGCCAATTCCTCTGAGGAAGGATCTCCTTTCTCAGAGACGGGGCACCCTCTGGCACCCTCGACCCGATCTTTGGAGACTCCACGTGTGGCTCCTGGACGGGACGAGGCAGGTTTGAGTACCCTGCCACCAGCGGTGGCGGCTACCATCACTTCCGCTAGAGCATCGTCCACGAGACATGTCTATGCGTTGAAGTGGAACCTCTTCATCAACTGGTGCTCTTCTCGCCGAGAAGACCCCAGGAAATGCTCGATCAGTGTCGTGCTTTCCTTCCTGCAAGAGGGGTTGGAGCGAAGGCTGTCTCCCTCCACCCTGAAGGTGTATGTGGCCACTATCGCCGCATATCACGAAGCAGTTGAAGGTAAGTCTCTGGGGAAGCACGACCTGATTGTCAGGTTCCTGAGAGGAGCGAGGAGACTGAATCCTCCTCGCCCTCCTCTCGTTCCCTCTTGGGACCTCTCAGTGGTGTTAAATGCCCTGCAGAGGGCTCCCTTTGAGCCTCTGCAATCAGTGGAGCTTAAGTTCCTGTCAATGAAGACAGCGCTCCTGGTTGCATTGGCCTCCATCAAGAGGGTAGGGGAGGCAGACCCAGCCTTGGCACTGCTCTGTCCAATACGCGCTCTCCGTGCCTACATAGACAGGACGCAGTGTTTCAGGACCTCAGACCAGCTCTTTGTCTGTTATGGTGGGAGACTGAAGGGATGGCGCCTCGCTGGCAGACATCTGTAGAGCTGCAGGCTGGGCGACACCGAACACATTCGCCAGATTCTATAATCTCCGAGTGGAGCCAGTGTCCTCTCATGTACTCGCTTCAACCAGCTAGTACCGGACCCGCTCAGGTGTCTTCGCTTGCTCGCCATTCCACTCCACGGACTGGATACGTGCGATTTTTCCTTAGGTGAGCCTTCCTCTCTGAAGCCCTGAGTTCCTCCAGCACTGTTGACGCTGGCGCCAGTGTCTATTGCCTGTGCATCGGCTAGGTGCCTCCGTCTGCATGGTTCCTCCTCTGAGTAACCCCCACATGTGTATGTCCACTGTAAGCCTCCTTGAGCATGTGCCTTTCCCTCGGCAAGCCACCTTGCCACCCCTGGAGTTGAAAGTTGCCACCCCACGGGCTGGTCACTCCAGTGTTTCTCCATATGAAGCCCCTCCGGCCATATGTGTTTTCTTAAGTCCTCCCTACGGGTAGGCGTGCTGCGGCATATTTCCTCTGAGATATGCTCCCCAGTGTACCTTGGTATTCCTGTGTTTAGTAGGACTCCTTCGTCCGTGCCAGTATCACGACAGGGGGTTCAGACTTTCGCAGGGCACTGGAAGACAGCTGTGAAGGTGGCGTGATTACACGGGGACCCCCATTCTCCGTCATCCGACGTAACTCGGAGTGACTATGAAAGGGAACGTCTCGGTTACGTATGTAACCCTCGTTCCCTGAGTAGGGAACGGAGACGTTACGTCTCCCTGCCACTTCTGCTGTACCGCTGGGTAGACGCCTGAGTTCAGTCTCGGCTCCTCAGCGAAGACATGATCTGCCTTTGCCGGCGTCTCTCCTTTTATACCCACGCGGTGGGGCGGAGATACGCTATGCAAATTCCGCAGACCCATGGCATTTCATCGCCATTGGCTCGTTTTATAATACACGAAGATGATTGGCTTTCTAGGCGAAACCCCCATTCTCCGTCATCCGACGTAACGTCTCCGTTCCCTACTCAGGGAACGAGGGTTACATACGTAACCGAGACGTTTCTGCTCCTATAAAAACCACAAGTCAGTATGAAATCAACATTGTTTTAAGAAAAACGTGTTTTATTTGCGATCTTCTGGAGAAATACGCTTTTACTGTCTATGGAAATACTATACTACCCACAATCCTAAGCATAACACTGAGGTCTCTGATTGGTCAAACTCGCGGTTACCATGGCGACGTTTACCTCCCCCGAGAACGGTTTAAGTGATCTGAAGCATAATACCGGTAGTTTATTTGTTTATAAATTGGCCTTTTTTGCCGTTAAGTTAAAATGTTATTTTGAGCAGGAAAAGAATTTTAAGAGGAAAATGAAACGTAGCCTACATATGCCAGTGGTGCTGAAAAACGAAAAAGATATTGGACAACAAAAGAAACGCTTTATTCAGTCTACCAAAAGTGACCTCTTTCTTTGGTCCAGGCGAGATGACAAAATCGCTGGACAAAGATTATCTTATCAGGGCATTCTCAGCACTCAAACACAGAAGGGTGGATTTCTAAAAAGGGCTCAGGTCAAATCTACGCCCGCCGCCCGGTGAGCTCAGCTGTCCACAGACGCGGAGCCCATCATTGTAACGTTATTTATGTTCGGTTCAGTGTCAGTCTGAGCCAGACACGTTTTCTTCTTTGCTTTTGTTAATAATTGAAGTTGAGTGGATGTTTGAGCTGTTTATTTTCTGTCAGCCCAGACAGCTGAAAATATACTGCGCTAATCAAATTAGTTGTCCGTGAAAGGGCGAGGCTTATTCCAATGTAAAACGCTGTATAATTTTATATAGTTTTAATCAAATAAGGTTGGATAACTTCTATGTTGAGCTGCCTGTTCTTGAAGCTGAAAGTGCACGTAATAAAATAATATACCATTGATGCAAACCAACAGGAATCCTTGCTTTTTCTGCTCTATTATGTTTATGTTTTATATGAGTAGGGCCCCATATTATTTATTGAAACGGGCCCCCGAATCGATAAGGCCGCCACTGTCTGCTGTTTGCTGAAACTAACATTGTTGCATTATTTTCCTGTAATCACTGTAAAGCTGCTTTGAAACAATCTGTATTGTAAAAAGCGCTATATAAATAAAGGTGACTTGACTTGCTTTCCGTAGTGACGCTTGGAATGTGTTTGCATACTTTATCACAGACGGATTCATAGATAAGTGGATTAGACGCAAAATATGTCAAATACACTGAGGTTTCAGACGTTTTTATGAAGCAACATAAACACATTTCATGTATTGCTTAATACAGCACCATCTGTACAAAAATGAAGTTCAACATACTGTAAGCCTATACTATTTAAATACCAATAAAGTTGGTTTTATACACAAATATAATATATGGACACAATATAACATTATGGTAACATGAAAAGAGATTTTACTGTTATAAAAACACAGATTTGTGAGTATTAGCAGAACTTCTTAAACATCACTGTTGCCATCTGTGAATCCGGCCAATCGTGGAACAGTTGTGTCGTCATCAGAGCTCATGCAGCCGCTCTGGAGAAGCTGCGCCGCTGAGTCCTCCGGTTACTCTCACCGGTTACTCTCAAATCGCTTTTGCGGTACTTTTATGCCATATGTCACAGTGACGTGGTCTCAAGTTGAACAAAATTTCTAATCATTAACTGATACACATCAGTTAAGTGTATGATTCAATGATTCATAAAGATCACTTGTTGACACATACTGAAATAAATAATGTTCAAATGTTTTTCAGGCAATAAAATTAATTTAGCATTTGGATCGCAATGTTTTAAGGCAATATTTAACAATAACAAGAACTGGATGCAAGTTGCAAGTAAAATGCTTTATTAAGCAAGTGAAGACAGTTGCAGGTCAGGCGAACACAAACACCAATGGTAGGTGGCGCAGGGACCTTGGTAGGCAACCCGGTGATGGTGCTCAGTGATCCAGTGCAGTAAATCCTCAGTGATAGTGCGCGGTGATCCGGTGCGGTAGTGCGGGAATCCAGACTGAAGTCAATGACGAAGAACAAGAAGTAAATCCACAAATATCCAACGAACAGCACGGGAACGGGAACGGGAACAGGAACAGGATCACACACCGGCACTGCATGAAAAGACTCAAATCCGGCAATATCCGAGCATGGTAAACTCCTGTGTAATTCGATGTTTGCCGGATGTATGTGGGAAAAAGCGGATCAGAGTAACACGGAACAGTATATTTCCAGACAAACCCGGAAACATCACCTATGCGGACATATACAAGAATCCGTGAAATTTCACAGACATATACAGCTGAAACACTGCTGGGTGTGAGAGGTGTGAAGACCTTTCATATTTTAATGACCGACACTAAGGGTGCTGGCTGTTCTCAGAGGGAGGGGTGGCAGGGGAGGACTTCAGGATTGAGAATTATCTCTGGTCTACTATAGGCTACAGCAAACAAGCTTTTTGTACAGAAAAATAAATAAATTCTTAAGGCCCTGAAACACAAAACCGACATAAAAGAACTAGCAATGACTAAAGCCGACTCTATGGTTGGCTCACGTCGCCTGTGTCAGGGCCTTAAAACCACTGCATGAAAAAAAAGTATCTTAATCAAATATTTTTTATAAAAACAGGACAAAATAAACACCATGTCTTAACATATATGTTCAAAAAAACATCTGAATATTTAATTAAATAAACAAAGGAATTTAATGGAACAAATAAAGGAAAATTAACCAAACATTTCAGAATATTTCAAATTTTATTGTGAAGTTTTACAAATTGCAGACAACAACATTTGTTGCCTGTTTCGCCTTTGTCACCATTGGCTTTTAGCTTGTTTAATTTGGAACATTTTATTTAATATTCAACAATATTATTGATCTGCCTGCATTGACACCATTATAGTATGAGATTTGAACTGAGATGGACAATGACATCACGGTTTTCCCCAAAGTGGCTAGCTATATATACACATTTTTGTTAGTTTTTTTTACAACAAAATTAATCACCACTGAGCACTTCTTCTGGAAACAAACTTTGTTACATTATTTTCCTGTTATCTCTGTAAAGCTACTTTGAAACAATCTGTATTGTGAAAAGCGCTATATAAAAAAAAGGTCAAGATAAAAAGTCAGTTTAAAACACCAAAAACGGATATCCTCAAAATAAAAATAAGGAATAAAAAAAGGCCTAAGGCACATATAGGCCTAAATCTCAAACATTGTGCAAACAGGAATTACGACTGATACCGTTTCTTTTGTCTGACTTAACTGCGTAGTTGATGTACTAAGAACACATCTCCCTGCAACACGTTCCACAGGTAGGAACGCTGCTGCAGAATCAGTCAGTGTGCCCTGCAAACTCCATACCTCCACAGGGTTCCCAAATAAATGTCTGTCTGGATGAGGGTGCAACCATGTAACCTTTGCAACAACATGCTGTAGAGTACATGTGTTAGTTTTTACACTGATTATAAGAAATCTTTTTATGATTCCAGGACGCAGCTCTGCATTTGGGTCTAGGACTGGTTCCTCAAAGCTGGATTCACTAGCACACCACTTAGCTGAAATACAAGCAGATCTTTCAGCTCTGCAATTAATAACAGAAAGTGTAATTCCAAAATTCTTAACTTTAGTGCAAGTCTTGGCCAAACGTGCCACTTGGAGGACACAATTGGTAGGATATATTTTATGGTACATTGATAACAGAATATTCCTGTCAGATTCTTCTAGCACAACATCCTGGAATGGGAGCAACGGCTCAATATTGTCTACATCCTCTAAAAGAAGTGTTTCAGATGAGATGTAGCAATACTGCTTTATATACAACATGTCAGTGGCACCATTAAGAGACATGGAATAACTTTTTTTTAATGCTAGGATGTTGATAAATTCATCACCGAAATCGCAAGGCAATGGCATTCGAAGTTGTTGGTTCTGTTGAAAATGCCTCATGATTTGAACTTCAATGTTTCTGTTGTTATTATGATACTGCCCTAACATTCCATTAAACCGTTCAAAAGAGAAGCACCAAAATGAATAGACAGGTCCGTAATCTAAAATGCAGTCTTTCAGATGTAAATGCAAATGCATGTTGGGTGTGCATTTCAATGGCCCATAGAGAGCAACAAACTTAGACAAAAATGTCTGCAGATACCTGTCAGCTACTTCTAGCCTGTTTCTGGAGATAACTCTTGAGCATATGATTATGCATGTTTGTACAAAGTCAGACCACATACAATAATGCCTGTCTTCAATCAATCCCTTCAAACAAAACAGAGAATATATAGTAGTCCAATTTTTCCACTGATGAGCAGTAAATCCACTAAATCCAGAGGCAATTTTTCGAGGAATCCTTCCCACATCCTGAGGCACCTTTAAAGAGTCTATTCTTCTTTGGATTTCATCAAGTTTTTGGGTGTGTAAAACACCAAGCTCAATCCACAACCTGAATATGTGCCTGGCTGTTCCAAGAAGCAGATAATGCATTGGATCAATAACTACAAATCTTATAGCGTCATAGTACTTGAGGTGAAAAAGTTCAGACCATCTTGCACCATATTGGGCTTCAAATCTTTTCTGGGCTGCCTTGGTTGTTGCCTTCTCAGTCATTTTAGCATACCGCTTATGTTCCTATGAGGTGCGTGGGACCCATGTAGAACGGTCAAAGCCAGAGAAGTCTGTTTTTCCCCCAAATGTCGTCTTCTTGAATGTTTTTAGGCATTTGCTACATCCTATAAAACACAAAAATAACAGGAGTGAATGGATACATAATTATAAATGTAATAGAATACTATATGTGTGGCACAATAAAAAAAAACAAAAAAAAACTTACCTCTTAATGCTCCATGGCCCACAAAGCCACCACACTTGTGGGAAGCTGGAATGTCTGATGAAAGGCAGAGAAGTGCAGCTCTGTAAACTTAGCACCCCAAGAATGAAGAATCCATTATGGCAACTCCCTCCCATAGTTCACGAAGCTCATCAACCAAAGGGTCAAGATAAGTGTTTATGTTGTTCTTTGGCTCTGTGGGTCCTGGTATAACTCCAACTAAAATCAAGTTCTCCTCCTTAAAATGTTCCTCACGTGGCAAATTCAAAATCACCAAATATATGACCCCTACTGAATATGGGGAATATTTGAATGGTTGATACCAATCAAGGTTCATCATGAGAGCAAAATTGTTTGGTTGTGCTAAAAAAGGCAGACCATTAACATATTGAAAGTCTGCCCAAATCTGTCCATCATATACATCTGCCATCACAGAGTTAGGAATTTGTCTTCGTCTCCAGGCCTCACACTTTTTTTAAAAACCCAGGACTTTTTACCAAGGTCTCTAAAGACTGAGTTATTTTCTTGTAACAATAGGTTTGCTTGGGGTACAGATATTCCTTGCCATTGATGCTTATCATCTTTTTCATTAATAGAGTGCCACATTTCTTCCTCAAGTTAGATGCCTTGTGTGGATGTTTGTAAAATGGAACATACCCACACTTGTTACTGATTGCTGAACCATTCCTGGTGATATAGAAAGACTCAGAAAGGGTATCTGTTGTCTTACACTTGGGACAGACAGCATATTCAGTGAAGTTGTCTCTCTTTATACTGGTATATTTTCTTAGTGATTATAAAGTCTTGGGAATCATTCCAGCAAAATTGCTAATTGCATCAACACTGAGAATATTTCCAATGAGCCACATCAGTTGTCTAAGGCATAGCAGCAGCGCAGTGATGGCATTGTCTGAAATGTTGAACACTGCTTGCCAGGTTAAAAGCATCATTGCTAATAGCTTTACAAGTAACTGACGAGAGCTATCTCCATTGGTATTATCTTCTTCAGTGTTTTTTTCTTCTGCAAAACCCAAATGTTCAATGTGCTGGTCATCTGTAAAGAGTAGACTTGCTCTTCGTGGTCACTGTCATCATCTGAAGACATTTCACTAAGCTCCAAGAAAAGCCTGAGCTCATTGCTGTCTTCATCTGAAATAATAATAAAGAGGAAAAACATTTCATAAAAAAACAACAACTATAAGTGTAATATAATATATAATTTAAATGTGAGGAGCCTTACCTTCAGCAATAGATGATAAATCAAGATCTTCTGCTGAATCTTGGTTTTCATTTAAATGCATGTCTTCTTCAAATATGCAGAAATTCCCTTGCTCTTGGTTTCCAAAGTTATCTGTAACAAAAAAAAAGCTAAATACAAAGAATAACTGCAGCTATGACCAAAGTTGCAATAAATATAAGTTACAATGTGTTGACATCAATACTCATAATAATCACATAAACAGGGTTAATAAAAAAAACTATTATTCTGTTACAAAATTACATGTTATTGCCTCAAGTTAAAAACAAGCAAATCACTAAATGAGTTGAACGTTTGTTTTGTGATAACTCTGACCAAAGCAGACCTTGAGCCTACACACTGCCAGCACCAGTTAAAGGAGAACTCCGGTCAATTTTAACATTGAGCTCATTTTTTTGTAAATTTGGAGTGCTGTCAGTACAGAGAACAACAACAAAAATCGGTGTTGCCTAACGTTACACCGTGTTATCCTCTTTTTAAAATGTGCACCCTGTTGACTTAAATGGGGAAAGTTTTAAACCTGCTTTTAGCCTCTTAACATCCTTGATGTGTCATTTTAAGTGAACAGACATATGAGTGATCTCATTAAGAGTGAACACGGTGAATCTGACTGCAGTAAATGTGTGAAAGATATTAAAAAAGTGATGTTAATTCAGCCAGCTCACATACCTGTATTTACTTCCTGTTTTCGGTCGAAGTCCACAGTAGTCAATTGTCGAGTTCGCACGCGCGATCATTAGTAACTAAGCTACCAATGATCGCGCGCGCGAACTCGACAATTGACTACTGTGGACTTCGACCACAGTACATTTTAAAAAGAGGATCTCTGTACTGACAGCACTCCAAATTTACAAAAAAAAAAATTAGCTCAATGTTAAAATTGACCGGAGTTCTCCTTTAACAGACAGCGCCAGTAATCAGTAAAGATATATATATATATATATATATATATATATATATATATATAAATACTGATGATCACTATATTATTTTACTTGTCATTTGGTTTTACATTCCAAAAAAATATTCTATAACTTTACCCAAGGGAATACCAGCATCATCCCAGTTCACATGTCTCACTTCGGGTGGATGACTTGCACTGTCTTCCAACTCCGTGTCGTGATTTGTTGCAGCTTTAATCCATGCTCCATTTAAAAAAAAAACTTTTTTTGTGACGATAAAAATGTGCATGTGAAACGATCTCGTTGCAGTGGTCCCGCCGAGCTCTCTTTCTCGTGTTATTGTCAGCAGCTGGTTGTCCTTCCATGTTGAAAGGTAATATGTCCAGCTGCATCATATTTATTCACAAAATTAAATAGATACGCTTGCAACGCGTCATACCGAGGGCGTGGTTTGAGTAAAAAGTACTTCCGCAACCAAATAAGCTGCAAGAAAAGGGGGCGTTTTGAGGTTTGAAATTCACCACTCGTAACCAGAGCCGTTAGCTCGTAACATATGTGGTGACGTAATGGAGGTGCAACCAATCCACAGTATTCCTGCGCCCCATGACGCAGGAATATAAGGTGGATAACGTTAGTGTATTGCTTCAAGCGCGCGAAAAAATACTTTAAAATGATAGCATTCTCTCCGGAAGCACAGAGAACGGTTGTTATTTTTCTTTTTCGGGGTGTTGAGGTTTGGAATATATGGCGTGTAGAAGGAACCTGAGCTTTTCTACTCCACTGAATAGAGGCGAGCAAGCAGGCTCAAGCCCAGTCAGCGTGAATGACATGATGAAGCAGCTGATTTCCGTCCAGAATGCCATGTCTCGTCAGCTTACTACTTTGATGGCTGCACAGCATGCACAGACTGATCTTCTCAGAGAGACTCTCCAGCGTCTTGATGCTCTTGAGCGAAAGTATGAGCAGCACAGACTAACGTTACAAGAAGAACCTTACAACGCTCCGAAAAGAATGAAAAGGGCACATAACGTGAGCATTGCGGTAAGTCCAGTTATTGTTCTATAACGTGGCTGTAAACCGCAGTTCGCTTAACGTTACAATTAGCCTGATAAGTGTATTGTCTCTTGCGGTTACTGTGATGGTCAGCTTATTCTAACTAAAAATTCAGTTTTGTGGTTCTTGCAGATGTGAATCCATTTAATCGCTTTTTAATTTCAAACTTTACAGGAATCTGTAAGGTGCCTCGATAATTCAGAGAACAACCCACACAAATACGATCCACAAACCGGGTAAGACTGCTGCTTATATGCTCTAAATGTTAGTTTAATCTACTACTATGGATTTGAAATCCCAAAACTGAATTTTATTAATGATACCTGCAACTTTTCCCCCCAGAATAAATTCATCACATAACCTGACTGTGACCACTTACCTCTTCGAAGAATTAAGGACAACTTTTACAGACGTTGACCCTGAATGTGTAAAAGGTAATCTTAAAGATGTTGTAATCATTTTAATGTCCTGTTTTACTTATTTTTATTGGCATTACATTTATTTATGATATATTTAGCAGGTTGCAAAACGTATTTTGAGACTTTGCGGAGGAAGTATTCTTTGGCTCAGCCTGAAAAGGCCCAGAAAAGAAACACTATGAAGAACGTTGCGAAGAACCGTCAAAGAAAGAGAAGGGTAAGTTAAGAAACTGGTTAAGCAGTTTGTTTGTTTTTTCTCTTCAGAATGTAACTATTCTCTCTGTGTTTTAGTGGTTAAGTTACTGTCATGTTTTGCAGTTGCTGGAGACCAGGTCCAGGGTTGTACAAACCAACACAGAAAGGGAACTGTGGAAGACCGCATCAATAGAACTGATGTCTGATGAAGATGATGCTATTGTTGATGGAAGGCCAGTGTGGAGGGTGAGGTCTCCACCAAACAGAACCACAGAGTTATCTGCTCTCTGCCAGGTACTACAAACCAGACTAGAGGCTGACCCACGCTACATGTCACACCACCAGCGCATCATGGCAGTTTGAAAAAGGTTAAGCTCCTATTTCAAAAATGTATAATACACCACCGTTCAAAAGTTTGGGGTCAGTACGATTTTTTTTTTTTTTTTTGGGGGGGGGGGGGGGGTTCAATACTTTTATTCAATACTTTTATTCAGCAAGGTTGCATTAAATTGATCAAAAGTGACGGTGAAGACATTTATAATGTTACAGAAGATTCTATTTCAAATAAATGAAATAGAACTTTCTATTAATCCTAATCCTGAAAAAAGGCCACAACTGTTTTTAACTTTGATAATAATAATGAATGTTTGAGCATCAAATCATCATATTAGAGTGATTTCTGAAGGATCATGTGACACTGAAGACTAGAGTAATGATGCTGAAAATACAGCTTTGATCACAGGAATAATGTATTACAGTAGAAAAGTTTATTTTAAAGGTGCTGTATGTATTTTTTTAGCAGCCTGTAGCGGTGATGTTTCAGATTGCAACAAGAGCGCTCGTGCTCGTGTGCATGCTCGATCTCAAGAGCGAGCATTCACTACCGGCCACACGGAGACTTTCAACGCAACGGCGAAAGCATCACACAACATGCTGGAAACTCATGTAAACTCCAACGGCAACGTAACAATAATAGGCTACTTTTATCAGCTTGACGTTAAACTAATGCTCCATGCTCGTACCATGATAACGTTACATTGACTGCATTTAGCCGACATGTGGTGTTATCTAGCATAAGGCATTTCACTAACTATTCGTGTATCTTTCACAATCAGCAATGTCAACATTGGGTGTTATCAGACTCCATGTCGTCAGCTGAAGTGCCGTCGCATAGACTGTATATAAGGAGAGACGCTTGGGAGCGCGCATGCACGTCACATCTGATGGATTTCGCGGTAAATCCGACCCGGAGACTTCACATATAAATATGAATATTGGCCTTCAGAGGTAATAGCAAAACCCGACAAGTGGATCATTGTAATGTGTGATTACACAACCCCTTCACACACAGGCAATAAAAAAAGGATTCATTTAATAAGAAAAGCTACATAGAGCACCTTTAAATTGTCATAATATTTAACAATATTACTCTTTTTTTTTTTTTTTTTTTTTTTTTTTTTTTTTTTTTTTTAAATGCAGCCTTGGTGAGCCTAAGAGACTTCTTTTAAAATCTTACCGATCCTAAACTTATAAACGGCAGTGTTATTTACATATATTTTATATACACTTTAATTTCTATATTTCTTATTTATTGTTCTCGTTTTATTTTGTATATTTGTTCCTTTTTGATGTCCATGTTGCTTATCTTCATTTTGTTTACTTATTTATTTTTCCCCATTCATTTTAATGTATGTTTATGATGCTCTCTGGAATGTTCTATTTATTTATATTGTTTTCTTGGAATATCTACGTATATTTTATATACATTTTTATTTTTTTTTATATATATTTCTTATACATCTATTGTTCATTTTATATTGTTTACTTTGTATATATATTTTTAGATGTTCCTTTTTATATACACTGTGTACTTTATTCCTTTACAAGTCTTTCCTTTAAATAAATTGTTAACTTTTTATTTTCCTTTCTTTTACCCAATCATTTTAATGTATGTTTATAATTTTCTTTGGAATGTCCATGATATATATTTTTTTTCTTCCTTTGAGATGGTGTTACTTCATATACGTTTTTTTGTTGTCGTTTTTTACTTTTCATCCCTTTTTACATCCAAGATGGCGCCGCAGACGGCTGCCTTTGTGTGGGGCTCTCCAGCTATTGTGTTGTTTTTGTTTGTTTGTTCTGCGTTTAGTCATTCTTTTCCTATCAGTTTCACCAAAGACGAACTACTGGACATTAGGAAACACACACCAGATAACATTTCTACAGTTTTTGATTATTCGGACGTCTTGCAGGACTTTCTCGTCGGAGGGGCAGCGTTGTTGTTCAAACGCGCGGTCAGACGCAAACACGGGAAGCGAGCCGGCGCGCTGGTTAAACTCCGCGAGCGCGGCCTGCGCACTGCACTCCCCAGTATTCATCTCGCGAATCTCCGATCCCTTCCTAACAAAACGGACGAACTTCTTCTCCTCACCCGCACTAACAAGGATTTTTTAAACTCCGCTGCTCTGTGCTTCACTGAAACCTGGCTGAGTGAAGCCATACCGGACAACGCAATACATCTGCCGGGCTTCCAGCTGTTCCGAGCGGATCGCATCGTGGAGCTAACGGGGAAAACAAGAGGTGGTGGATTGTGTTTCTACATTAACGAAAGTTGGTGTTCAGCTGTAACAACACTGAAGAAGATGTGCTCTCCTAATTTAGAGGCACATTTCATAAACTGTAAACCTTTCTACTCGCCTCGGGAGTTTTCCTCTTTCATTCTCGTGAATGTTTACATCCCTCCAGATGCGTGCGTGAGCGCGGCGCTACAACAGCTGGCTGAACAAATAGCTGAAACAGAACAAAGGTATCCTGACTCTATTTTAATCATTCTTGGGGATTTTAACAAAGCAAATCTTTCCCATGAACTACCAAAATACAGACAGCACGTTACATGTCCCACCAGAGACAGTAATATACTGGACCACTGTTACACCACAATAAAAGATGCGTATCACTCCGTTTCACGAGCAGCTTTGGGGCTCTCTGATCACTGTTTGGTTCATCTCATACCGACCTACAGGCAGAAACTGAAATCAGCTAAACCTGTAATAAGGACTGTAAAAAGATGGACTAATGAAGCAGAGCAGAATCTACAGGCCTGCTTTGATTGCACTGATTGGACTGTTTTTGAAGCTGCTACCAACGATCTGGATGAGCTCACAGATACTGTAACATCATATATAAGTTTCTGTGAGGATACATGCATTCCTACCAGGACATTCTTATCATTTACTAATGATAAACCATGGTTTACTGGGAAACTCAAACACCTTTGTCATGCCAAAGAGGATGCCTACAGAAGTGGGGATAAAATCTTGTATAACCAGGCCAGAAACAGACTGACAAAGGAGATCAGAGTTGCTAAAAGAAGCTACTCTGATAAACTGAAAAAACAGTTTTCATCCAACGACCCATCATCAGTCTGGAATGGCCTGAGGAACATCACCAACTACAAGTCACCATCCCCCCGATCTGTGGACAATCAACACCTGGCTGATGATTTAAACTCATTTTATTGAGAGGTTTGAAAAGCCCTCATTCACACCACACACCGGCTCTGACCTGCACTTCACACATTCACCATCACCTCCTGCACTCCCATTACTCCCCCCCGCCTGCCATCCAACCTGAGCTTAAGGTCTGTGTGGAGGACGTGAGCCGAGTCTTCAAAAAACAGAAGACTAGGAAAGCCTCAGGCCCAGACGGCATCTCATCTGCTTGTTTAAAAGCCTGCGCTGACCAACTGGCCCCGGTCTTCACGCAGATCTTCAATAGATCATTGGAGCAGTGTGAAGTTCCCTGCTGCTTCAAACGCTCCACTATCATTCCTGTCCCAAAAAACCCCAAAATCACTGGACTTAATGACTACAGACCTGTCGCTCTCACGTCTGTGGTCATGAAGTCGTTTGAAAGACTGGTGCTGGCCCACCTGAAGGACATCACTGGACCCCTGCTGGATCCCTTTCAGTTTGCTTACAGAGCAAACAGGTCTGTGGATGATGCAGTCAACATGGGACTGCATTATATCCTGCAACATCTCGACAGACCAGGGACTTATGCAAGGATCCTCTTTGTGGACTTCAGTTCGGCCTTCAAGACCATCATGCCTGGTCTTCTCACAGCCAAACTGACCCAGCTCTCCATACCATCCTCGATCTGTCAGTGGATCACCAGCTTCCTGACGGACCGGCAGCAGCGAGTGAGACTGGGGAAACTCACATCCAGGACTCTCACCACCATCACTGGCGCCCCTCAAGGGTGCGTTCTCTCCCCACTGCTCTTCTCCCTGTACACTAATGACTGCACTTCTAAAGACCCCACTGTCAAGCTCCTGAAATTTGCCGACGACACCACTGTCATTGGTCTCATCCGAAACGGTGATGAGTCTGCTTACAGACTGGAGGTTGAACAGCTGGCTGTCTGGTGCAGTTATAACAACCTTGAGCTGAACACGCTCAAAACAGTGGAGATGATCGTGGACTTCAGGAGGAACAGCCCAGCACTCCCCCCACTCACCATCATGAACAGCACTGTGGAAGCAGTGGAGTCATTCAGGTTCCTGGGCACTTCCATCTCTCAGGACCTGAAGTGGGACAATCACATTGACTCCATTGTGAAAAAGGCCCAGCAGAGACTGTACTTCCTTCGCCAGCTGAGGAAGTTCAACTTGCCACAGGAGCTGCTGATTCAGTTCTACTCAGCCGTCATTGAGTCTGTCTTATGCACTTCCATCACTGTCTGGTTTGGTTCAGCTACCAAATCAGACATCAGGAGACTACAACGGACAGTCCGGACTGCGGAGAGGATCATTGGTGCCCCCCTGCCAACCCTCCAGCACCTGTACTCTTCCAGAGTGAGGAAGAGAGCAGGTAAAATCATCACAGACTCCACTCACCCTGGACACCTCCTGTTTGAACTGTTACCGTCAAGACGGCGACTCAGATCACTGGCCACAAGAACATCTCGGTACAGGAACAGTTTCTTCCCACAGGCCATTTCCCTCCTGAACAGTTAACACTCCTCCCAAGGCATATGCCTTAAGTGCAATACTCCCACTGTTTAGTGCAATACCCTACAACTCAGGTGATACTTATATTTAGATTTATTTATTTATAATATTCAAAACACTGTAAATATGTTCATAATCTGTAAATCTGAAAATGTCTATTCTGACTAAACCCAACTGTGATACTTTTATTCTCATATATTTATATTTGTATTTTTTATTCTTATAATTTGTAGTATTATGTTTCTTGTTGTATTTGTATATGTCCACTGGAAGCCTCAGTACCAAAAACAAATTCCTTGTGTGTGCAAGCACACTTGGCAATAAAGCTCTTTCTGATTCTGATTCTGATTTATATACTTTTTTCCCCCCTTGTTTTTGTTCCCCCATTCCTTTTTAATGCTTGTTTATAATGCTATTTGGAATGTTTTATACCTTAATAAAAATGTCAGACTTTCCCATTGTTCTTTGTGTGTGTTTAAAAAAATATCAAATTTATTTTAATAAATATATTAAAATTGGGGGAGGGAGGTTTGGTATATATTTGAGCAATATCTGCATAGCTGGTATATAACCAATCAAATCACTATGCTATAAGGCCTAGGGTGGGCTATGTTTAAAAGTAACCAATAAAGTCCCTTTACTGGGTTTTCAATGTGTCCTGTCCTCCAATAGTGGTCTGGGTGTTGGGAGTGGTTTTAAAAGAACAACCAATCCAGTTTGGTTGGAAGGCAAAAAGGTGTGAAAATGTCTCCTGCAAAAAACTTTAATGGGATTACTTGCCATGGCAACAAATGGCTCTAGCACGGAAGTATACGTCCACAACATACATCCGATTTGGTATCATTCCGGATGTATGCGGATATATACGGACCCATGGAATTTGACCTATCCGGCCACTATACTCCTGGATTCTTCCGAATTTCAGCAGTGTATACAGGAGTATAATGGTTCGGATACACCTATTTTCATGCAGTGCGGGGAACCACAACGATCTGACAACATGAGACAACAGTTACTGAACATATAAAGGGACAAACAAGTGGTGACAGCTGGTGCTGTAATCAGCAGTGATCAGTGACCACGCCCACAAACACACACACACAGCACGTGGGACGAGAGAGAGACGGTGGATTCATGAACCGTGACACAATAATATTCAAGTAAAGTCAAGTCACCTTTATTTATATTGCGCTTTTTACAATACAGATTGTTTCAAAGCAGCTTTACAGAGATAACAGGAAAATAATGTTGTAATAACATTGTTAAATATAAAATTAAATGTCCCCAACTAAGCAAGCCAAAAGCCAATGGCGACAAAGGCGAAAAAAGGCAACAGTGGCAAGGAACCAAAACTCCATCAGTGACAGAATGGAGAAAAAAACCTTGGGAAAACCAAGGCTCAGTAGTCGGGGGTGGGGGGTGGGGGGTGGGGGGGGGGGCAGTTCTCCTCTGGCCAACGAACTTACAGTGTATGATTATGATTTAGGCAGCATTATAGGTCAGAAGTCAGATTGGATCAGAACTTTCACAATAGTTATCCAGTTCATCTGGTTGGGGGTCGGAGTCATCACGCTGGTATGGAGACAAGTTTGTTGAGGTGTCCATGAGGCCTTCACAGTGTTGATGAGGCTGGCACTTCAGGGATGTGTTGTCGTCGTGTCCATGCAATGGTCCTTCATCAGATCTGGATATGGCCTGGATCCGGCAGTTTGCGGTAAACCTCGGGATAAACAGAGAGACTAATATTAGCGTAAACGCCATCCTTCTTATGATGTACAAAGTACATCAGGATTTATGGGAATTGTTCCTGGTTCCGGCTGATCTAAACTATGGAGCCTAACATTGAATTATAGAAGTCTATAATGTGTTATGTGTATGCTAAGCCAAAGAGATGTGTTTTTAGTCTAGATTTGAACTGACAGACTGTGTCTGCTTCCCGGACAATGTTAGGAAGATTGTTCCAAAGTTTTGGTGCTAAAAAGGAAAAGGATCTACCGCCAGCAGTCGATTTTGATATTCTAGGTATTATCAACTGGCCAGAATTTTGAGATCACAATAGACGTGAAGGACTATAATGCGTTAAGAGCTTGATTCATTCATTGAGCATATACAGTAGATAGCATCTTGCTGCTCAGTGTTGAGGGGAAGATATTCTTCAGCATTTTTGCTAGGTGCTCGACAGACTACCTACAGACTATCCTAAATTGATACCTCGGTCCAGAAATGAGGGGTCCTGAAGGTACCGGGGTTTCTGGAGCATACAGCCATGGTCACCCAACTTATCAGGAGAGCCCGAGAGTGGGGATGGGGAACAATGGGGATCTGGTAGTGCTGTGGCTTGACCTCACAAATTCCAATGGGTCCATAACCCACAAGCTGGTTGAAGAGTCTCTAAACCAGCATCATATACCAGGCAAATTCAGGGACATCATTCTAGACTACTACAACAGGTTCAGTCTGAGAGTACCTGCTGGAAATACCACCTCAAAGTGACTCGAGGAGGGGATTATTACTGGATGCACTTCAGTGCATTTATTTCAGTGATCCTCTTTGATTTTTTTATTAGAGCCTTTATGGATGACTTGACAGTGACAACAGCCTCTGTCCAAGAGAGTAGGGGATTCCCAAAGGGCCCTGAGGAGTTGGTTACCTGGGCTAGTATAAGCTTCAATCCGGCAAAGCCGGACAATGTTGGTAAAGCCGAGCCCCAGCCAACAAGATTCTTAATCTAGGCAATCTATGATGTTCTACCAAGCCCTTCTAACTTGTTCTGCTGGGGAGGTGGACTCTCCAGCTTGCTCTTTGTGCCTGAAGTGAGGGACTCTAGAGCACATCCTCAGCTGTTGTTTGAAAGCCATTGGCGAGGGGCGCTGCTGGTGTGGGATTAGCTACTGCAAGTGCTTCCACCCAGTGAAGAAGACCATGGCAGGGGAAAAGCTGACATCAGCTACCAGGACCACTTCCTTTGGCCTGCTTAAAACAGCACAAGACTGGGAGCTAAAAGGTAACCTGGGGAAGCAACTGAGGTTCCCGGCAACTTTTACCACAACAATGCTAAGGCCAGACATGGTGCTGATCTCTGAATCCTCTAAACAAGTGGAAGTCTTGTAACTCACTGTTACTTGGGAGGACCGGATCAAGGAGACCAACGAGAGGAAGAGGGCTAGGTATGCAGATTTGGTGGAAGAATACTGAGGCAACATGTGGCGGGTGAGGTGCAAGCCAGTCCCTGGCTTATGATATGTTGGGCATCACAGGGGCCAGTAGGCAAAGGACCATGAAGTTGGCCACCGAAGCAGCAGAAATCAAGGTGGCTGTGGATCTTTTCATGCAAAGTTTTTATTAGATTTCATTTTACTGCTTTGGTGTTTAACTCCTTTATGGAGTTAATGAACTTACTGCTACTAACTAACCTACATTTTGAAAAGCCCATAGTATTAGTGTTGCCAGATTGGAAATGTCCAAGTATAGTACCAGAAGTTAAAAATGACCGTATTTGGAAGAAAATTATTGTACAAAACGTAACGTCAAACGTACAAAATACAGCTATTTATCTAGTTATTTATTGGTAAACTATCCACCTCAGCTTGAAAACAACTGACCTAAGTGGCAGGAGCGTTAAATTGTGCTCGTAAGAGAGTCATTCTCCACGATGATTGGCCAAGAAGACATGCGTAACACAACTTTCACGTTCTCCTCACAATCATGACGGTAGATGTAGAATCCACAGCTAGATCAATGAGTACAGAAGCCTATGACTACAGCCACCATCATTTGAAGTGTCACAAAATTCTGAAATTATCGTACATTATGATTTTTTTTTTCATAATTGATCGTACATCGTACAGAGGTCAAAATTATCGTACAAATATGATAATTAGCATACGTCTGGCAACACTGCATAGTAGTATTTAAAAAAGGGATACAATAATACAACAAATAAAATAAAACATAAAGAAACAAATTGGTAATCATAGTATGAAAAAAGAGGAAGGATGCGGTGATTCTGGGCATAAAACATGTGAACAACATATTACAAAGGAGCAGATGTGAGTGTGACATTTATTGGTTCAAAGGAATGTTGTCTCAGAGAACCACTTCAGCATGTCTGAACCGCTGGGTTTCCCTTCATCTGTGGGAAGAAAACGTATGTGATACTTTCACAGAAAGTAGCTGAATAAAATGCATCAAAAGTCTGTTGTACCCAGAGAAAACAAACTGCAACATTAATAATTTTATAACATTTAATTATAAAATAATTAAATCACTTTTTAAAATATTTTTTCCCCCAGTTACAACACTTTCTGTCAGATTTTGGAGAAGATTCTGTTATTATACAGTAGCTTCTGGTTTTATATATTTTATTGGAGGGATATGGCATGGCCAATCAGATAAGCATCTTCACACATGATGTCCAAACACTGTGTGAAATCCACTGTGTTTATGCAAAAAAAAGAAATGTGCCAAAGGACAAGTTTTATGGTGATTGGTTATTTTATTTGTGTGTTCTAAACAGGGTTATTATAGATAAAACAAAACCATAACAAATTATTACTTGAAATATAACTGAAAAAAAAACTCAAATAAAATAAAATATAAAAAAACATAAAACAATATATTATTTAATTCAAAAGTTGTATCTGCTAATATTTTTAATGGACCTGAGTTAACAATGAACAGTTGCATTAGTATTAACCAAAGTTAACAAACATTAATGATGTAACACATGTATCGCCTATAGTTAGTTAATGTTAGTTAATGCATTAACTAAATTTAACAAATGGACACTTATTGTTAACAAAAAAACCTCAACCTTATTTTATTTCAGCTATGCAACATTTTAGCTTTATGTACTAAAATAACAAAAACTGAAATAATAATATTAATAATATTGTATTAATAATTAAAGATTAACAATAATAATAATAATAATATATATACACAATTGTATATATATACATTGTTTTTCTTTTTTAAATGTGGCTATATATATATATATATATATATATATATATATATATAGCTACATTTAAAAAAGAAAAACAATAACTAATAAAAATGACAAAAACACACAACAAACTTACTAAAATGAAAATGGAAAATACGGAAATAAAAACATAAAAAAAAATGTAATAGTACTATTTTAGTAATAGTGTTTAATAGTTGTTCTAAAAACTTTTACTCTATAGGATGATATTTCAGCAATTAATTCAGCCTTAACTGCTTAATTTACAGACTTCATTCAGACTTTTTTTGGAATGACAATTACAATGTCACATCCAAATAGTATGACATCAGTGATGACATCAAACCCCATTCGGTCTTGAGTGACTTTGGACCTTTTATCAAATACAGACAAAACTGCAAAAAGTGATCAAATTTAACTAAAAATTAAAACTTAACATAGTGAACACAAATCCACTGTAAAAAATAAAACATAAAAAAGACATCTGAAACCAGTATAAGGTAGGTTTACATTGGTTTAAAAGTTCCCAAAACAGACCAATCTGACTAATTTTTCCAGATAACCACCTCAGACTGGTTTAAACAGGCCAGCATTGATCCACTAGCATAGACACGTCATGTACCTCCTCGCCTAATAGTACCACATCCTGCCTTCACCAGCCATGAATGACAAATTGAAAGAAGCAATTACAGGATTCAAGGATATGAGACGGTTTTGTAAAGATACATGAAATGGAACCAGCTTCTGTGTTCATAATGGGAAAAAAATCAATCCACTTCAATTTCTTCAATTCTTTGATGCCTCACCACTCAGTTAGACTCTTTTGTACCGGGTAGGTCTTGAGTATTTAATGTAGCTGACTTTTATCTATAATATTACATCTTAACATTGACACCTTTCAAAACATATTTCTTGCTGACAATTTCTAGAAAAAAAATAACTATGCAACATGCATGTGGACAAAACCTGAATGAAAATAAAATGCAATACTTTTCTTAATGCAATGACAAATAACATCTTTATTGCATCCACAAGCATCAAAATGCAAACAGCTTATTTAGAAAAATTGTGTAACAGCACAAGAGTAAAACATCATTATATTGTACAGAAGAATTGATTGAAAAGTTGTTTTATGGTAAAGAAACAGCAATTTGAAAATTTTAGATTTTCACTAAAGGATACAGATATTGGCTCTTGGATTTTAATTTCTAGATCCAGGAAAACTCAACAAATGTAATTATTGAATTTATTTAGCAAATTTACAAAAGGCATTTGCAAAGATGATATAAAAAGCTCAGAGAGGACAATTGGGAGAATTTTCAAAAGGTTGTATATGTCAATTCATGTCAGATCTTGAGTCTGTGTAGCAAATTTGTCTTTAGTGCAAATGGAGTAGTGAGGCTGACACACACACACACACACACACACACACACACACACACACATACACACACACA
Source organism: Gila orcuttii (assembly GCA_026230005.1). NCBI lineage: Eukaryota > Metazoa > Chordata > Actinopteri > Cypriniformes > Leuciscidae > Gila > Gila orcuttii. The sequence continues at coordinate 6,243,365 of JAPDVR010000018.1, forward strand.
CACACACACACACACACCATACATCTCAATCATACCAAAATTTCACAAAATGCAGCCTCAGACTCTTCATACATGCAAAGTTTGACGAGTTTTCAGCATAGATAAAACATTGTTCAAATGGGGAAAACTAATAGCAGCCCAGAGGAAAAGCAATAGGAAATAGCTTATGCTGGAATGCTAAATAAAGCACGAGCACACATACTAAACATGTTCTTAAGATGTGTCTTGGATATGTTTTATTCATGTTTTATGAATTAAAGGAGTCTAGCAGCATCATTACATAATAAAATTAGATTCGCTTAGTGAACTGAAAAGAATATTCTTTCCTGGAAGCTCCTCAAGCTTGGAAAACACATCTAGTGCCACTTTATCTGCTGACAGAGAAATAAATATACAGGAAGAGCAATGAGAGAAAACCTGGGAATCGTATCAATCTAAACTGAAGCAATATGCACTCAGTAAACTCAATAAACTGTTCTCATCTATTGTCTAAATCTAGTCAGCATGTGTTTGTTGCTTATCTGAAAGTTAAAGTTGGACATTGTGGCCGCTGAATCACATATGGCAACACACCAGTCCTGCACTCGAAAACATTTGGATGTCTCTGGCCGCGTGTAAAAGGGACTTGTGTTTGTTCTTTTCTCGGCTCAGGAATAAGTTAAAGGAGGAAGACGGTTGTTAATCTGACAACAGCATTTTGTGTCTTTTTATTTAATTACATCAGCGATGAAGCATCCTGTTCAAAGTGCTCACATTGTATTGTACGTGTGAAGGTTAGTAGTGTTTCTCACCTGGAGGCAGATGAAAAGAAATCAAAAGAAAATTCTGTTGTTTGTATTTGCTATTTCATCAAACAATATATTTTTATTATTTATAATTATTAGTATTACTTTTTAATCAGCCTATGTTCCCTTTCGATGGGATCTATTATTACATTTATTATTATTATTATTAAAGTGTCATAAACATGTCTACATGGCTATGTAATGATAATTAGTTACATTGTTATGCCAGTGACTTTATGAGCGAGTCATTGACTCATTCATTCACTGATTTGTTCATAAACACTGATTCATTTAGGAACGAAACAAGTGACTTAATGAGTGAGTCAGTGAATTATTCACTCAACTGATTTGTCCAAAAACACATATTCATTTAGGAATGAAACAAATGACCTTATTGGTAAGTCATTGAATCATTCACTCAACTGATTTGTTCCAAAAACAAGTGAAATTAGGTGTGTTTAACTTGAAGTGCCACTGTGTAGATCGATCGATGTATGACATAAAAGTACTGCGAGAGCATTTAGAGAGCAGACGGCTCTGTATGCTTTTGAATCGCTTTCGTGGTATTTTGATGCCTTAAGGTCCTTGCACACTGAGTCCGAAATTTTGTTTGCGTTTTTTCGTATTCTTCATCCTAATAATTCTTCACACACAGACAGCTTGCACACGGAGTCTGATGCGTATTAATTAATCCTTCGCGAAAAAATTTGTGTAACAATACAAAATTGAGTCTTCAAGCATTGAGGTTGATTTTGTTGTCCTCTCTCTTCTATTATATTGGGTCCATCCAATCCTGAGATTAAGTAGAGAGGAAGGAGAGTTCGCTGCAGGATTATCCAGAGCGATTCAAAGTTTACTTCAGGATGTCAGGGGCTCAGTTTGATGCTTTGCTAGCGATACTGGAGCCACATATTAAAAAGAAGACCTTGAACCAATTGATCCTGAACAGTTCTGGATCTTGCTGTGCACTTGTACGGTGGATCTGAATTGTCAAAACACCACTCAAAATGCTTGCCATTTCAAAGATTTACAGTATAATAAATGACAAACAAACCCCATCTAGCAGATCATTAAAATCTCTCTGGGAGCAGGATTTAAGTATTTTGTTAGAAGATGAAACCTGGGACACTATCTTAAAAAGGATACATTCTTCTTCAGTTAGCTCTAGGCATAGGCTTATTCAATTTAAGGTAGTGCATTGTATTCATTGGTCGAGGCTGCAACTCGGCAAGATATTTCCTGATTTAGACCCCACCTGCCCACGCTGTGTTGTGGAGCCAGCCTCTCGGTTTCATCCTTTTTGGTCCTGTCCTAAGTTATTAAGGTTTTGGGGGGGGGGATTTTTAGTTGTTTCTCAGAAATTCTTACCACAGTAATAGTCCCTAACCCATTGACAGCTTTATTTGGGGTTCTTCCGGAAAATGTTAAACTTACATCTTTAGAGATGGATAATATTGCACTTAGCACACTGTTGGCTAGACGACTTATACTAATTAATTGGAAGCTGCCATCTCCTCCAACCTACCGTCAGCGGGTTTTTGACCTACCTTTTGCCCTCAAAATCGAAAAGATTCAGTTTGGAGCTAGAATGAAACCCGATCTTTTCTTGAAATCTTAGAGCCCATTTTTAGATTATTTTAAGGAGACGAGCTCTGGATAAACCCTTTTTTTCCTTTTTTTCTGGTTTATTTAGTTGTTTATATGTATATGCATATGTTACTGTGATTATATGTTCATTCGTATGTGAGAAATTACTATGCTTGTTTAATTTTAGATTTTTTCCCTTTATTTATGTAACAATCTGATGCTTGTACTGTGCTTGAGATGCTTTTATTAATAAAAAAAAGAAGAAAAAAAGAAAAAAAAAAGAAAGGGTCCCACTTTATATTAAGTGGCTTTAACTACTATGTACTAACATTGAAAGTAATAATTTGATACAATGGACTTATTGTGTATGTACATGTTTTTACATTGTACTTATATTTTAAAAATACCTGCATGTAATTACAGCTGTAATTAATGTATGTAATTACATTTGTAATTACACAGTTGACCCTTCCTTTACACCTTAACCCACCCTTAAACCTATCCATACCACCACACCTGACCCTAACCTTACCCGTATCACACCTCAATAGTAGCAAAAGTGTTTTACAATACAACATGAAGACAATAAGTACATTGTACTTATTTTTCGATGTAAGTACATAGTAGTTAAAGCCACTTAATATATAGTGGGACCAAAGAAAGTTTTGGAGGCATTGTGTAGACGTGATTGACACAATGTGAGGTCGTTATTTTTTAACGTGCAAATATTTAGGACAATAATTTCAGACTCAGGGTGCTTTTACACCTGTAGTTCTGTTCATTTGGTCCGGACTAAGGGCTAAAAATTATACTTTGTTTCATTTTCAGGCGTTTGGTTCCTTTTCACACCACACTGATTGTTCTGGTCCGAATCAGATGATGAGTTGTTGAAACGAACCAAAATGCAGTCACGTGACAACATCCACATCAATCGTTGGCCAGAGGTAACTGCACTTCAATTGGTCAGAATTAACGTGCGGGAAAATTCCAGAGCTCCCGGAAGTTAACAAAGAGGAGGAAAATCCAGCACACAGCTTTTTACTATGGAGAGACGACTGCGTGGGCTGATTGTATCCCTGGTCATAGTGTATTATATAGTTTGTCTACACCACTTTAGGCAAACAATAACATTTGAGAATGAAGTGAGGATGCGGCTTGAAAATAATGTTTTAATGCTGTTTGCTAAACAAAGCAAATATTTCGCTGTTCTTATGAGTTTTGGAGAGTTGGGAGCTAATATGATCATCAGACCAAATTTCTATGATGCTCCGCACCTCCTCAGAACTCCACGTTTGTCCGCGAGCTGCCATGCTAGTGCAAACTGTCAACAAACATTAGTCCTCATCCCATAATACACAGCGCAGCTGACTACGGCAGCCGGTTTAGTCCAAAAACCCGCAGTTCTTTGGCAGTTGGGTCTGTTCGAGGTCGGATCACGTTCTCACCACAAACGAACCGCTCCAGAGTTCGTTTGAAAGCATACCGAGACCACCTCTTCGAGGAGGTTTCAGTACGCTTGTTTGGTCCGCTTTTGGTGCGCAACCAAGTGCGATTGCTGCTTTCACACCTGCCCAAACTAACCGCACCAAGGGGGAAAACGAACTCTAGTGCGATTCAACCGAACTAAATGAGGCAGGTGTGAAAGCACCCTCAGTGTGCAAGGACCTTTACACCAATCAGTCTGCACACCGCAACTTGAAGTCGAACACACTTACTCACTCAACTGTTTTGTTCAAAAACACATAGTTATACAGGAAAGAAACAAGTGATTTATGAGTGAGTCACTGAATTAATCACTCAACTTTGTTCAAAGAATCAGATTCGTTCAGGAAAGAAACACCACTACTGGGACGCACAACAGTTCTGCTGGTAAGGAATTTGAACTTCTGTGTAAAAGAAATATCGCATAATCATTCTGTCTCCTTGTTACTTTAAAAACTTTTCAAAAAAAACCCAAGCCATCATTGCTAAAAGGACAAGTAATATTTACAATTATAATTCTCATATTTTGATTAATAAATTGTCAGATTTGCATCGACACAGTTTCTTAATGTTTTCAATGAACAATCAACTTAAATGGAATGGCATCTTTGTTTACTAGTCCAGTGGACTGTGGTTAATATGGTTTGTCCATAAATCAGCCATTGGCCCAAAGATGACTTTGACCTTTTCCTGTGTTAAAATTTTTTTTCCACATGATACGGATCACATCCCCTGCAGTGAGTGCTGTATCTGTGTACATGTACATGTTCATCTTTATCTAGAATATAAAAGAGGTCAGAAATATATAGATACAGTTTTCGTGAGCCATCTATTCTGCCCAGGCTGTTACTATGGCGCTAAAAGGATCATTATCAAGTAAGGGCTATTAATGTGTGTGTTACATTTACATGGGCTACTTTTCTCCTCGTGCTTATCTCTAATGAAGCTTACTCAGCGAGGTATGCCATGTCTCTATAGTAACCTCCAGCAGCCTTTTCATGATAAAATCCCAGTGATAGTTTTGTTTTCCTCTTTTTATCAAAGGTCTGCGTGTGTCACTAAGAAGCAGAGGATTGATACGACAGTTGGCGTCAAAGCTTGCCTCTAAGTGAAGTTTGTTTATCGCAGTGTGAAATGCCTGTGAGTGCAGTGTGTGTGTGTGTGTGTGTGTGTGTGTGTGTGTGTGTGTGTGTGTGTGTGTGTGTGTGTGTGTGTGTGTGTGTGAAGCTCAGGGAATGGTTTGTCTGTTTGATATGACCTCAAGATTATATGAGACAGTCGCGGCAGCGCTGGTATCAGAAACGCCAGGAAACATTAGTATGAATGCACAGAATTCCAGAATACTTGGACAGATGAATGTGACTTTAGCTGCTGATCTGAATTTACAAATGACATGCTAAAATACCTCACATGCAACTTGCATCCAATACATGGTACAGTTACATAAAAGATTTAATACATGCAGTCCAAAAATAAAAAAATTAAATAATGTTTTGTTTTTGTTATGTGTACACATGTATTTAAGGTGTAAATAAATTGTAATTACTTTTTATTTGATGATTGAAAGTAATTTGTAGAGTCATTAAATCAATCATATCATACACCCGCTGCAATGTGGTGCCCGCCAGGCACGACACAAGTGTGTTATGCTAGTTTCAGCCCGACGCAGTTATCATTTTCACGTTCTGTGCCATGTTGTTTAAATAGCAAATGCATTTGCGCCCATCTATGCACCCATGTGCTGCTGGTCTGAAAACGAGGTGTGTTCAGGCATATTGTTGGCGCGTTGCTATTTTGAGGCAACTGAAATAGACTGCGCCATTGACCAACTGAAACCTGGTCTAAAGTCAATGGCGCAATATATATATATATATATATATATTTTTTTTTTAAAGGGTGCATTAGTAATATGAGCCTATATGCAGAGATGGGCACAAATACATCAAAAAGTATTTAATTACAAATGACAAATATATTTACTCATCAAATGTATTTAAATAAAATACAAAATACTGCTGTGAAAAATAGTAAAGTAATTTGACATTTGATAATACAAAAATACAAACAAAATTTACAAGAAATCATTTAAAGTGCAAGAGTAACTGTGAAATTAGATGTACGTAAGAGTATAGAATATCAGAATAGCATCGCTTAGTGCAGAAGAAGGGAACAGGGAAACAGGGAATTGGCGAGAATGAGCTTCTTTCACATGTTGCCGCGTACGGTCATAATAAAAGATCATTTCGCCTGCCACAAGGTGGCGATGGCAAATTCCGACAGGCTGAATGCTGTGTGCAGTGGAAAGGTGGCTTTACATTAATTTAAGACACAACCGACTGTGTTTACATGAATATTCTCAGAGACAGGCATTGAGATTCATGTGTATCTGGCAGTTCCCCCGCCAAACAGCAGTTCATCAACCACTCAGATTTCAGCAACACTCACATACACATGTAGGCCTATAAACGTTTTATATTCCACCTGTGACCCACCCGCTATTAATCAGAATGTTTTTTTATTTTTTATTACTTGACCCACCCGCCCCCAGATATTACTGCGATCTGTGCATCACTGACACCTCACTCTTTAGCTTGCAAGTCAATTCACACACTCTAGCTAGCTGTGCTAATCTCCTGTCCTATAATGACATTCAGTGAACAATATCTGATAGTATATTTTACTAGATAGTTAAAATTTTAATCCTGAGCACAAAAGCAGCTTCTTTAATGGCTTCTGACCTTCTTCACAATGAGCGGCGCTGGACCCTTTTCACTGACTGTGATGACGTGTTTTAACGGTCATCAGCATCGTACATTTTTTATGTACATTTAAAACACTATACTTTGTATTATATTACCTTTGCATCAAATTACAAAAAAGAAAAAACGTTAACGCTGCTGTGAGGGAGTTTCTAATACAGTGGCTGTGGCGGTAAAGTTGACATCTTTCTCTCTTTTGATTGCCGTTATCAATCCCTCTCTATTTTTTTCCTCTTTTTGAAAGTCGTGAAAAACTGTTGTGGAGTTTTTGTTTTGCTATTGAGCAAATGGGAACACAAAAATATATATTTAATGTAGCCTAGTCTCTTATTTACTGCTATATAAGTTTACCCAACTATGAAGACTTCCACTTCTGAGAAACTCGGAAATGTTAAAAGGGTCAATAGGATGTGTCACGCCACGTGATTTTCTTGCATTTAGCCAAAAACTGTTATAGGCAATTTGGTAGTCCTATTCGTATTTTATATGTCTATGGTCCTATTAACCCTGGTGATGAAAGTTGTTATATGCAAAATAAAATTACACATTTGAAAAAGTATTTTAAATACAAAATACAGTCTCTCAAAGTATTTAATTACAAATTACATTTCATTTATTTTTGTTAAATATAAAAATACAAATTACAAAATACTCAAAAGTAATTAAATACGCATTTTAAATAAATGTAATTAAAAAACGTCTCAGTTACGTATGTAACCCTCTTTCCCTGAGTAGGGAACGGAGACGTTACGTCGTGACGATGAACGGGGTTTCGCTTAGAAAGCCTATCAACCTATCAACGAGTATTACAAAACGAGCCAATGGCAAGGAAATGCCATGGGTCTGCGGAATTTGCATAGCGTAACTCCGCCCCACCTCGTGGGTATATAAGGAAGTACGCTAGCAACACACCATTATGTTACCTGCTGAGGAGCCGAGACTGAACTCAGGCTGTTCCAGAGGTACAGCAGAAGTTCCCTACTCAGGGAACGAGGGTTACATACGTAACCGAGACGTTCCCTTTCAATGGGGGTTCCCAGTCTAATCACGCCACCTCGGCTGTCTTCTAGTGCCCTGCGTAAGTCTGAGCTCCCTGTCGTGAGACTAGCACGGACGAAGGACTCCTACTTAACACAGGAATACCAAGGTTCACTATGAAGCATATCTCAGAGGAGATATGCAACACAATGCCTACCTGAAGGGAGGGCTTAGGAATACACATATGGCCCGTGAAGGCGTAACATATGGAGAAACACTGGAGTTTCCAGCCCATAGGGTGGAATCTTTCAACTCCAGGGGTGGCAAGGTGGCTTGCCAAGGGAAAGACACATGCTCAGAGAGGCTTACAGTGGAAATACACACGTGGGGGTCGCCCAGGGTGGGAACCATGCACATGGAGGCACCTAGCCAATGCGAAAGCTGGCATAGACTCTGGCGTTGACGTCAGCAGTGCTGGAGGAACTCAGGGCTTCTCGAAAAACTCACCTGAGGAGAATATCGCACGTATCCAGTCCAAGGAGTGGAATGGCGAACAAGCGATGACAACGAGCGAGTCCTATTACCGGCCACAGGGGGCAAGTACATGAGAGGACACTGGCTCCACTCTGAGATTGTAGAATCTCGTGAATGTGTTGGGTGTTGCCCAGCCTGCAGCTCTACAGATGTCTGTTAGCAAGGCGACATGCGCTAGAGCCCAAGATGAAGCCACACTCCGAGTGGAGTGGGCCTTCACACCAAGTGGGCATGGTCGACCTTGCTGCTGGTATGCCAAAGTAATGGCGTCCACTATCCAGTGAGACAGCATTTGCTTGGAGAGAGCCTTTCCCTTCAGCTTCCCACCATAACAGACAAAGATCTGGTCTGAGGTCCTGAAACACCGCATTCTGTCTATGTAAGCACGGAGGGCACATACTGGACAGAGCAATGCCAAGGCTGAGTCTGCCTCCTACAGGGGCAGCGCTTGCAGGTTCACCACCTGGTCTCGAAAGGGAGTGGTGGGAACCTTGGGCACGTATCCAGGCCGGGGTCATAGGATCACGTGAGAGTTAGCCGGCCCGAATTCCAGGCACGCTTCATCAACCGAAAATGCCTGCAGGTCCCCTACCCTCTTGATGGAGGCCAATGCAACCAGAAACGCTGTCTTCATTGACAGGATCTTAAGCTCGGCTGATTGCAAAGGCTCAAAGGGAGCTCTGTGCAGGGCAGATAAGACCACTGCGAGGTCCCAAGAGGGTACGAGGGGAGAGCGAGGAGGATTTAATCTCTTGGCTCCCCTCAGGAACCTGATGACCCCGTCATGCTTCCCCAAGGACTTATCTTCAACTGCGTCATGATGTGCGGTGACAGCGGCAACATACACTTTGAGGGTGGAGGGAGACAGCCTTCGCTCCAACCCTTCTTGCAGGAAGAAAAGCACGACACTGATTGGGCATTTTCTGAGGTTTTCTCGGCGAGAAGAGCACCAGGTGACGAAGAGGTTCCACTTCAACGCATAGGCATGTCGAGTGGAAAGTGCTCTAGCAGAAGTGATTGTAGCCACCACCGGAGGTGGTAGGGTACTCAAACCTACCTCGTGTGGAGGTTCCAAAGATCGGGACGAGGGTGCCAGAGGGTGCCCCGTCTCTGAGAAAGGAGGTCCTTCCTCAGAGGAATTGGCCAGGGAGGTGCTGTTGTGAGGAGTACTAGTTCGGAGAACCAGGTCCAGGTGGGCCAATGAGGTGTAACCAAAGGGACCTGCACCTTGTCCTCCCTGATCTTGCACAGAGTCTGTGCAAGAAGTCTCACTGGGGGAAACGCATACTTGCGGAGGCCCTGCAGCCAGATGTGCGCCAGTGCATCCGTGCCGAGCGTGCCCTCGGACAGGGAATAAAACAGGCTGCCATGGGAAGAGTCGTGGGAGGCAAACAGATCTACCTGTGCGTCGCCTAACTGTTCCCAAATCAGCTGAACCGACTGGAGATGGAGTCTCCATTCTCCAGGAAGAGGCTGAAACCGCGAGAGCTCGTTGGCTGTACGATTCAGGTCTCCCGGAATATAAATGGCTCGAAGCGACCTCGGATGCTTCTGACTCCATATGAGGAGATGGAGGGCGAGTTGCGACATAGGGCGGGAGCGTAGACCACCTTGTCGGTTGATGTACGCTACTGTGGTCTTGTTGTCTGTCCAGACTAGTACGTGTTGACTCTTGAGCAATGCCTGGAAGTGGTGCAGAGCGAACTGTACTGCCAGCAACTCGAGGCAATTGACATGCTAAAGGAGCTGGCAGCATGTCGCTTGTACATGGCACCCCAGCCCGTGGTGAAGGCATCTGTTAAAACAACAACATGCCTGGAAACTTGTTATAAGGGTATTAGGGCCTGTAGAAAGGAGAGGTTCGACCACGGGGTGAAGGTCTGATGGCAGGTCTGAGTAACTGGTACTCGAAGCGTGCCTGGTTGCCATGCCAATCTCGGGACTCGATCGCGAAGCCAGTGCTGAAGCGGTCTCATATGAAGAGTCCGAGCGTGGCTGCCGCTGTGGACGTCATATGCCCCAGGAGCCTCTGAAAAAACTTCAGTGGAACTGCACTCTTGCTCTTGAATTGACTCAGGCAAGTCAGTAGTGACTGCGAGCGCTTGCTCCTAAGATGCGCGCACATGGCAACCGAGTCGACCATAACAAGAAAATAAATCCTATGCACAGGGGAGAGTTTGCTCTTTTCCCATTTGACCCGAAGGCCCAGACGGGCTAGGTGCCGGAGCACCAGGTCCATGTGTTCGCACACCTGGTCTCGAGAGTGAGCTAGGATCAGCCAGTCGACGAGATAGTTCAGGATGTGAAGCCCATATTGCCGTAGTGGCACAAGGGCTGCCTCGACGACCTTCGTGAAGACTCAAGGAGACAGGGCTAACCCGAATGGGAGAACCATGTACTGGTATGCCTGCGCCTCAAAAGCAAACCGAAGAAACGGTCTGTGTCGAGGAAGAATGGAGACATGAGAGTATGCGTCCTTCAGGTTGATCGCTGCAAACCAATCCAACGGACAAACACATTCGAGGATGCGTTAGGCTATCAACATCTTGAACGGAAGCCTGTGAAGGGTTCGGTATAAGACGCGCAGGTCCAGGATTGGCCGTATCCCACCTCTCTTCTAAGGTACAATGAAGTAGGGGCTGAAGAAGCCGAACTTCATTTCGGCTGGAGGGGCAGTCTCGATCGTACCCTTCGACAGTAGGGTAAAGACCTCCGCACGCATTACAGGGGCATAGCCACACACCAGGGTATAGCGGAATCTCCGGAAGCGGGGAGGAGACTGTGCAAACTGAATCACATAGCCAAGCCTGATGGTTCTCGTGAGCCAGCGGGATAGATTGGAAAGCTCCAAAAACTGAACCAGCGGGGTCACGTGAACCACAAACGTACCCACAATGGGGCAGCGAGACGGAATGACCGGCCCAAACGTGGGAGGCAGAACGTCCCGTTGTGGGGGCAAGGTCATATGCTGCATCCTGACAGAGGAGGCCAGGGAAGGACCAGCATTCCACGGGGGCCTGCTCTGTCAGGGGTTAGGGTTAGTTAGGGTCGACAGAGGGGGACGAGAGTGGAGAGGCTCATAAGCGGCACGCACAGCCATCCGCGTCCTCTGAGGTCTCAGACATGGGAATGTCAGTTCCTTGGAAGAAAAGGTTCTCCCCCGGCCCTCCACCAGGGGAAGGAGTGGCCCTGCAACCACTTCCTGGAAAGAACTGCAACCCACCTTTGAGCTGCCCATAACGGGAGCGCTGCTTCGCCTGGCGTTTGGCAGGTTGCGGGGCTAGTGCAGGCTGGGCGCCTTCCTGCGACTACCTCCATGGCGCGGCCATGGTAAAGGCAGCTGCTAGGGCCGGGCGGGAGGGGTGGAAGTCGCAGGAGGGCGCCCTCGGCGGCGAGCTTAGCCGGCGGGGCAGCAGCTGCCCGTGGGGGCAGAACATGTTTGATCGCCTCAGTCTGCTTCTGGATGGCCGAGAACTGTTGGGCAGAGTCCTCGACCGTGCCACCGAAGAGGCCAGCCTGGGATATGGGGGAGTTGAGGAAGCGGGTTAGCTCAGCCTCGCGCATATCAACCAGGTTAAGCCAGAGATGTCTTTCCTGGACCCCATATGTGGACATCACCTGACCCAGGGAGCGGGCGGTCACCTTCGTCGCTCGTAGAGTGAGGTCGGTGGCGGCACGCAGCTCTTGCATGAGCCCTGAATCAGCCCTAGCCTTGTGCATGTCATTGAGCACCCTGGCCTGGTAGACCTGAAGGATGGCCATTGCATACAGTGAGGCAGCAGCCTGCCCCGCAGCTCTATAGGTTCTTGCCACCAGAGTAGACAAAGACCTAGAGGCATTGGAGGGGTGCTTAGGGTCACCACGCCAGGTGGGAACCCCAGTTCACCCTTTGGCCGCGGCCCCTGCAAGGGCAGAGAAGGCAGAAGAGGCCACTGAGCATTCGCGAAAAGTCAAAGGAGACTCCCACAATCTCATGACCTCGTCATGCACGTCCAAGAAGAAAGGAATTGAGGGCGGGTGCTGACTGGTGTCAGCCATCGCCGCCCCCATAAACCAATCATCACGCCTTGAGCATTCAGGACATGGTGTAAGGTTCCACACAAGCCAGATGCTCGCGGCGGCCCAGGAAAGCATGGCTGTCAACTCTGGATCAGACTCGGGTAATGCTGGCACACCCGAAGGTGGCAGCACAGCCGAATCATCATCTCCAGAGGACTCCAGCCCACCTTGTGATGCGGCGATAGACATGATTTCATCTGCTGGGGCGCCGAATGAGATTGTTAAGATAGGGCCCAAAATGTCAAAGTTTCCAAAAACATGAAACAAAGGTTCACTTCTGACAACTTGGTGCATATGTCTTAAACTGGACGTTTAAAGACAGATTTTGAATTTTGAATTTCAGAATATCCTGGAAAACAAACAGTTATTTAAAGCTGGAATGTGTGATTTGATTGAAGCTGTGAAATGTGCTCCCAAATGTAAAGGCATTCATTATAACTTTCTGTATTCTAATACTTATTTGGCGATATTCTGGACTATGAGCCCATGTGTCACTTCTATATACAGATAAATGCAAGTGCAGCTCCAAAATCACACTCATAAACACACTCAGTCAGCGGCATTCCTTCGTTTGTTTAACAAGAACAGCCAACATCTACATTTTTCTCCAAAACTAATGGCAAATAAATCCATGTATGGCTTCTGTATTAACACAAACTACCCCATCAAGCCATAAGCTTCCTAAAAGAACCAGTCAGTAATAAAATGTTGGGATTTTTTCCCACATGACTTCCAAAGTTAAAACAAATGAATTAAAAAAGGAGATACTGAAAACATCCAGCTAAAAAAAAAATCAATTCAACGTAATGTTATTAGGACTAGCTTATGTAACAAAACTTGAAAGAAAACTTAAAGGGATAATGGTCTAGGTTTGCTTTCTGTCTGGACCAGGACAGTCTGATGGCATTGATGCCACTGGCATTGTCAAAAAAGGGAGAGTTTGAAAAAGAACAATATACAACCATCTTTCACTGCATGTGGGAATTGCAACCATAAGTACAACGAGACAAAGGGAAGGAATTATTCCTCTTAGTAGTCAACCACCTTCTCTTTACTAACCCTACTAAGCCTAACCCTAGACTTAATTGAGTTGCATTGCATTAGTAGTGTATTGTCGTCATGTCCAGTTGGCTGTTTTTTTTTTTTTTTTTTGCACCACGGATCTAAACCCCATTTTTTGGCCTTTTAAGATGTACAAACTTAGGAAACAGTGGTTAAAATGTCTCAGCAATCAGCAATACAACCACAACAATTTTTTATTTTTTTCTTCACTCTGCTCTATGGACTATGCAGTTTGATGGAGGTCAGATGTTATGACACAGTTATAACATCAAATCTGAAATGTAAGAGAGGTTTAAAATAAAGAATTACCACTGTGAAACGTCCAGGCACAAGTCATGCTTGAAAAATTGGTTTGGTTGATCAGCTTGTTCCTGTTGACTCTCATTACCGGATTCGGGTTCGAACTGATACGGCTAAACTGATAGCATAGTTACAATAGTGTTATCAGCACCTCGGCAAGACTTCGGAACAGATACTTGCTGGTTATTGTATGAGGCATTACATTTCTGACACGCTCAAGCGGTAGACCAATCACAACAGACTGGGTCCGGCTGACCAATCAGAGCAGATTATAGAAACCGAAATCAAAACAGAGTTCAGAAAGAGGGTGAAAACAGGTGATGCAACAATGAAAATTATAAGAAAACTTTAAATGATGTAAAAGTATTCTAGTAGACCCATAAACAAAATTATGAACCTGTAAATGAGCATAATAGGACACCTTTTTACAGGATTCCATTACTTCACCCAAATCTAAAGTTTTAATATCAAATAAAAATAAAAATAAAAAATGTTGTCATTATGTATAGTCATATGGTAGCATTGTGTGAAAAGTTAATCTCCTGATTTACAAAACCTGTCAAGTAGGTCAAGTAGGAAATATTTCTCGGTCACATTTATTACAAAATCAAAAGAATGAGCATGAGAATTCAAGAAGAAATGTGGTCTATTTTGGTGAAATGTCACAGTCCAAACAAATATGCATTTTCTTTATGCAAATATAATTTCATACTACTTCACTATTCATTTTAGTCAATTTTAGACTGTAAAATGACCCGAACATAGACAGGGTAAACCCAGCCTGATCTGCCGGCGATTTGATTTCGCCCTGCAGCTCAGGCTGGAAACCTGTACATTTTTCTATCCTGCTTCTGTTACAAATATGCGGGGACCAATCACAAACTGGCTTATCCTCCTGGCGCGCTATTGGCGGGTTCAATGGCGATAGAGAAGCGACCGTCAATCCAATTCCCTTTAACTTCTCGACGATGCTCAATGGCTTCTTTAGTTTAGCAAACAAATCGCTCGAGTGGGTGTAAATACCACTTACTTTCATGTTTTTTTGCACAACCTGCAAAAATCGCTCGATGCCATTGCTGCTTCTGCAAGCCGCTGATCAATTCTACAAACTAACACGTTTGTTGACACGTTTCCTGCCTGGACTTTTCGCGTTGCTCTGCAAATGCAAAGTTCATCACCTGGATCGTTGGTCTGATTGGTTTAAGGACTATCCAATTGTGTACAGAGTCATTTGAACTATGCCCGTTGGTCACGCCTCTTATGCAGTAGAAAATACAGAGCAGGCTCCCCAGACTACTGTTCAATCTTAAAAGATTGAGCTTGGTCTGGTGATAGCCAGACTAACCAGAACATGAGATTCCAAAATGTTCTCCCTATACGTAGAAACTGAGGAACTGAATCAGTGCTCAGTGCTTGTGGTTTATTGGTGAATATAGTTGTCATGGACAAAATAATTTCATAGCTTTTATAAATGTGCAAAATTGTCACTCAAGTTTAAAAACCAAAGTAAGCCATTTATGTTCCAGAATACTGAACTTGAGAAGTGCCACTATACAAAACTATTCACGTTAATGCACCCTTAATGAATTCCTTGTATCTTAGTCATTCTGGATAAAATTGTCTACTAAAATATCTGCAGAATAAATGTAAAAAATATATCAAATGTAAATGAATGTTTTGCTGTGGTTATGTGTTGTTCAATCACATAAAGTGATATTAAAAGTATCTGTGTGTAATTTCATAGGCATTTCCATTCATTTCAGTGGCAATTGCTAATATTTAATAGCTGCTAATAAATGCAAATATTTAGGGATATATGCAAGAGGGAAAAATCAAAGGCAGTAAAAATACCTCAGTGCAGTTTAAGCTGAAAAATATGGACCTGAACATAGTTCTCGATCCAGCGTCCCCGTAGTGAGATCTGCTGTTGTGAGGGAGTTTTTCAGCACCATGGACTGGCAGTCTGGCTGAGAGTGATGGGAAGAGGAATGCTATAAGAATTAAAATACTGTCCGAAAACCTACTCCCCTCTGCCAAATCCTATAAGAGGAAGTGACCCAAAGCACACTGCCAAAGCAACACTAGAGTGGTTCAACACCCTAGTTAAGTTCTGACCTCATCGAACATCTGTGAAAAGAACTCAAATTTGCTGTGCATTGTTATCTAACCTGGATCAGATCCAGCAATTTTGCAATTTTGATGTTGCTCCATCATGTTATGACTGTAAAAAGACTATAAACTCTGTGAAAGAATGCATAGGCCTAATTATTAACAGCTGACGTTTCAGTCCTTGATTTTTTGTTCTTTATAGGTTTATACATTTACTTTGTTTTTAGGGTGCACTGTTGCAAGGTAAAAAAGTCAAACTGCAATAATCATTTACGTAAAAAGGTTGGGGGCTAAATATTCATTTAAGGCAATGTAATTAAATTAAATAAAAACACTTATCAAAACTATTTCACAACTGTCTAAAATATTGGATTGTGTGTGTGGTCAGTCACATCATTTAGAGGTCAAATATTTGGGAAAATTGTCCAAATAAAATAAAAATATCCTAAAATAAGCAGATCAACAGTCAGACGGTCAGTAGCAAAATATACCCTGACAGGTTTTCTTCAGCCTTCCTGGAAACTCTTTCTTCTCACACAATAAAATAGCTATTATTCAAACTGATATGTCCATATTTTCATTTAGTAAGTTGCTGTGTAATAAGTGGGATAAAGTAGGCCCTACTATACTTACTATACATCCAAGATGGCGCCGCAGACGGCTGCCTCTGTGTGGGGCTCTCCAGCTATTGTGTTGTTTTTGTTTGTTTGTTCTGTGTTTAGTCATTCTTTTCCTATCAGTTTCACCAAAGACGAACTACTGGACATTAGGAAACACACACCAGATAACTTTTCTACAGTTTTTGATTATTCGGACGTCTTGCAGGACATTCTCGTCGGAGGGGCAGCGTTGTTGTTCAAACGCGCGGTCAGACGCAAACGCGGGAAGCGAGCCGGCGCGCTGGTTAAACTCCGCGAGCGCGGCCTGCGCACTGCACTCCCCCGTATTCATCTCGCGAATCTCCGATCCCTTCCTAACAAAACGGACGAACTTCTTCTCCTCACCCGCACTAACAAGGATTTTTTAAACTCCGCTGCTCTGTGCTTCACTGAAACCTGGCTGAGTGAAGCCATACCGGACAACGCAATACATCTGCCGGGCTTCCAGCTGTTCCGAGCGGATCGCATCGTGCAGCTAACGGGGAAAACAAGAGGTGGTGGATTGTGTTTCTACATTAACGAAAGTTGGTGTTCAGATGTAACAACACTGAAGAAGATGTGCTCTCCTAATTTAGAGGCACATTTCATAAACTGTAAACCTTTCTACTCGCCTCGGGAGTTTTCCTCTTTCATTCTCGTGAATGTTTACATCCCTCCAGACGCGTGCGTGAGTGCGGCGCTACAACAGCTGGCTGAACAAATAGCTGAAAAAGAACAAAGGTATCCTGACTCTATTTTAATCATTCTTGGGGATTTTAACAAAGCAAATCTTTCCCGTGAACTACCAAAATACAGAGAGCACGTTACATGTCCCACCAGAGACAGTAATATACTGGACCACTGTTACACCACCATAAAAGATGCGTATCAATCCGTTTCACGAGCAGCTTTGGGGCTCTCTGATCACTGTTTGGTTCATCTCATACCGACCTACAGGCAGAAACTGAAATCAGCTAAACCTGTAATAAGGACTGTAAAAAGATGGACTAATGAAGCAGAGAAGAATCTACAGGCCTGCTTTGATTGCACTGATTGGACTGTTTTTGAAGCTGCTACCAACGATCTGGATGAGCTCACAGATACTGTAACATCATATATAAGTTTCTGTGAGGATACATGCATTCCTACCAGGACATTCTTATCATTTACTAATGATAAACCATGGTTTACTGGGAAACTCAAACACCTTCGTCATGCCAAAGAGGATGCCTACAGAAGTGGGGATAAAATCTTGTATAACCAGGCCAGGAACAGACTGACAAAGGAGATCAGAGTTGCTAAAAGAAGCTACTCTGATAAACTGAAAAAACAGTTTTCATCCAACGACCCATCATCAGTCTGGAATGGCCTGAGGAACATCACCAACTACAAGTCACCATCTCCCCGATCTGTGGACAATCAACACCTGGCTGATGATTTAAACTCATTTTATTGCAGGTTTGAAAAGCCCTCATTCACACCACACACCGGCTCTGACCTGCACTTCACACATTCACCATCACCTCCTGCACTCCCATTACTCCCCCCTCCTGCCATCCAACCTGAGCTTAAGGTCTGTGTGGATGACGTGAGCCGAGTCTTCAAAAAACAGAAGACTAGGAAAGCCTCAGGCCCAGACGGCATCTCATCTGCTAGTTTTAGAGAGAAAACTAAAGCACCATGGTACAATAGTACTACACATGTTATCAAGAGAGAAACTCGTAACTTAGAGCGTAAATGGAAACAAACTAATTTAGAGGTCTTTAGAATCGCGTGGAAAGACAGTATGTCACGTTATAAAAAGGCTCTAAAAGCAGCCAGGGCTGAGCATCTCCGCAAACTAATAGAAAATAACCAAAATAATCCAAGGTTTTTATTTAACACCGTGGCTAGACTAACAAATAAACAGACATCACCAGAGCAAAATATTCCGTTACAGTATAGTTGTAATGATTTTATGAATTACTTCAATGAGAAAATAGAAAGCATCCGAAATACAATTGTAAATGTACAATCCTCTATGGTGTCTTATGATTCAGCCTCAATTATCGCCCCTCAAGAACAACTACACCGCTTTACAACTATAGGACAGGAAGAGCTAAATAAACGTATCTTTGCAGCGAAACCAACAACATGTTTATTAGACCCAATACCCACTAAACTACTGAAAGAAGTGTTACCTGTAGTGGAAGAGCCTCTTCTCAATATTATTAACTCGTCTTTATCTTTAGGTCATGTTCCAAAAATATTTAAGCTGGCAGTAATAAAACCTATTATTAAGAAACCGCAATTAGATCAAAATAACTTAGCAAATTACAGACCCATTTCAAATCTTCCATTTATATCTAAAATACTAGAAAAAATTGTGTCCGCTCAATTGTGCTCTTTCTTGCAAGAAAATGATATCTATGAAAAATTTCAGTCAGGATTCAGACCGCATCATAGCACAGAAACTGCGCTAGTTAAAATTACAAATGATTTACTTTTAGCTTCTGACCAAGGCTGTATCTCAATACTAGTTCTACTCGATCTTAGCGCTGCGTTCGAAACTATAGATAATAAAATACTCTTGGATCGACTAGAAAACTACACTGGTGTTCAGGGACAGGCATTAAGCTGGTTTAGATCGTACTTATCAGACCGTTACCATTTTGTCTGTTTAAATGGGGAAAAATCGAAGATAACGTCAGTAGACTATGGAGTGCCGCAAGGATCGGTGTTAGGCCCTCTGCTATTCTCAATATATATGCTGCCACTGGGTAATATTATAAGAAAACATGGAATTAATTTCCACTGTTATGCTGATGACACTCAATTATATATTTCATCAAGACAAGATGAAAACACTAACTTATCTAAATTGACGAGTTTCTTAAAGATATAAAATGCTGGATGACGTGTAATTTCCTGCTATTAAATTCAGATAAAACTTATTACGTATTACTTATTGGTCCAAAAAACTACCCACAAGACCTCGTACAATACAACTTTAATTTAGAAGGATGTCCAGTTACTTTATCCACTACAGTAAAAGACCTGGGTGTTATACTAGACCACAACTTGTCTTTCGAAAATCATATTTCATATGTTACAAGAACAGCCTTCTTCCACCTTAGAAATATTGCTAAGCTACGTAACATGCTATCTGTTTCTGATGCAGAAAAGTTAGTTCATGCATTCATGACCTCAAGACTAGATTACTGTAACGCTTTATTAGCTGGTTGTCCTACATCCTCAATAAACAAGCTACAGTTAGTGCAAAATGCAGCTGCTAGAGTTCTTACTAGGTCAAGAAAATATGATCATATAACACCAATTTTATCATCTCTGCACTGGTTACCTATTAAGTTCCGTATCAATTACAAAGTACTATTACTGACCTATAAAGCCCTAAATGGTCTAGCTCCTGTATATTTAATGGACCTTCTATCGCCCTACAATCCATCGCGTTCTTTAAGATCCCTAAATTCGAGGCTTCTGGTCATTCCTAGGATATCCAGATCCACTAAAAGAGGGAGGGCGTTCTCGCATTTAGCTCCTAAACTCTGGAATAGCCTTCCTGATACTGTTCGTTGCTCAGACTCGCTCTCCCAGTTCAAAACTAATTTAAAGACGCATCTCTTTAGCCAAGCATTCACATAATGCTTGCCTCTTATACTACTGTTGAATCAGATCGAATGCATTAATATTATGAACAGCAGCTACGCTAATTATTTCCCATCTGCTTTTCTGCTGTTATCTCGGGACGCTAGTCCCGAGGTAAATAGCGTTCTTCAGCTACAGTCTGTATCCAGCCTCTCACGGAGACTTCAGAGTCCCCAACACCTGCGATGAGATGACTAAACGCCTGTGAAGAGACGACTCAACGCCGGCGATATGTTATGCCCTAAATTAATACATGATGATTAACTAACTGTATTTTTTACGTACATTTCTGAAATGCACTTTCTGTAAAGCTGCTTTGAAACAATATGTATTGTGAAAAGCGCTATACAAATAAATTTGAATTGAAATTTGAATTGAATTGTTTAAAACCCTGCGCTGACCAACTGGCCCCGGTCTTCACGCAGATCTTCAATAGATCATTGGAGCAGTGTGAAGTTCCCTGCTTCTTCAAACGCTCCACTATCATTCCTGTCCCCAAAAAAACCAAAATCACTGGACTTAATGACTACAGACCTGTCGCTCTCACGTCTGTGGTCATGAAGTCGTTTGAAAGACTGGTGCTGGCCCACCTGAAGGACATCACTGGACCCCTGCTGGATCCCTTTCAGTTTGCTTACAGAGCAAACAGGTCTGTGGATGATGCAGTCAACATGGGACTGGATTATATCCTGCAACATCTTCACTGCTAATTAATTCACTCTACACATATTTGGTTATGCATGCTTAAATGGGTGTTTCAGTGGATTTGTATAAATTTAACTCTAAAGTAGAGGTGTACAGTAACAAAGTAGAAATACTTTGTTACTGTACTCTACTCTCTACTTTACTTCACTTTACTTTTACTCCAATACATTAACAACAAAATGAAATCAGAAAAAATAAAAGTTTGTGAACCAGTCATTAATTTATCCAGTTTGTGAATTAATCTTTTATTCAGTTTGATTACTTTAAATCTGTCAAACTGGTTCAAAAATGTCAAATCCGAATCTAAATTTCAAGAAGCACAACAAACAACTACTCAGGGCATTGCTTGCACCCAAATAATCATATCTGACTGGATTTGCTGCTCTGCTCTGTGAAACGCAGGCATGGAGCTTCCTCCTGAGAAACATATATGTAATCCCATGATAGGGCACCTCAGTCATTTCCTGCCGGTACTGGATCGAACCAGCAACCTTTGGGTTACCAGTCGGACTCGCTAACCATTAGATCAGACTGTGCTCTGATCACGACCAGCTCAGAGTATGCTCTGATCCATGACTGATCACAATATTTATTTTAGCACTTCCTGGTTCCATCGTCCTTAAGTCAATAGGTTTTTAGGGGGATAACACGCTCATCTTGGCATTAAGCCTCAGTCCCAAGTGCCTTATGTGGGCGGGAACGACATCTAAATATTGAACTTGTTCCACTGATCTGTGTCTCAGGGCCAGTTGCATAAACTTAGCCACTATACTAAGACTGTGTCTTAAGAATTATTTTGACCAATTAGCAGTTATAGTTAAGAGGTAATTTGTCTTACTTTTTCTATTCAAATTAGACCAATATCAATATTTTATGTAGGTGACTTTATAAATTTAGGACAGTCTTAAAAAAAAATCATGTTTTAATTCATTAACATTTAAGAAGCATTTTATGCAACCGGCCCTCAGTCTCGCCAGCCCCAATAGCCCCGCTTTAAAGAAAACTTTGAACGTCGTTCAGCAAGAAGAGTTTTGGCTTAAACAATGTCCACTGATCATTCATCTATTCAGAAATCAGTTGTTCTATCCCAAACTGCACTGTCCCTGTCTCTACATATCTCATAGCAAAGCACCTGTAGGGGAACAAACTATTTTTGTCATTCTTACAGCTCTGATATCTTGTTGAACCAGCTGGCTAGAACACCTCAGGCTCTGAGCTTGACTATGCAAGTTTTTTCCTTCAAATCCCTGACTGCACCCCTCCTGTATCCAGCCAGGAGTTAATCCAAATATTTGATAATTCCTTGGCCGAGCTGTTTGCCTGTTTTTAGGGCAGGCAGATACAGGTCCTTCTCAGAAAATTAGCATATTGTGATAAAGTTCATTATTTTCCATAATGTAATGATAAAAATTAAACTTTCATATATTTTAGATTCATTGCACACCAACTGAAATATTTCAGGTCTTTTATTGTTTTAATACTGATGATTTTGGCATACAGCTCATGAAAACCCAAAATTCCTATCTCAAAAAATTAGCATATCATGAAAAGGTTCTCTAAACAAGCTATTAACCTAATCATCTGAATCAACTAATTAACTCTGAACACCTGCAAAAGATTCCTGAGGCTTTTAAAAACTCCCAGCCTGTTTCATTACTCAAAACCGCAATCATGGGTAAGACTGCCCACCTGACTGCTGTCCAGAAGGCCATCATTGACACCCTAAAGCAAGAAGGTAAGACACAGAAAGAAATTGCGGCGTGGTATGGAGGCAATCAGCCTGTGGCACTGCTGAGGTGTTATGGAGGCCCAGGATGCTTCGATAGCGGCCTTAAGCTCATCCAGAGTGTTGGGTCTTGCGTCTCTCAACTTTCTCTTCACAATATCCCACAGATTCTCTATGGGGTTCAGGTCAGGAGAGTTGGCAGGCCAATTGAGCACAGTAATACCATGGTCAGTAAACCATTTACCAGTGGTTTTGGCACTGTGAGCAGGTGCCAGGTCGTGCTGAAAATGAAATCTTCATCTCCATAAAGCTTTTCAGCAGATGGAAGCATGAAGAGCTCCAAAATCTCCTAATAGCTAGTTGCATTGACCCTGCCCTTGATAAAACACAGTGGACCAACACCAGCAGCTGACATGGCACCCCAGACCATCACTGACTGTGGGTACTCCAGTGCTGCTTCTCTGTAGCCCAGGTCAGGCGCTTCTGCCGCTGTTTCTGGTTCAAAAGTGGCTTGACCTGGGGAATGCGGCACCTGTAGCCCATTTCCTGCACACGCCTGTGCACGGTGGCTCTGGATGTTTCTACTCCAGACTCAGTCCACTACTTTCGCAGGTCCCCCAAGGTCTGGAATCGGTCCTTCTCCACAATCTTCCTCAGGGTCCGGTCACCTCTTCTCGTTGTGCAGCGTTTTTTGCCACACTTTTTCCTTCCCACAGACTTCCCACTGAGGTGCCTTGATACAGCACTCTGGGAACAGCGTATTTGTTCAGAAATTTCTTTCTGTGTCTTACCCTCTTGCTTGAGGGTGTCAATGATGGCCTTCTGGACAGCAGTCAGGTCGGCAGTCTTACCAATGATTGCGGTTTTGAGTAATGAAACAGGCTGGGAGTTTTAAAAGCCTCAGGAATCTTTTGCAGGTGTTTAGAGTTAATTAGTTGATTCAGATGATTAGGTTAATAGCTCGTTTAGAGAACCTTTTCATGATATGCTAATTTTTTGAGATAGGAATTTTGGGTTTTCATGAGCTGTATGCCAAAATCATCAGTATTAAAACAATAAAAGACCTGAAATATTTCAGTTGGTGTGCAATGAATCTAAAATATATGAAAGTTAAATTTTTATCATTACATTATGGAAAATAATGAACTTTATCACAATATGCTAATTTTTTTAGAAGGACCTGTACATGTAGCTGTGTGCCGTTCACGCGTAAGTGCTCTCACACACATAAATCCATACAAAGATGTTCAATTCAAGCCTTCATGATCCTTTTTTTAGCTTTTCTCATTCTGACAACATGAGACTCAGAAGTGAAAACAGAAAATCCATGCAGGTTTCATCTGGCCCTTTAAATATGATGTTGTAGCAACACAACAGTGTACTGTATGTCACTAATACTCAAGGAAAACACAAATAATTCTGTTTTTTTTTTGAAAAATCATGCAAAAATTATATTTAAGTATTGGCACAACAATTTAAACTCTGGGGTCAGTAAGAATTAAAAACAAATGTTTTTGTCTCTTCTGCTCACCAAGGCTGCATTTATTTGATTAATGAATACAGTAAAACAGTAATATTGAGAAATATTATTTATTAATTTCTATTTTAATATATTTTTAAATGTAATTCATTCCTGTGATGCAAAGCTGAATTTTCTGTGTGATTACTCCAGGATCACTATCCACGATCTTATTAAAATTGCATGCGAATAAAAAGTATAACTAGCAAGGCTTTAAAACAAATTAAAATAATAAACTTTCGCAATGGTGAAGAACTGCAATGTCACATGAGTGTAACCCTAACTGCATTGCTAAATTGTGATGTCAATGGTCACTGCCCGGCCCCCCAAAAAAGTTGCTTTTTGGATTTAATGCATAATGCATAAGAGTCAATGACTGGATCATTATTGCAATGATTATTATGTTTCTAGCATGTTTGGCAAAATCTAGCATGTTATATGTTCTTCTAACCCTAATTGATGGAATGTGTAGCTTTTTATTTCTTAAACAATTATGTAGGAAGACACATCATGGCCATATTCCAGGATGACACGTTGGGACAGCAATATGAGAAGCCGTTCAGGAAATAATACATATGTATTGTGTGAATATGGATTGATTCACTGGTTGAATGTAACGCATTGGTTGTAACGCAAATGCATTGATTTATAATACGTTGGTATAACCACACATACAGTACATTGGCATAGATACATCAGTTTGATCATTCACACAAAGAGTACTTAATGGTGATTGGCTAAAAAAAAATGTAACCAACTGAGGCAAAAATCTTTGACCATGGATTTTGCCTCCCTTTCTCCTCAGACTCACCTTAGCAAAGTTTTCCAAACGACTGTAATTACTTCAGCAGGTTCAGCACATTCAGGGAAGAGCAGTAGTGGTTCCGACAGTAAAATATTTTGTTAGTACAATGGTGAAATTGCAAACAAGAGATTCACATTCTGAGACATGAAATTAAATGAATATATATATATATATATAAATGCAATTTTATTAACATTAAATCATCCTTGTCTCATTTTCCACCTCAGAATTTGGGTAGGCTATGCCACCCTCGCCTCCCCTGACAGGCCACCACTGCTTTGACCAAGACAATGTTCTTTGGTCATCAAACCAAAGAACATAAAGAATCTTGGGTGAATATTATTTCGCTCTTTAGGGTCGAACTGTCCATCTATAATATCAATTTAATATAAGCAAGTGCAGACACAGAAGCCAAGAAGCTCTCTTTCTGAAATGGTAATTGTGCCTTGTGCTTGAAGTGCTAATATCAAGTTCAAACTAAGTGATATGTATAATCATTCCCATGCGCTGTAAACGTCTCTCATGTTGATCCAGGCAAGATTTATAAGAAATTGTGGATGCCAGAGACGTGACTTCAGATGTGATGAATAGAATATTAAAACATGACCGTACTGCAAGTCACATAACTCCATTAGGCAGCTAATTAAACAGTATGACTTTTCCTCTGGGAAACCTCATTCACCTGAGGTTGTGTTGATCTGATTTTGAGCAATGTTTTCCTCCGTTCTCTGTGTTTGAAGCTGGAAATCCATTCAACCTCCACTACTCATTCGCCAGACGACTGCTTTTATAGACTGATAGAGAACATCCGTTTGAAAAGATCTATTCAAGATTAACTAGTTTTATTTGAGTGCCCTGAGTTGCCATGAAATGTATTGCACCTAAAACTGCAAATTATTTATTATTTGTAGTACAGCAAGCATGACTGATATTGCTCTATTACTTAGAGTTAGACATTTGAAGAAACCTATGAACATAAGTGTTAAACTTGGCACTGCATGAGTTTTCTAAGCAATCAAAATTATAATTTTCACCTCACAGACAATAAAATGGACAAAAAAATCCCAAAGAAGGACCTGAACTGTATCTACATATTTACATGTTGTGTCAAGCAGGGCGAGGCCAAGAGCCATGGGAAAGGAGCGAGGCCGGTGGTGCGAGTGCTAATGAGCATCACCTGTGTGCCACACCTGTCTCCAGTCCCACGGAAGAACCCGGAAGAATAAAAGGAGGAGTGACAATAGTCGTCCGTGAGGTACTGCTGCTTAACCCTCTGGGGACCAGAAACGCGCCGGCGCGTTTTGCTCGTTTTTTTTTCACATAGCAGAAAAATAGACTTAAAGTACTACCATCATTTCTGTTCATATAGAGTTAAGAAATATGAGAAAATAATCTGTTAAATGTCTACTTTTTTATGTGCCCACATACAATCGAAATAAAATATTGTGCTTTTGTAAAATAAAGAAAATAAACACGGTGTGCGTTCTGCCTCTCCGTCACCGTGAACTTTTTTTCTGGAGCACGTCTCTAAACATAAAAAAAACCCCAGCAAATACTATTCACCCAGCCATAAGCAATATATATTTTAAATCATTTGAGTTTGTACTTTTAAATGATCCGATTCAAAACTAAAATAAATATTCTCCGTTTATGTCATCTATATAAAAAAGAGACGTGTCAGCCGTTCTAATTACAGGTCCTTCTCAGAAAATTAGCATACTGTGATAAAGTTCATTATTTTCCATAATGTAATGATAAAAATTAAACTTTCATATATTTTAGATTCATTGCACACCAACTGAAATATTTCAGGTCTTTTATTGTTTTAATACTGATGATTTTGGCATACAGCTCATGAAAACCCAAAATTCCTATCTCAAAAAAATAGCATATCATGAAAAGGTTCTCTAAACGAGCTATTAACCTAATCATCTGAATCAACTAATTAACTCTAAACACCTGCAAAAGATTCCTGAGGCTTTTAAAAACTCCCAGCCTGTTTCATTACTCAAAACCGCAATCATGGGTAAGACTGCCGACCTGACTGCTGTCCAGAAGGCCATCATTGACACCCTAAAGCAAGAAGGTAAGACACAGAAAGAAATTGCGGCGTGGCATGGAGGCAATCAGCCTGTGGCACTGCTGAGGTGTTATGGAGGCCCAGGATGCTTCGATAGCGGCCTTAAGCTCATCCAGAGTGTTGGGTCTTGCGTCTCTCAACTTTCTCTTCACAATATCCCACAGATTCTCTATGGGGTTCAGGTCAGGAGAGTTGGCAGGCCAATTGAGCACAGTAATACCATGGTCAGTAAACCATTTACCAGTGGTTTTGGCACTGTGAGCAGGTTCCAGGTCGTGCTGAAAAATGAAATCTTCATCTCCATAAAGCTTTTCAGCAGATGGAAGCATGAAGTGCTCCAAAATCTCCTAATAGCTAGTTGCATTGACCCTGCCCTTGATAAAACACATTGGACCAACACCAGCAGCTGACATGGCACCCCAGACCATCACTGACTGTGGGTACTCCAGTGCTGCTTCTCTGTAGCCCAGGTCAGGCGCTTCTGCCGCTGTTTCTGATTCAAAAGTGGCTTGACCTGGGGAATGCGGCACCTGTAGCCCATTTCCTGCACACGCCTGTGCACGGTGGCTCTGGATGTTTCTACTCCAGACTCAGTCCACTGCTTCCGCAGGTCCCCCAAGGTCTGGAATCGGTCCTTCTCCACAATCTTCCTCAGGGTCCGGTCACCTCTTCTCGTTGTGCAGCGTTTTTTGGCACACTTTTTCCTTCCCACAGACTTCCCACTGAGGTGCCTTGATACAGCACTCTGGGAACAGCCTATTTGTTCAGAAATTTCTTTCTGTGTCTTACCCTGTTGCTTGAGGGTGTCAATGATGGCCTTCTGGACAGCAGTCAGGTCGGCAGTCTTACCCATGATTGCGGTTTTGTGTAATGAAACAGGCTGGGAGTTTTTAAAAGCCTCAGGAATCTTTTGCAGGTGTTTAGAGTTAATTAGTTGATTCAGATGATTAGGTTAATAGCTCGTTTAGAGAACCTTTTCATGATATGCTAATTTTTTGAGATAGGAATTTTGGGTTTTCATGAGCTGTATGCCAAAATCATCAGTATTAAAACAATAAAAGACCTGAAATATTTCAGTTGGTGTGCAATGAATCTAAAATATATGAAAGTTAAATTTTTATCATTACATTATGGAAAATAATGAACTTTATCACAATATGCTAATTTTTTGAGAAGGACCTGTATCTTTCTCTCAGCTCATTATTCTGGTAATGTGACACGCCCACGGAGAGCACGCGCTATTCAAACGCAAATATGTGAAGCAACACATTGAGACGCGTAAACGCCCATATAGGCTAAACTCTGTAAACACACTATATTTTTTAGTCAGATTATGATTCGTCTTGCGCGACTGTATGAGGAACAATCCTGGGACATTTACCTACCTCAGAACAAGTGCTGGTTTATTTTCACTTCGAGGAGGAGCAACAGATTCAGCTGAGAAGTGTAAGTGTTTTATGCTTGTGCTTTGTTCTAATCGCGATATAGAATAACGTTAGTGTCTGTAAACGGAAAAATAGCATACTGTTTAAATGTGAATCATGTTTCTGTGTGTGTGTGTGTGTGTGTGTGTGTGTATGTGTGTGAATGAATGAATGAATGAATGAATGAATGAATGAATGAATGAACGCTCGCACTGTTACAGACGAAATAAAAGACAACATTTCGTTGACTAGTTTTGGATAAAGTTTTTACTCTAAAATAGACATCAAATAAGCTTTTGTTAGGAGTTTCTGCTCATATGTTAAATATATAGTATGTTTTGTCAATAAACTAATCAACTAAGATGTTATAGTGTTTGTTCCAATGCAAGCTATATCAAAATAATGAATCCTTAACTTTGAAATATGTATGATCAAACTAAGACATTTATGGAAAAAGACAATTTTCTTTTCAAGATGTTTCCAACTCTAACTTTGAACTATGTGTGTGTGTGTATGTATGTATGTATGTATATGTATATATATATATATATATATATATATATATATATATTGTTCTTGCATTCTTTGGGGTCCTTGCATTCTTTCTCACACCTGAATGAAAGGCTCATTACTATGCAGGGTGTCTTTGTCTTCTCAGGTGCAAACCAACTAATTATTCACAAGGGGGTTGGGCAGTTGACTTCCATTTGCATATTGCCTTGGCAAACGAAAAAATGTTTTTCACAATTTTAATCAATCTTTTGTGTTATGTGAATGATTAGGCAGGATGATTTTCACATCATTTTGAAGCCAGAACTCGAAGCGACAACATCCATTAGTCAAAAGTCTTGTGGACACATATTTAGTATGTGTTTTGTGGTCTTATTTCAGCAACTTTCATTTTTATTTTTTTCAATAACCACGCATAAACATTATTCTCTTAAAAATACAAACATGTACATACATGTTGCTCACATATTATGGTAGCCCCGTTTGTGCTATATTGAGTGAATTTACACCTTTGCCATTAACATGTTTATAAATAACTGAAAAAAGCACAAATGACAGTGCATGTCAAAACATCCCAAGGGCCCCAAAAACACCTTGGTCCCCAGAGGGTTAACTTTCCTGCTGTTATTTGTTTATTTTATGATTAAAGTTTATGTTGAACGTTCGCCGGTTCCCATCTCCTTCTTCCCTGAGCCTTGAACATCATTACATGTTAAAGTTAACTGTGGTGCTTGCATGCACATTTGACTTAATATGTTGTGTGCATAAACACAGCATCTCATATGCTGTTCATGTTTTGTAATTTCAGCCACAGTAAAGAACCATTAGAGTGTGTTTCTAGACAATAACATATTGTCAGCCCAGATCCTGCCCATATCTGGTACACGTGGATTCCACACGTACGAGATGTGGGCCGGATCTGAGCCGACACTATGTTGCTGTCTGAGTTACACCTCCACATAAAAAGCATTGTAGATTGCATCAAAAATGGTAATTTCCCTTGTGAAAAGTGCGCTTAACTTTGAATATGCACTTGTAAGTTGTAGCTGAATTGAACTCATTTTATAATATAAATATATATAATGATAAACTTCACACAATTATTAACCTGAACTGAATCAACACTGAACTGACTTGAGCTGAATAATGAATGAAGACACTATTGTCTTTTTGAGCTGCTTTACAGCAGAATTTGAATATATAAAGTAATGTATAAAGTATGAATAATGTATAAATGTAATGTATAAATTATTAAAGTGCTATATAAATAAATAAGATGACTGCAAATCTTAAAAGTATATTTTAAAAAACGAACTGTGGATGCAGATAATATAATATTGCTGGCAACTGTCACATGCGCACTCTGGACTCTCACACTCAGTCACTCGCACTCACTCTAACTACGGTGAACCTGATTTCACCAAGTAGAACATGAGCCTGGATAAACCTCCTGGTTGATCCTGGACCAAAATTCCAATCAACTAATCAGATTTGTTTACCAATTTGTTAACCAATCATAATGTTAAGTTTAAGCTTAATGCAGGCAGATCAATAATATTCATGAATATTAAGTGTCCCCAACTAAGCAAGCCATAGGCAACAGTGGCAAGGAACCCAAACTCCAAAAGTGACAGAATGGAGAAAAAAATCTTGGGAGAAATCAGGCTCAGTCAGGGGCCAGTTCTCCTCTGGCCTATGAACGAACAGTGTATGATTATGATTCAGGCAGCATTATGGGTCAGAAGTCAGAATGAATCAGAACATTCAGAATATTTATCCAGTTCCATCTGGTTGAATATCGAAGTCATCACACACGTATGGAGGCGAGTTTGTTGAGGATCAGTGCCGATGGCTGTCGTGTCGATGGGGCCTTCACAGGGGAGAGTCCAGTTAACACAATCTCTGCTGACACTTCATGGATGCTTCATGGTTGACGTGGTATATTCCAGGCAAAGGTTCAGAGGCAGGCAGCAAGCAAAACAGAATTCAGATACAAGGCAGAGGTTCAATGGGCAGGCGGCAGGCAACGAGAGGATCAGATCAGATGGGGTCAAACACAGGCAGGCCGAAACACGGGAGAAACGCTCAGAAATGTTGACAACAGCAAAACAAGACTTCGCATTGGTTGTAGTGTGAGTGTGGTTTTTATGTGTGTAGGGAACGAGATGCAGGTGCGTGAGTGATCAGTGATGGCAGGTGGATTTGGGATCAGTCCAGGAATGATGTACTATGGGAAATGCAGTTCATAAGGGAAAGTCAGTATTCGGGCGAGGTGCCCTCTGGCGGCCATAGAGGGAGGTCATGGAATCTGTGATCGTGTCAGAGCCCCCCCCCCCAACACCCCTGGGGAGAGAGTGAACATGCTCCAGGACCTGGTTACGGAGCATTTTGGGGACAAAGACTCTGTGGTGAGGACATGCCGAGGGATTTTCCGTCTGGGCGTTGGCCTGTTTGAGCTCGGTCTCAATATCCCATTGAATGGGGCCAAGGATGAGGTCAGGGCCCAGGACAGTCTCAGGAGCGCAGGAGATCGGTTCGGGGTCGTACTGTCGGGACAGGGCATTGGCTATTGTGCTCTTAGACCCGGGACGATAGGGGACCATGAACTGGAAACGAGTAAAAAAAAGGGACCAGCGAGCTTGTCTAGGGTTCAACCTCTTGGCGGTGCGGAGGTATTCTAGGTTCTTGTGATCGATGAGCACAGTGAAGGGATGTGTGGCTCCCTCCAACCAATGCCGCCACTCCTCGAAGGCGGCCCTCATAGCCAGAAGCTCACAATCTCCCACGTCATAATTTCTCTCTGTGGCATTGAGTTTCCTAGAGTAGAACGCGCAGGGGTATAGTTTAGGTGGGGACCCCTGCCGTTGGGACAGAATAGCACCAAGACCCGTGTTAGATACGTTCACCTCTACCACGAAGGGCACTTCGGGTGATGGGAGGATGATGCAGGATGGGAGCAGAGGTGAATCGTTGTTTTAGCTGGTTGAAAGCGTGGGTGGCCGACTCATTCCAGGGGAGACGCGACGTGTCTTTCTCACCAGAGATGTAAGGGGGTTTGCCACGATGCTGAAGTTCCAGATGAAGCAGCGGTAGAAGTTGGCAAATCCGAGGAAGCGCTGTAACTCCTTGAGAGTGGTGGGTTGTGGCCATTCAAGAACTGCCCTGACCTTACCCTCGTCCATGGCGACGCCTTCAGGGCTAATGACGTATCCCAAGAAGGTGGTGGGTGACTGGTGGAAGTCACATTTCTCGATTTTAGCGTACAACTGGTGAGTCTTTGAAGGACGGCTCGGACGTGTTGAACGTGGTCTTTCAGGGTGTCAGAGTAAATCAAGATGTCATCAATGTAAATTATGACTGTTCATTGGAGCATGTCTCGGAATATATCATTTATAAAAGACTGGAAGACGGCAGGACTGTTTGACAGGGCGAAAGGCATTACCAGGTATTCATAGTGTCCTGTGCTGGTGGAGAAGGCTGTTTTCCACTCGTCCCCTTCACGGATGCGGATGAGATTGTAGGCACAGCGCAGGTCGAGCTTGGTGTAGAACTTCGCTGTGCGGAGTAGTTCCAGGGCTACGGGCACCTGAGGAAGTGGATAGTGAAACTTGATGGTGGGGCCGTTAAGGGTCCGATAATCTATACATGGTCGAAGACCACCGTCCTTCTTCTGGACAAAGAAAAAAACGCTGATGCTGAATACGTCGAGGGTCAGATGAAGCCCTTTGCGAGGTCCTCATCAATGTACTTTTTCATGGCCTCTGTCTCCGGTTGGGAGAGAGGGAAGATGCGACCCATAGGAGGTGTGGAGCCGGGTACTAGGTCGATGGCACAATCACTGGTGCGATGAGGAGGAAGTTTGGAGGCTTTTACTTTACTGAAGGCCTCTGCTAGGTCGTGGTATTCGGCTGGAAGGTGGTCTAACTCAGTCCCCTCCCGGGGAACGGTGATTCTTCGGACGGGCAAAGGGGTGACAGAGACGAGACAGGTGGAGCGACAGGAGTTACCCCAGTGGACATTTTGACTGGTTCCCCACCGGATGTGTGGGTCGTGTTTACGGAGCCAGGGTAGACCCAGGATGACAGGTCTGTGAGGAATATGAAGGACATAAAACTGGATGGTTTCCAGATGGAGAGCTCCCGTCCGCATGTGGATTTCTTGGCTGATGTGCACACGGCCGGAGCCTAGTGGCCGCCCGTCGATGGCTTTGACTGTAAGAGGAGAATGGTAAGGGATTAGAGCAATGCTATTTTGTAGAGCAAAGTCATGCGACAAAGTTACCGGCGGCTCCAGAATCTATCAGGGCATGGTGGTAACTTGTCGGCCATTAATTGTGAGTACAAGGGGCACAGACACACAAGAACTGGGGTTAAGGGCGTCAACAGTTAAACTCAACGGTCTTAAATTTCTCAGAGGAGGTCGAGAGGGACATGTAATGTGGAAGTGACCAGCCTCGCCACAGTACAGGCACAGATTTTGAGACCTTCGTCGATCTCTCTCTTCCAGGGTCAGTTGGAAGGTATTTACTTGCATGGGTTCAATGTTGTCAGCAGGCACAGGGGCAGAGAATCTGTGAGCGGGAGGAAAACGGGAGGTGGAAGCAGGACAGTAATTCGCACGGCGAGATCGCATCAGATTGTCAATATGGATGGCAAGGTGAATTAACTGATCTAACTCTCTCCCCTCATCACGACAGGCTATTTGACAGGCTTGCATCTCGTGACTCAAGCCTCTTTGAAAAATCACCTACAAAGCGTCATTGGTCCAGTCCGTCTGTGCAGCGAGGGTTCGGAACGTGAGCGGCGGCGGAATGACCCTGAGTGAGTTTGAGGAGTCGATCGCCCGCTCCCTTACCGTCCTTAGAGTGTTCAAAAACCTCCCGAAACTGCTGGAGGTACACCTCGAAAGTGGGGAAGACAGTACCATCCGATCTCCACACCGCTGTAATCCAGTCAAGTGCTCTTCCGGTAAGTAGGGAGCAGACAAAGGTGATTTTACCAGCCTCAGTGGAATAGAGCGTGGGTTGCTGGGCGATGACGAGCGAACATTGCAAAATAAAGCCCTTGTATCTACCTGGATCCCCATCAATCTTCTCGGGAAGGTTGGGTTTCGGGAGCGCGGACAGCGGGGTGGTGTGTTTGCTGCGGAGATGGGCTTGGAGTGGAAGTTTGCAGGGTCTGGATGGCTTTCACCAACTCCTCTGTTAACGAGGTAAGGCAATTTAGTTGGTGGTGATAAACGGCGAGTTGGTCAGCTTG
Organism: Gila orcuttii; assembly: GCA_026230005.1. Lineage (NCBI taxonomy): Eukaryota > Metazoa > Chordata > Actinopteri > Cypriniformes > Leuciscidae > Gila > Gila orcuttii. Next base: position 6,277,330 of record JAPDVR010000018.1, read on the forward strand.
GGCAGAGAACGCAGCAGTTAACGAAGACATAGTTGCTGAACCTTGTGGTGGCGAAGTCTTCTGTAATGAATCATCAGAAACAGTCAGGTCCATTTGCAACAAGTTTATTATTAGAATAGTCGACAGGAAATGGTCAGGCACAGGAAGAATGAACAGAGCAGGGCAGGCAAAGACGTGGAATATTCCATGCAAAGGTTCAGAGGCAGGCAGCAAGCAAAACAGAATCCAGATACAAGGCAGAGGATCAATGGGCAGGCGGCAGGCAATGAGAGGATCACATCAGATGGGGTCAAACACAGGCAGGCCGAAACACGGGAGAAACGCTCAGAAATGTTGACAACAGCAAAACAAGACTTCGCACTGGTTGTAGTGTGAGTGTGGTTTTTATGTGTGTAGGGAACGAGATGCAGGTGCGTGAGTGATCAGTGATGGCAGGTGGATGTGGGATCAGTCCAGGAATGATGTACTATGAGAAATGCAGTTCGTAAGGGAAAGTCAGTATTCGCTCCCTCTGGCGGCCATAGAGGGAGGTCATGGAATCTGTGATCGTGAAAGTCATTGAATTGTTAATTCAAACGATTAATTCAAAACATTGATTCGTTCAGGAACAAAACACTATTATTGTGGCGGAGCAAAAATAGAAAAGTAACTGGCAATATTGTGTCTAAAATGCAAATTACTTAATATTAACTTATCGTTTATTGAATTGGTGTACAAAAGCATCACTCATACAATCATGCTGCTTTTCTGAATAACTGATATTCGGGAATAAAAGCACTGTTGCTTATGTGATATTGCTAACATAATCGTATAGCCATTTGAGTATGTCTTAAACTGATCATATACAGTATTTTCCAAAAGTCACATTAATTAATTGATTCATAAATAGATGAATACTGAATATAAAATTGTGGCAGCCAACACATTGATTACTGTAGATAATAAAAACATGCATAGATCAGATGTCTTGAGATTGTGCATGTGCAATAAACCCACATGCCATTTTAAGCTTGAGAAGATATACATTTCGAGAGGAAATCACTTTCAAACAGTATCAATTCAGAGCAGTTGATTGATAACATGTATGTACCTCTTAGGCAACTGACTCTTAGGCACATGCAACTGAGCAGATGCAATATAAATAATCACAAGCAATGGTAAAGGAGGCCATGCACATTCAGTGGTTCTCCACAATAAATAAATACATTTTTAAACTTGTATAAAAACTAATATATATATATATATATATATATATATATATATATATATATATATATATACAGGTGCTGGTCATATAATTAGAATATCATCAAAAAGTTGATTTATTTCAGTAATTCCATTCAAAAAGTGAACTTTGGATATTATATTCATTCATTACACACTTCAATATTTCAAATGTTTATTTAATTTAATTGTGATGATTAAAACTGACAACTAATGAAAATACCAAATTCAGTATCTCCAAAAATTTATGCAATATGACAACCATAACTATGTTTTCAGTGGTGTATAAAGAACTTACTTAATAAACCGTAATGTTTTTATTACCTTAGAATGAGACATTTAAATATACATAACCACGGGCACCCCTTCTATGAAGGTCGACATATTGTGACGTCATGTTTCTACCGTAGCCGAACGCGAACAAACAGCGCTACAGAGCGCGATTCGTCACTACCTTGAAAGAGAAGCAGCAGAAAGCTAGAAGCTAGCCATAAACACCGTGAGTAGTGACTTTTCCCTTGTCAGTGGTGTAAAATATGTAGTTGGATTGTTTCATGTAACTTAGTTCTTCTCCCTCGCTGTGTTATGGCTTTGCTATGTGGGGATAAATGTGCTGGTTACGTTCGTGAGACAGCTGATTAGTACTCTTGTCATTGACCGTAAAACAGTAACGTTACAAGAATCACCAACCCGTCGATCGCGGTCGACAAGCCGATCTTGGAAGCATTTTAAGTCGATCGCGAAGAGAAAAAAGCCTATTGTGTGTAGTAAATGGTGTCGAGGGGATGCGGATGCGTGCGCGCTGTTACAATCATGCCATGCGCACCTTTGGGCTCATGCGGACGCGTCGAGTTTAAACAAGGCTTTACGCTTTAACCAGCTCAGCCACAGTAACAGCTCATATTTAGCCAGCTAAACTTTTACTACCCTGTTAGAAAAAATATATAGTTGCATAGTTTCATGTGGTTCTTCTCCCTTGCTGTATTATGGGTTTGCTATGTGGGGGGAATGTGCTGGTTACATTTGTGAGACAATCAGCTGATTACTATTATTATATTATATATTAAGACCCTTGATCCTCACCTGACTATGGCTTTGTAAACTTTATCCATAATGTGGTTTATAATGGACTGTGGTACAGAAACAGTGACAATGTTACACACTCTTGGCTTACTTTGGCTATTCTCTGCTGTCTCAGACGACGATATGTTTGTCCTGTTTTAGCCACCGTAGCTTCTTCGAAAGGGAGGGGTGAGCAGTGGGCTGAGCCCTTAGTGCAACTCGCAGCTGAACCGCTAGATGTCGCTAAAAATCACACACTGCACCTTTAAGACCAATACAAAAAAAAGGATTTTTAGAAATGTTGGCCAACTGAAAAGTATGAACATGAAAAGTATGAGCATGTACAGCACTCAATACTTAGTTGGGGCTCATTTTGCCTGAATTACTGCAGCAATGTGGCATGGCATGGAGTCGATCAGTCTGTGGCACTGCTCAGGTTTTATGAAAGCCCAGGTTGCTCTGATAGTGGCCTTCAGCTCTTCTGCATTGTTGGGTCTGGCGTATCGCATCTTCTTCTTCACTATACACCATAGATTTTCTATAGGGTTAAGATCAGGCGAGTTTGCTGGCCAATTAAGAACAGGGATACCATGGTCCTTAAACCAGGTACTGGTAGCTTTGGCACTGTGTGCAGGTGCCAAGTCCTTTTGGAAAATGAAATCTGCATCTCCATAAAGTTGGTCAGCAGCAGAGGAAGCATGAAGTGCTCTAAAACTTCCTGGTAGATGGCTGCGTTGACCTTGGACCTCAGAAAACACAGTGGACCAACACCAGTAGATGACATGGCACCCCAAACCATCACTGACTGTGGAAACTTTACACTGGACTTCAAGCAGCGTGGATTCTGTGCCTCTCCTCTCTTCCTCCAGACTCTGGGACCTTGATTTCCAAAGGAAAAGCAAAATTTACTTTCATCAGAGAACATAACTTTGGACCACTAAGCAGCAGTCCAGTCCTTTTTGACTTTAGCCCAGGTGAGACGCTTCTGACGCTGTGTCTTGTTCAAGAGTGGCTTGACACAAGGAATGTGACAGCTGAAACCCATGTCTTGCATACGTCTGTGCGTGGTGGTTCTTGAAGCACTGACTCCAGCTGCAGTCCACTCTTTGTTAATCTCCCCCACATTTTTGAATGGGTTTTGTTTCACAATCCTCTCCAGGGTGCGGGTATTTCTATTGCTTGTACACTTTTTTCTACCACATATTTTCCTTCCCTTTGCCTCTCTATTAATGTGCTTGGACACAGAGCTCTGTGAACAGCCAGCCTCTTTAGCAATGACCTTTTGTGTCTTGCCCTCTTTGTGCAAGATGTTGTCTTTTGGACAGCTGTCAAGTCAGCAGTCTTCCCCATGATTGTGTAGCCTACAGAACTAGACAGAGACCATTTAAAGGCCTTTGCAGGTGTTTTGAGTTAATTAGCTGATTAGAGTGTGGCACCAGGTGTCTTCAATATTGAACCTTTTCACAATATTCAAATTTTCTGAGATACTGATTTTGGGGTTTTCATTAGTTGTCAGTTATAATCATCAAAATTAAAAGGAAGGAGCACTTGAAATATATCAGTTTGTGTGTAATGAATAAATAAAATATCCAAATTTCACTTTTTGAATGGAATTACTGAAATAAATCAACTTTTTGATGATATTCTAATAATATGACCAGCACCTGTATACATATATATACTTGTATAAAAACTAATATATATATATATATGCAGTAGTGAGTTGAGATTTTTACATCTCGGTTGAGATTACATCTAATATTTGTTCACATCAACACATGATTGATGATTGATGGAGATTAAGTTGTTGAGTTGAAGCTTACATCGACCTTCAAAAGCTAGTAGACTAATTGTGCTCGTCTCTCACGGATGTGGCCTTCGTGTGCTGAGATGCATTATGGGATCAGCGAGAGGAAGGCGAAAGCTTTTATGACATGACGGTCTGTCTTTTTCTGCAGGACACCTTTCCTGAAGCTTTATTCTGTGGAGATTACTGGATGTACCTTGCGTTGTGTCACTTCGTCCCAGCCTTGAACACATCCTGACAACTACGTCATGAACAAAGATCCAATCTCATAATGAAAAAACATTCTGCTGTCAGATGCTCATGGTCACTTTGAGGTGCAGGGTGCGCTCGGTGCCATCAGGGTCGATGTATCCCAGAAACCTTGGCTGCATTTCCGCAAGCTTCATGTCATCTGAATATGGCCAAGGTAACCTCCTCATTACCCTTGCAGCTGCATCATATTCACGCTTAGAAGAATTGATCAAGATTTTCAAAAATGTTATTTTACAACAGCATCATATATGAAGTGTAACTGTCCTTTTTGGTGTAATTTTAGCCCTAAGTCCCCATTCATTTTGGGATCCTTCATGATTTTGATAATCAAAACTCCAAAGAAGACATTTTCAAGCTTTTAAGATTGGAAAAAGTGGTTTTACCTCCTGTAAATTAAATTTGTGATGTTACACCTACCAGGTTTATTTATTCAGTCCTGCAGTGTAACACCTCAACATTTTCACCAAACAAACATAAAATAAGTGTGCATTACATACACTGAAAACAAGTGTGCAAAACAATTTTCACTCATAAATTGCTAATAAAATGTACAATTAGTTATAAAGAATCAGCAGGTAACCGATTACTGAAATTGTAACAAAGACTAAAATTGTGTTTTCCTGAGATCTTTGCACTCAAAAAAATAACTTTTGCCTCTTGTTAAAGCAAGAGTAACACAATTGTTTAATATTTTGACACAACTTAATTTAATTGTGTTCAATCAACCTAATATATTTAAAACTGAAGTTTACTTAATTAATTTGTGAGAAAACTACATGAATCATTTTTGTTGACAACTAACTGGGCAGTGGATCTGTAGTTCCCAGCATGCTTTGCAAGGGACTGCATTAGGAGGGTAAATTTAGGGATTAAAGTGTTATTTTATGTGTTTTTCTGTAAATGGAAAGATGTTGTTAGTTAATGTTAATGTTTAATATTCAGTAATGTTAGAAACTTAGAAGACTTTCTATAATGTTTTTGAATTTTGTGGTTACCATTATGCAGGAGAGTGGTGACTGTGTTTAGTTTAGGGCTGTGGGCACTCAATATACTCTATACATGCATTAAGCCTCATTTGCAGACCTGCATAAGTAATATTCAATATTACTCTGTAAAAAAGAGGTTATAATTAAGTTGAACACTAGTAGCTCCTATCATTGGAAATAACTGTAGAGTCAAATTACCCAAAATTATAATGTTGGCGATTCTAGGCAGGTAAAAAATTAAAAATAGTCAACCTGACAAAACTTTATCTAGCAGGAATGACTAAATTAATTTAAGTTCATACAACAAGATTACAACAAATAATTTCAAACAAATTAGATTTTGTTGGAAAAATCTAATTCATTTTCGTGGAAAAGCTTTCCTTAATTTAATTAAGTTCGTTCAACAGCTTATTTTTTTGAGTGTGTGTTATTTATAATTTTGGGAAATCATTTTTTACAGTGTATGTGTGGATGTAGCATATGAGAGTCCAGCTGTTAAAAACAATATGTCAAAATGGTAACAAGATGATGTAGTTGCACTTTACATGTACTTAGAGTAATTATTATTATATAACCTTTATTTTACCAGGAAAAGAAGCATTATTGAGATTAAGAATCTCTTTTACAAGAGCGTCCTTATGCATAATCTCAAGCAACTAACCCTAATCTTAACCCTATAGTAAGTACATGTAGTCAATTAAAATTAATCAGTATTTATTACACTGTAACAACGTCACCTAAAAATAAACTGTAGCCATTTTTAGAATTATATTAGTGTTATAATTATTGCATGCAGTTTTTATGAGCCCATGTTAATTAAGAGTATATTTTTACTTTTCAAAATTAATTTGTCACATAGCAGGACTATTAAAATGAATTAGTAAAGGTAAAAATAGTAATCAAATACTATTTCTGAAACATACATGTTCCCTTATACATGTTAACCTTAAATTTCTTGATGCTGTAAAAATATCCATGTCAATTTGAAAAAACAAGTGTTTATACGCAGAGAAAAGGCACACTTAACCAAATGCGGTGGACCACAAACACCACTGTAGATCTTAAACAGGCCACTTGTTTGACACATGGTTTCATTTCTCATGAGGTCAAAGATATAGACACTACCAGAACAAAGGAATACATTTTATTTCTTGTTGCCTAATGATTATCGACAGTTCATTATTCTGTATGTTTTGCTTTAGGGAATTGGGATTTAAATCTGTTCTTCATTGACATGACCAACCTCCAGCCAAAAGTGTAAGTGTTTGAGTGAAAACACACGCCTGTAGACTTGGAGTGATGTGTTATCTCTTGCCTTTGAAGCCCAGCTGTAGAGCAGGCCCTGGCAAGCTGAGATGAGAGAGAACGACTTTAAGAAGGCCAAAGTGCAGATTCAGACATGGAGGTCAATAAGGCACAACATAAACCCACCAAACTGCCCTCATAGACAGCCAGTGCCAAAGACTAATATGAGCTTATTACCCCCATCATGAAGTCGTGTGGCTAAGAGGAGGCATTAACAGTCAGCGTCCTCTTTCTCTCACTTGTCTTCCTAATAGTCCTAATGCCGAAGGCTCACAGTGATGTCCAACACATGAAACAGATGGGCAAGGTCGAATGCCAGAGAAGGCCGTGTTTTTAAAAGAAGTTTCTGCACACCAAGGCTGTATTTATTAGATCAAAAATACAGTTAAACATACAGTTGGTTCCGTTGTATAATTGTCATGGTTTTCATGGTTCCGAAATTTTCTATTTTTATTTTATTAATGTCAAAGATTTATTTATTTAGTAAATGCTGCTATTTTGAACTATCGAAGAATCCTGAAAAAAATGGGGGAAAAATCTTGGTTTCAGCACAACTGTTTTCAACATTTATAATAATAAAAGAACATTATTAATAATTGAGCAACAATAATAATTGAGCAGCAGTATTATATACGTGGGTTGTGGGATGCTGCTGATTACAACAGAATCAGATTTTGTCTTGTACCAGTTAAGAAAGCAAAATGAGCAAAACTGTGTTTGACAATTACAGTCTAATGGAAGTCTGTGGGATAAATGTAGACTATCCCATAGTCTTTTATTATAAGTCTTAAAATACATTGAAAATATGTATGTATCTCTTCAAGAGTTTTGATCTATCACATGCACTCCTATCAAACAGAAAAGCTTTGATGGAATGCCAATGTGTGCTTGCAGCACCAGTTGATGTTTTATGGGAAAGGGAGAGCAATGGGGGTTATGCACACAAACTTAAATCAGGTTGCATCGCTTCCGTTTCAGGCCTTTTGTATGTGCTTCTTTAAATATAGAGCTGTTTTACTCAAGATGCCTTCAAAGGAGCGAGCAAATATGAACATATCCGATGTCATATTGCTGTCAGTTCATACTGCCATTAACACTTTCTCCAACAAGTGGATGAGATGAGACCCATTTTCCTGTTTGTTCACGTGACATTCAGCATGAAGCCTATTAAAACAATTTCACGGCCTGTGTGCTGTGAAAGAAACAAAAGGTTGCACGTCCATTCTCTGTTTAAATAAAGTGTGATGAGATCACAGAGTTCCTCATCTGGATTCTTTCTTACTTCATCAGAGGGGGAAAAAACAACTCAACAGACAAATGAAAGCAATGAAGAACTCCAGTGAGGGTTATTAAGTGTCAATCAAAAACTGGGAGCAGAATGTCAATGGAAACAGCCTTTTCTTTAGATATGCACAGTAAAAAGAGACCCCTCTTAGTTTTCTTTGGCCATAGGAAAGAGAAAGCGTATTATAGGAAACGTTGTTCTCAGATTCTTTCGAGTGCATCACTCATTTCAGACAGCTGTTTGAGCGCTGGTGTTATTTGTCACTCTTGGTCATGATCCCTCACATTAATCGAAAGCACGTTTAAGAATCAATGTTCTAAAATCTCTTTTAAGAGGCCTGTCGTTTTGTTTTATTTCCATGTAGATGGATGGAAGTATATTTAGGTCTTGTTTATATTCTTGACACAAACTTTTAACCTCCATCATTGTAGAAATTGTTATTAAGTTCCTTTGCAAGTGTCTGACCAGCTGATTTGATCAAGTTTGCCAGCCATGTTAGTCAAATAGCTAAGGCATACTTGAATAAACAATTAATTCACTTAATTTTATCAGCTTCAGATTCTAATCCAACTTATAGTAATGGCCAAAAGTCATGTCTGGAGTTTTTTTTTTTTTTTTTTACCCTACATGTTTGATTAAATGATTAAATTATAAGAAATATTTTTTATTTTTTATAAATATTTAAACCTGAGGTCTGTAACTTTTTTTGTGTTAAAAATTTACAAAAAATTATATAATGAGCGAGTACATCATGAATCCATTGTCCAAACCGGTTTTTGTCTTATCCTGAATTGCAACAGTACACCTATAATATGTGTTTATATTGGGACTATTTTAGACTGATTCAGGTCATACCGCTGCGTAGTAGTCCATTATCTGCATGACTCGTCATAGACATAAACAGAGAGAAGTAGCTCCGGCTACAATTCTTTCTTCGTTCTTCCACAAGACACATGCAGTTCTGTTTATTAACTGCTAGAGTGACAAAAGTTATGAGCTGCAGCTTTAAAATATGAAGGAAAAAACAAAACATTACACTTGGTTGAGGTGTATATCTGACAAAATTATTTGGCAAAAAAAGAGGCAAAAGCTACATGTTTTACACTCCCACCACCGAGAGTGAACTGCTGCTGGCCTCTACATTGTTTTATGAATTGGAAGAGGATGTTTACCTTAATCTCCCATACCATTCAGCTCGAAGTCTCTAGGGTTCCCACCCAGCCTCCCTCTCCCACCTCCTCTTCCAATAACAGCCAGTTGCTCAGCCCCACCTCCGCTGGTTCCCTTCAGTCCCTCAGCTTCTCTGAATTGCCTCTGGTCTTCTGGTCTCTAGCTCCGGATAGTAAAGAGGATCCCCTGGCTCTGCCTCGAGCCGCTGATCCTGTCACTCCACCTCGGCCCATCAACCTGTTGGCTCCGCCTTGGCTCCTCCCTCCCTCGGCTCCACCATGGGCCATTGTCCTTACAGCTCCACCAGTCTCCCTCGTCCCCCCGGCCACCCCTTCGGCTCCGTCCGATCCCAGGGGGATTTTCCTTGTGGATTTACTAAAGACTGTTTCTGTTTTCTGCTCCTTCATTGTGCGCTTCTTTACACCCCACTTAACATGCCACATTATTTTTATAAAAATCTGAGACAGTATCTCTCACTGAGATTTTGGTCACATATTTCTTAAGGTTATAGAATGGCAAATATACAGTACAACAGCCCTCATATATTATAATGCCTGCTGGGTCATTTGGTACTGTGTTTTAATACAGTCTCTTCGGGAAGCCCTTTTAAGCCAGTGTAATTTGATTCCGTCAAGGGCCTTGAATTTTTGCACAGTTCTGGTTCTAATAGAAATAATCATGCTACCTCCTTAATGACAAACAGTCTCAGCTTGTAACACAAATTTGAGAATGATTCACTGGAGAGGCACTTGAAGAGATTAAGCCTGATGTGTTGCCTGGTCATGCTTTGACCTTCACTGAGACACTAAGTAAAGCTTCTGCAGACTGAACACCAGGAAATTAAGTTATATTGTCGTCTGGTATTACAGTTCATGCTGCAAGAGTTAACCGTATCTGAGTCATGGACAAAAGCTTTCTGTCTTGCTTTATATGTGTGCAGACAACCAATGAATCCACATAATCCAAGATTTATGTCATTCTGCAGTCAGCACTGAATCCTTGAGAGGAAATAAGCATTTTGATAAGACAATGGTATAACTCAGACACACATATGGTAAGAGTATATTTGGTGCTCTGCTTTGGCTCTAATCAGGTAACATGGAAAAATAAGATTGTGAATGTTGGAAAATGTTCTGAAACCTCTTGAATCTATGGTTATATCATAGTGACAAAGGTTTATAATGTCAAAACAAGGATCTGTTCGAGACGGTGGTCTCTGAAAGGAGCTTTGATGTGATTTTGAGGTTTTTAGCAGGGTGGAAATGGGGCTAGAGGCCCTAAAAGGCATTGTTTTGTCAGTGGTGGAAGAAGTACACAAATTAAGTACTTGAGTAAAAGTACAGATAACCTATAAAACATGTCCACATTCAAGCATTTTAATGGGCTTAAACAGCTCACCCTTTTCCAGCAGATTTACTTCAATATTAAAATTTGGCATCAATAACTGACTTTTTGCGCCAACAATCATCCGCACGTTTAAGCTCCGATGACATTCTGGTTCTCAGAAATATACTTAAAATTACACTTAAGTATAATCGACTTATATAGACAAAAAAATCTAAGTATATTTGGCCTATAGGCCTATATAATTTTAATAACTTAATTATACTTTTAATTATAAGTAAACTTGGATCTTTTGATTGAGTAGCCCATTAAATACTTTTTTAACATAGTTTTACATACTGTCTTACATTGATTGAAAATATTGATTCATAAATAAAACAGATATGTTCCTAAATTGTTCCTAATTATGTGGAATTTTGTAAAGTCCACTGGTAGTGTACATGGGAATTTACTTTAATTCTACTTAATTATTTCCGTCATTTGTGACACAACGATTCTGGGGAATGGTGGCGGGGAAAGAGTTAAACTACAGTTGAAGGTATATTTCAAGAATAATAATGAATACCTAAGTAGGAACATAGTAGAATACTTCAAGTGCAAAAATAATATATAAATCTAGCCTGGGTTTCCCCATGCTGCCTTGCGCGCAGCGTGATTTTATTCACGCTGCTAGGCAGTCTGGATTCCATGGACCAGATTTCCCCTCAGCGAGGGGACCAATCACAGAACGGGGAGGGAGCAGCAAGACGATGACGACGTCTATGCGACACACCGAAGCAGCTTGTTTATACCTATGGATCCAACATGGCAGCAGACGCGAAGTTACCTTTCGATGCAGCCTTAGATATTGTTCTAAGTAGTTTAGTTAAATCTCTGACCCATCGTCTTCTTCCTCGTCTAATGTCTGTCGTTCTACATACGTCATCTGGTATAATTGAAACGACTGGCTATGAGCTACATACAGGCGCATTTGACAGACATTCGTAGCACCCAATAAACGGCTCTGGGCATTCGTAAACCACGCCTCAAATACGTGAAAATGAACATGTGATTCCCAGACCGACGTCTCAATAGGCTTGTTTGAGATGAGCAAAATCTGCGCAGAACTGATCAGCGGTGATCAGCGTGTAATGCATGCCGGTTAGAAATGTGTCCGAGTGCGGTCCGCCTTGCTCTGATGTCATGCTGACGTGGTCAAAAAGCTCTCGCGAGTGCAAGGCACACGTGTCGGATTCTGCAGTCACGCGCAGTTGCTCTCCACCGACTGCGCTGATCAAAAGCATGATGGGAAACGACTTGCTGACGACACAGCTTAATTTTAATTGGTTTAAACAACCGTGATGTATTGTTCTCTTTTAAACTGTTTGATTTTAAAACTCGGATATCATGTTTTATGTGTATATGTTATGTGTGAATATTCCCAAACTCTCGGACAGTGCGATCTCTATGGGTTATGCAATGTCATTTTATTATATATATATAAAAAAACACATAGCCTATGTCTGTATTAAAGAAAAAATGATTGATAAACACTTATTTGGAATGGAATTAAATAACAAGTACTTTGGGTGTCTTGTTCATTATATTTATTTTCATATAAAAGCAACAGAACTTAAATTACATCCAGTTTATTAGCAAAACTGTGCAGGAGCGTGAATCCCGCGATATCCATCATTGATCTCGCAGGAGTCAGATCCACTGCGAGTAGTGAGAACTGTCCGGCTTGCCTGCGCTTTTTTCACTCCTCCTCTCACTGCAGCCGCCTAATCTCGCCTATATTTAAGGTGAGGCAAGGCGCATCTCAAACAAGCCTAATGAGACCCGGTCTGACGATAGCCAGGCTAATATAAATCAGTGTTTTTTGTAATCGCTGTGACTTTTATAAAATAGTTTAATAATATAATTTTGCCAAAGAAGCGCTTTTACTTGAAATGAAGGTTAATTTAAAATCCAAGTCTTTAAAGACGGAAAGTACCCTTTCAATCCATGAAAAAGTTCACCCAGTGTATGTTTGAGCTGTTTGCATAAAGAAAAATTGCACCTTTTATGCATTTCATCACTGTCCATCGTATTTGGGAGTGTGATTTTGGCGGATCTCTTTATTTCTAGACACCATGACATACTGACTCAGCAGGGGCTTGTTAGTGGCTTCCCAAATGAGCATTCAGACAGATTTATTATTTTTTTTTTTGTTGTTGTTGTTGTTGCTGGTGGAAGAGGAACTCAAGGGGATTGTAATGGGTTTTTGAGTTTAATCAGCCAAAACAGCTGGTCTGTGCCATCAGCAACAACATTAGAAACATAAGACACAAATTTATGGAGTAAAATCAGCAATAACCAAAGCATAATTACTGGTGCTGGAATGATGACACAAGCTCATTAGACTCATCTGTTATAATGTTGTGATGGAATTGGTCCAGCATGCAGCAGTTATGAGTTATATGATGGTCCAGTTATTATCACACTGCTGGTTCTAACACAAATTAGACAGAAACCCTCTATGTTTGGAATAATGACATTTTTGTAATGTTCTTAAAAGTCTTTCATGCTCAAGTCTTTCATGTATTCAAAAATACAGTAATATTGTGAAATATTATTACAATTTAAAACAACTGTTTTCTATTTGAATTTATTTTAAATTGTTATTTATTCCTGTGATGGAAAAAGCTGAGTTTAGTGCTCACAAAACATTTCTATCATCAGTGTTGAAATGATCAGTTGTGCTATATTTTTGAGGAAACCTTGATGCACTACCATTCAAATGATTTAAACATTTTTTTAAAGAAATTAATACTTTTTATCAGCAAGGACACATGAAATTGATCACAAATTACAGTAAAGGCATTTACAAATTTTACAAAAGATTTATATTTCAACTAAATGCTGTTCATTTTGATCCATCAAATATACATTATATAGAATTTATTTGAAATAGAAATCTTTTAAAAAGATTTCAGTAGGTTCAAATGATCATTTGAATGTTGCAGCTGAAATCAGTAGGACATCTTGATTTAAATGTATATAGTTGTATTTTACATATCAGTTATAACATGTCAGCACAGACCCTGGAACTCATACCCTTTGTCATAAAGTTTGTAAATATTGTAAAAAATGTGCACATCATAGTATGACTATGAAGTTACTTCTATGGTATACTTGTTTTAACTATAATATCACAGACATTGCTGTCTGCTAAGCAACATCCTTAAAATTGCACACTGGATCACAAAAAAATTGTATGCAAATGTCCCTAAAACAATATGAATAATGGAAGAAATATGTCTTTGAATGTGAGCAGTTGCTTATTGTACTGCATATATATTTGGGGAAATGCTAAATTTTTCCCTTGTTCAAATTCACTTCTCCATGAAAAGATCAAGGTCACTTAAAATGTATGAGACCAAATGTTTATGAGACCAAAAGCTGTCTCAAGTACAACAATTGCCTCAGCTATTACTGCCAAACATGTCTGAAAAACATAGAGCAATTCAAAATGCAACACAAATGCTGTTTAAGTTCTCTGCGTAAACTGCTCCACACAAGCAGCTGTTATGTTTAGTTTCATTGTCTTTTCGTTCATGTGTTTGTTTCTTGTTCCCTTTCAGTTTAGTCTTGATTATCCCCTTGTTAGTTGCCTTGGTTGATGATTAGTTACACCTGTGTCCCCGCGTATATATACTCCATGTTTCTCGTCTTGTCCTGTTCGTGTCTATGTACTGTGTGGTGCATTTATTCTCCTGCATTCCTGAGTTTTGTATCTCTAGCAATCTCCTGTGTTCCTAAATGATATGTTAAAGACTTTTAGTATTTTTCTGAGTTGTGTGTGTTGCTTACCATTCAGTGTGACAGAAGAACCGACCTAGACAAAGATAAGAAAAAAAAACTATGGACTGTTTTCTGCAAAACAGCCGTACACTGGAGGAGTAAGTGGAGGAGTTCCTAGGAGTCGGATTCTAACACGAGGCGCACTGGGATAATGATTCCTTCAAATACGTGTTCTGGAGCGGACAGATTCTGCTGTTGAAGGAGGATCACCGGCCCATCAGGGATTCATCGATTACACCCTGTGGTGTACGGATCCTCCTTCCATCCCTGCCTGCAAAGCCATCCACAGCGTCAGAGCTGGTCGATCCATCCATCCCGAGGCCGGACCATACCACCAGGTCCCAGGAGTCAGTGCCATCAGAGCAGTCCACCCTAGAGCCACAATGGGAGCACTGGCTCATTGACTTGGGGACTATGGAGCCAGTCCCCACCCAAGGCCCCATGCCTGAACTTTCTTGCCCTCAAGAAACTTCCTGGAGGAACCCGATATCCTGCCCGCCCCATTGTTTCGGTTCTGTCCGCTGGCCCCACCTACATCCTTGGACTCGACTGCACTGCTGGTGCTGCTCGTCTCCTTGGCTCAACCCTCGCTGCTGACACCCTCCGGCTCCACCTCGGGCTCCTCCACCACCTGCTCAGCCTTGTGAGACGAATCCTCCGTCTTCAGCTCAGGACTCAAGGCCCATGACTCCATCTTGGCCCGTCAGCTCTGCCTTGGCTTTGCGCTCCCTCGGCTCCACAGCAGTCAGTCATCCCTCAGGCTCCACCGGCTCCACCGGCTCCCCCGATCCTCTGGTTTCGCCTTGGTCCATCGTCATCCAGGTTCTGCCACAGATTTCCTGCGCTTTCAGCCCTCCAAACCTTCGGCTCCTCCTATGTTCCATCTCCCCTTGGTGTCACCTCAGTCTTCCAGTCTCCATCTTGGTCCCACGAGCCAGTGGCCTTGCCGTGGCCTTACAGTCCTGCGGTGTCACCCTGGACCATCGTCCTGGCCAGGTCTCCAACTCTCCTGGCGTTGCCTCAGTTGGTCCCCAGATGCCACCTGGATGTCCCATCAAGACTCCACACTGACTCCTCACTCCGTCGGCTCCACTGTGGTGTCGTCACTGGCTGGCTTATCCAGTTCCCTGTCCATCAACAGCTCTGCATCCACCTCCTATACCCCCTCCCTCCGCTGTTGGACTATTTTCTATGGTGCGAGGACGTGCCTTCGGGGGTTTTCATTCAAGTTTCATTCTTCTCTTTTTTTTTTGTCACTCGGCAGGACTGCTGTCACAGAGCACTCAAATTGAGTTTGGACAATGCGATACTTTAAAATCATAAGAATATACAGCACACCCAATACTGAGTAAAACAGTCCATTTTAGTTAATATTTTCCAGAATACATGTTTTTTTTTTTTTTTCTGAAACCTGAAAACTGCTGTGACTTGTATTCCAAAGTGACTTATATAATGCAATGTTTCAGTTTTGTTTTAAATAAATTTCAATATAATTTGTTTATATTTATACCCACAAATACAGGTCCTTCTCAAAAAAATAGCATATTGTGATAAAGTTCATTATTTTCCCTAATATAATGATAAAAATTAAACTTTCATATATTTTAGATTCATTGTACACCAACTGAAATATTTCAGGTCTTTTATTGTTTTAATACTGATTATTTTGGCATACAGCTCATGAAAACCCAAAATTCATATCTCAAAAAATTAGCATATCATGAAAAGGTTCTCTAAACGAGCTATTAACCTAATCATCTGAATCAACTAATTAACTCTAAACACCTGCAAAAGATTCCTGAGGCTTTTAAAAACTCCCAGCCTGTTTAATTACTCAAAACCGCAATCATGGGTAAGACTGCCGACCTGAGTGCTGTCCAGAAGGCCATCATTGACACCCTCAAGCAAGAGGGTAAGACACAGAAAGAAATTGCGGCGTGGCATGGAGGCAATCAGCCTGTGGCACTGCTGAGGTGTTATGAAGGGCCAGGATGCTTCGATAGCGGCCTTAAGCTCATCCAGAGTGTTGGGTCTTGCGTCTCTCAACTTTCTCTTCACAATATCCCACATATTCTCTATGGGGTTCAGGTCAGGAGAGTTGGCAGGCCAATTGAGCACAGTAATACCATGGTCAGTAAACCATTTACCAGTGGTTTTGGCACTGTGAGCAGGTGCCAGGTCGTGCTGAAGAATGAAATCTTCATCTCCATAAAGCTTTTCAGCAGATGGAAGCATGAAGTGCTCCAAAATCTCCTGATAGCTAGCTGCATTGACCCTGCCCTTGATAAAACACAGTGGACCAACACCAGCAGCTGACATGGCACCCCAGACCATCACTGACTGTGGGTACTCCAGTGCTGCTTCTCTGTAGTCCAGGTCAGGTGCTTCTGCCGCTGTTTCTGGTTCAAAAGTGGCTTGACCTGGGGAATGCAGCACCTGTAGCCCATTTCCTGCACACGCCTGTGCACGGTGGCTCTGGATGTTTCTACTCCAGACTCAGTCCACTGCTTCAGCAGGTCCCCCAAGGTCTGGAATCGGTCCTTCTCCACAATCTTCCTCAGGGTCCGGTCACCTCTTCTCGTTGTGCAGTGTTTTTTGCCACACTTTTTCCTTCCCACAGACTTCCCACTGAGGTGCCTTGATACAGCACTCTGGGAACAGCCTATTTGTTCAGAAATTTCTTTCTGTGTCTTACCCTCTTGCTTGAGGGTGTCAATGATGGCCTTCTGGACAGCAGTCAGGTCGGCAGTCTTACCCATGATTGCGGTTTTGAGTAATGAAACAGGCTGGGAGTTTTTAAAAGCCTCAGGAATCTTTTGCAGGTGTTTAGAGTTAATTAGTTGATTCAGATGATTAGGTTAATAGCTCGTTTAGAGAACCTTTTCATGAAATGCTAATTTTTTTAGATGGTTTTCATGAGCTGTATGCCAAAATCATCAGTATTAAAACAATAAAAGACCTGAAATATTTCAGTTGGTGTGCAATGAATCTAAAATATATGAAAGTTTAATTTTTATCATTACATTATGGAAAATAATGAACTTTATCACAATATGCTAATTTTTTGAGAAGGACCTGTATATTCCTGTTTTTAAATGTTTGATTTGTTGTGTGAGGGGAACTAAAATACACATGTTTTTAAACATGTATTATGTTTAAAAATGTTTCATTTTATTTACCAGAAATATGGTCTGAATGAAATTCAGAAATGTGATTTTTACACTGATGTGATATCAAAACTAGTTTTTTTTTTCTCCCTCAACAAAGCAATTTTGACTGTGCAATTTAATAATAAAAAAAAAAAGCAGTTGATTGAAATTGTATCTATACTTTGCAATATTGAGTGAATTTTAATTTTTATAATCAACTTTTCACTCACATCATCTGCCATCTTGGATGATGTTTTCCTTCCTACCTTTTGGAAGAGGTTTTGTGTCAGAAGTGTGCATGAGATGCCTTCAACTTGGAAATTTGGAACAGATCTTAAGGCTCAAAACTATGCGAACAAAAATACTTCTAGAGTCGATAGATAAATACTAATTTCCAAAATTTATGAAAGACCACCTTCAAACAAACCTCCATCTGCTCATGCATGGATCAGCATCTTTCTGCTCACACGTGCTCTGGCATCTGAAGCCCTGTCTGATCTGGTGCTCCTGCGATCACGCACATGTGCAGAAATGCAGGAGTCCAGGAGCCTCAGGGTTTCCCTCCACAAACAGCTGCAAGCTTTCAATGCTGTCTTCCTCCTGGAAGAATGACATTCCTGGAATGACTAACCTAAATATTTTACTCTCAAATTGAGACCTAGACTTGCACAAGGTGAGCGAGAGAAGTGTGAGGACGGGTTATTGGCTAGAGCGGCTCTCTTCAGTAAATAGCAGTGTAAGATCAGAGGCCGTAAGGGTCTTAATTAGCAACATGTTTAAGCCACATCTGGGCAGCCAGGCCATGTGCTGAATGATGCGTAACATGAAACCTTTATGATGGGAAAAGACCGGCCAGTTAAACGCTGCACTGAGCAGCCCTGGAGAAAAATAAAAACACACAAGTACCCACAAGCAATTAAATATATGACTCTTTGGCTCTGTGCATTAGCAGTAGCATTTTAATTGTACATTACCACTGTTTAAATGTGAAATGTTAAAATCTGTTGCAACCATGAGTATTCTTTAGTGCTTTTAGGCTGTGAGAAATCAAAATTATGCAAATTAAAATGAGTAATTTTCCCAATTACAGAGCAGTAGAAGCGTTCCTGCTTTCTAATTTAGATATATAAACATACAATCTGTAAGCGGAGATATTTATCAAAGATGTTTTGCTTTTTAAAGTGTTAGTATTCTAGTCGGCGAGAATGACTGCTGGGGTTCAGACACAATTTTCAAAATACCAGTTACTGTAAAACCATCATAGCATTTATGTGACCTTCAAACAGTTTTCATTCTAATAATCTTCCAATTATTATTTTTTTATTATTATTTTCATTTACATTAATCCATTTAGAATGCATTATTGCTTTTATCCAAAGCAACATTGCATTCAAGACATACATTCAGTTCATGTATTCCCTTGAATCAAAACCTGCTTTCTGAGCAACAGGAACGCATGACAGTGGTTATCAGTTTTACTGTGTTAAAAATTACTATTGTTAGATAGAAATTTGGCAGAAACCATGGTAACATTTTGTTAGAGTCATTATACCAGAGACAGAACACAAATTATTACACCATTATCAAAATACTGCAAAATGTACTCAGTTGCTGTGACTGGTTACCAGGGCATTGCTATGTCGTTGCTAAGCTGTTGCGAGTGGTTGTTAGTGCAGTTGCTAGGGTGTTCTTGCTGGTTGCTAGGTGTTGTTCACTGGCTCAATTCAAAAATCCCAACACCAATTCACTGGTTCCAAGATTTGGTATGAATCCCTCCTTCAATATATTTCCGTCCACCTATTTTTATATGAATTTTGCATAAAACACGCTGGATGGAAACGCCAAGATGTGCATAAATTCTAAAAATGCACATTAAAAACCTACGTGTTCAACTGAGGTGGGTACATTTTTTATCCGATAAGAAGACATGCGCATAAACTACGATGGAAATGTATTTACCGAATAAATCCCTCGAAAACTTATTTTGCCTCAACAGTGGATGTGATTGGATTACTGGACTAACCAGTTCTAACCAATTCATTTCACAGCATCTAAATTGTTTAGTTGATCATTCTGAAATGCCTGAGCCAAAGTCTGTCATCAGAATAATTTGGTATTTATAAGCGTCTTACACGATTGCGTTCCCAAACACCATCCGAAAGCAAGATAATATGTTCATAGCGTTTCGTCTGCATGCTCTGAGGCACAAGTCATTTATGATGTAGGAAAAATTAGCCATATTGGCTTCACTGATTGCAGCAACTTTTTATTTTTATTCCAGATATTTTGCACCAATTTCCCAGGAAGTGACGATTTTGTTCTCTTGAACACATGGGATGGAAACAGTGCAAATGTTTTATGCAATATTCCCATTTTGCACATAACTTTGATTGGAAATATAGCGAAGTCTATGGGTTTTTACACCTGTTTTATCCACTGCCTGGAGTGGCAAGAAATCATAAATTTCATAAAATAATGTCACAGCTCTTTTTAACAACACACATAATTTGAGAAATCTTTCAAGTCTAGAGTACAAACAAACGTGGGACGTCCTTCTTGCCACTGGTCGTACATTTTTTAAATGAAAGATGTTTTTTCTGTGTGCAGAGTAAAACGTACTCGGTTACATACGTAACCTCGGTTCTCTCTAGAAGAGGGAACGAGTATTGCGTAAGTTGCTTACGCTACGGGTAAAGTCATCTTTTCTCGAGTTATTGAAGCCAAAAATTATCCTTAATTTTACATTTATTGTCAACGCAGTGCAGCAGCCAGCAGACCTAGAGCAGGCTATCTTGCGTGCTCATTGGCTGCCCTGCGGCAACTGCTGCAGCCTACCACTGAGCCTCGCGCGTGACTTCACGCCCTCTACGCATCACAGCCCACCAAAATGGGGGTGGCTTAGCGTATAAAAGTCAGGCTCGGAGGCTGCGTCAATGGTTTCATCAGCTGAAGCGAAAATCGCTCGTGGCGCCTGCACGGTCGGGTTACGCAATACTCGTTCCCTCTTCTAGAGAGAACCGAGGTTACGTATGTAACCGAGTACGTTCTCTTACGAGAGGTTCTCTCGTATTGCGTAAGTTGCTTACGCTACGGGAACCCATTGTCAACGCCGTGCGCACCCAGCATCCACTTCATGAGTCCCAGGGATTCCCGGGGAACATAGATAAGTGGGAAACAGGTGGCCAGCAATGCGGGCCAGCACATGTTATAAGCACATATAGGGTATACAGAGCGGCGTTACCGGTCTATATAAATATTCACCATACAGTGCAGCTCAACCAGGAGAGCTAAGGTCGCGTGAGAGTAGTCTGCGCATGATAAATCTGGGCAGGACATACACACTGCTCATACTGACAGAAGTCTAGCCTGCAGGGCGGGAACTTCCAGGTTATAAAACCTAACAAGTGTGGATGAGGAGGCCCAGCCTGCCACCTCACAAATGTCCTGAATGGAAATCCTGCTAGACCAAGCCCACGACGAGGCCACGCCTCTGGTGGAATGAGCCCTGACGCCCAACGGGCATTGAAGACCTTTAGACACATAAGCTGATGCAATAGCATCCACTATCCATCTGGACAGGCTCTTTTTCGAGGCGGCGAGACCTTTGGTGCGCCCACCAAACGAAACAAAGAGCTGCTCCGTGCGCCTGAAAGGGGCGGAGCATGTAATGTAAGCCCTCAAAGCCCTGACAGGGCAGAGGAGATTACGCCCTAACATCTGACAACGCCCTGACGGTTCACGTATGACACCACAGACATGTTGTCCGATCAGACTAGAACGTGGTGGTCTCGTATGAGCGGGAGAAAGTGCTTCAGTGCGTTCTCAACCGCTATAATCTCTAGACATTTTATGTGAAGGCATTTCTCTCACTCTGATCACAGGCCGAAGACCGGTCTGCCCTCGAAGAGAGCGCCCCAACCTAGGTTGGAGGCGTCCGTCGAGATGACTTTTCGATATGAGACGGCTCCCATCGTCACCCCTCGCTGGTACCAGTCGGCCGCTAACCAGGGCTGCAGAGCTGAAACGCAGCTCTGAGTCACTCTGATTCGTCTGCAGCCGAGAGCCCAAGGTCGGTGAGGCACTCAAGCATTCAACCAGCATTATAGCGGGAGCATGCACAGTAGGCCCAGCTGAAGCACTGCTGAAACATTCTTGAAACGTTTTCAGAGAAGCTGCGTTTCACTGCCCTCCTGGAAAGACGCGGCCAGGTGTCGCACACGGCGCACGCGCTGTGTCGATAAACGGGCCGTCATAGCCACAGAGTCCAGGTCTATCCCCAGAAAGGAAACTGACAAACTGGGCAGTAATGAGCTCTTGGTCCAGTTGACCGTGAGACCCAGGCTTTCCAGATGACTGAGGAACACTGTTCTGAGAGATAATTGTTCTATCTCTGACTGTGACAGAACTGTGCTGATTTCTCAGGGGAGCGAGAGCCGCGTCCATGCACTTCGTGATGTACAGGATGATAAAGATGGGCCGAACGGGAGGACGGTGTATTGATATACCTGGCCTTCGAAGGCGAATCTCAAGAATGGCCTATGAGGGGGTATTATCTGAATCTGAAAGTAAGCATCTTTCAGATCGAGAGATATAAACCAGTCCCTCGGGCGAATTTGCGCGATGATTTGTCTGGTCGTGAGCATTTTGAACAGTCTTTTCATGAGAGCTTTGTTCAAATATCTCAGATCTAAGATAGGTCTTAGAGCTCCGTCCTTCTTGGGTACGAGAAAATAGCGGCTGTAAAAGCCTTACTCGCTCAAAGAAGGAGGTACTGGTTCTTTAGCCCCTTTGCACAGCAGTTTGGCCATTTCTGCGTGGAGTAGATGCGCTACTTCCGCTTTCACTTTCGTCTCAGTCCGTGCTCGAAATCGAGGGGGACGGCGAGGGAACTGTAGTGAATAGCTATTCTGTCTTATTGTGCTTAGCACCCACTCTGATATCCCTGGAATCACTTCCCATGTTTTTACATGTACAGCTAGGGACAGAATGGCCTCCGAGTTCCAATCGCCGCACTTCGTGGGCTCGGGAAACTGAACCGGAGGTCTGGGAGCGGCGCGCGCACCCTCTGCGCTCGAATACGGCGGCTCACTGACAGCGGTAGTTGGCTGTTTCATATGTGAGGTCCCGATTGCTTTGAATGGGGAACGTGTTATGTTACGCGAGCGGCGCCCGGGGCAAAAAGTTTGTTAGTAAGCGTGAGCGCTCGTGAGTGGGCACGTAACTTACATTAATATGTGACGTCCCGATTGCTTTGAATGGAACGTTTTGTGGTCACTTTGTGATGCGCGAGCGGCGCCTGGGGTGAGGGGTTTGTTAGTAAGCGTGAGCGCTCGTGAGCGGGCACATAACTTACATTCATAACCTAAACGATATGAGGCTGCTTGGGCCGTGCATCAGAGCGGGCAGATAGTAGGTGTGGGCACGTAGTTGTGGGCACGTTTCCTACATCTAACACTCGAGCGGCATTCGCCAGCTTTAGGAGAGTGGGCTCTGTGATAGCGAGAGACACGGGTATAGTGCTTGTGTGTAGGGATGAACACTGAGATGTGGGCACCTTTTCTACACTTATGACACCATCGGCCTGAGCCGGATAACCAGACATTATACCCTTCTTTGTGATGCGCGAGCAGCGCCGGGCGTTTATTAGTAAGCGTGAGCGCTCGTAAGCAGGCACATAACTTACATTCATAGCCACGGGCAGAATAGACTCCGGGTTCCGATCGCCACACTTCGTGGGCTCGGAAAACTGAACCGGAGGTATGGGCGCGGCACGCGCGCCCTCGGTGCTTGAATACGGCGGCTCGCTGACAGCTATGGCTGGCTGTTTCACATGTGACATCCCGGTTGCTGTGAACGGGGAACGTTTGAGATAACTTTGTGATGCACAAGCAGCGACGGGCGTTTATTAGTAAGCGCGAGCGCTCGTAAGCGGGCACGTAACTTACATTCATAGCCATGGGCAGAATAGCCTCCGGGTTCCGATCGCCATGCTTCGTGGGCTCGGAAAACTGAACCGGAGGTATGGGTGCGGCGCGTGCGCCCTCGGTGCATGAATACGGCGGCTCGCTGACAGCGAAGGCTGGCTGTTTCACATGTGACGTCCCGGTTGCTGTGAACGGGGAACGTTTTGAGATAAGTTTG
This sequence comes from Gila orcuttii, assembly GCA_026230005.1. NCBI lineage: Eukaryota > Metazoa > Chordata > Actinopteri > Cypriniformes > Leuciscidae > Gila > Gila orcuttii. Next base: position 6,300,880 of record JAPDVR010000018.1, read on the forward strand.
TGATGCGCGAGCAGCGCCGGGCGTTTACTAGTAAGCGTGAGTGCTCGTAAGTGGGCACGTAACTTACATTCGTAACCTGACCGATATGTGTTTTGGCCGTGTGACAGAGCGGGCATAGAGTAGGCGTGAGCACAGAGTTGTGGTCACATTTCCTACATCTAGCACTTGAGTGGCATTTGCCAGCTTTATGAGTGGGCTCTGTGAGTGTGAGAGACACGGGGGTATCGTGCTTGCGTGTAGGGGTGAACACTGAGATGTGGGCACATTTTCTACACTTAGAGCACCACGGCATGAGCCGGATAGCCAGACGTTATACTCTTGAGATTTTGCAGGTGAGCGGGTTGCATTACCGGCTCGTTGGCTGCCGAATACATCGCTGCAGTAGCCTTTCTAAGGGGACTGACAGGGCAAGATGTTTCAATGGTGGTCCAGCCGCGGCGGGACTCAACCATCTTTTGAGACATTTGTCTGGGTCGCCGTAGCAAAGGCGGTTGTGTGCAGGCGAGCGGGTTGCATTACCGGCTTGTTGGCTGCCAAATACACCGCTGCAGTAGCCTTTGTAGCCTTCCCGGATCGAGGAGGAGGCGGAGTGATGAGAACTTGACCACTCCTCGCTGTCCGACGCCAGGATGGAACAGCTGTCACCTGGGTCCACTCCTTCAGCTTCGTTCCCTGAGGCGGCAGCAGTGAGGGCCGAAGCCGGCAGCTGCACGTCCGGGAGGGGCGGAGAAGGAGAGAGAGAAGCTGGCGGGATGTAATCCGGCGAGCTCTTCAGTGTGACCTCAGGCTCCGCTCGCTTCTGTGAACGGCGCATTCTTCTTGCGCAGTCCAGAGGGCAGAGTGACAGTATCCATAGTGACGGCCTCGAGTCGAGCCCGCAGGGTCGACAGCGGAAGCGCTTCACAGTGCACGCAGCCTCCCGAATCCAGGGCGAGGACTGCGTGTTCCGGGCCCAGGCAGAGAGCGCAGAAAACATGGCGGTCTCCGGCGCTGGGCGGGGCTCTGCACGAGCCACAGGAAATGCGAGGCATTTTTAGAAAAACGCCTTGCGCTCTTTTAGAAAGTACGTCACGTCACGCGCAAGGCTCAGTGGTAGGCTGCAGCAGTTGCCGCAGGGCACCCAATGAGCACGCTAACCTGCTCTAGGTCTGCTGGCTGCTGCACTGTGTTGACAATAAATGCAAAATTAAGGATAATTTTTGGCTTCAATATCTCGAGAAAAGATGACTTTACCCGTAGCGTAAGCAACTTACGCAATACGAGAGAACCTCTCGTAAGAGAACTCAGTGATGAGTGTGGGGGGATTTTACTGATGATGGATGTGATTTTTTGTACAATGTTTGTTTATGTGTGAACGCATGTTGAAACTTACTGAAACAAAATTTCCCCACAGGAATAATAAAGTCACTACTACACTACTATGACCGTCACGAAAGGGTTGTGTGTTTGACTGCCAATGCTGAACTCTCCACTGGATGAATTGTTTCTTTCTTTGTCCTTTCAACCTAAAATTTTCCCAAAAGCCACACAGAGCTCTAAATATGTGTCTCCACTGTTCTAATTAGAGACTGTCTCTCCTCGTTTGGCACGGAGTTCAGGCTAAATATGAAAACGAAACATGAAATTTGGTGAGAGAAGCAGCAAACAATATACAAAGCAAAAACAGGACAGTATCCTTTGTCTGGTTTACGTTCCTCACTTTAATGCTTTTTGACTTTTTGTAGAAGTGAGTAAATTGTATTTGTCTTAGTTTTGGGTATTTTTTGTTCATTGTGGAAATATAGCTGGACGTTATATTTTTTAAAGAGTTAAAGTCTTTAATTTGCTAAACAGCTGAATCAAGTTAAAAAAATCAACTTGTCTTAAAAGAAACATTAAATACCTCAAAACCACGAAATCAACAGAACTGGGTTACTATCAGGTGCTCGGCTTTAATACAGTACTATTTCGGTCTCTGGTTGTAATCTGTGGTTCAAAATAATCTTTATTTGAACACTTTTTCTTTAGATTTACAAAGTCTAATGGTTTACTTCTATATTAAGCATTATTTGCACAGCATGAGGGTTTGCAAATCATTCCTCTATCATATCAAACTTGCAATTTTAAAGATCCAAATCATATCAACTAGTTTTCTTTTATCCTAACATCACAATTAAGTGAAAATAGGGATGAATGATAAAGCATTTCTCTACTTTGATTTGAGTCCGCGTTCATCGTCATCGGATCGGTTGTTGCATCAAATTCTACAATGAACAACTGACACTTCAAGGGGGTTTTTCTCCCCACTTTTTTCATTCTATACGTATAATGTTTAAAATAAAACATGTTTTCTTGGAAATATTTTAATTGGTAATTAATTACCCTTACAGAAAATAAGTATACTTCAAGTTCATTTTATTAAGTGCACTTTAGTAAGGCTCAAATATATATTTAAGTTTATGTAGTAAGTAATATCAATATACTAGAAGTATACTTGTAAGTGTACTATTTTAATAGGCTATTACTTGGGACTAAATTGGCCCACTTTTTAGCATACATAAGTATACTTTAAGTGTAACAGTAGTACACTTTGAGTACACAACTAGTTTACAACTAAGTTTTTCATTTGTACTGCAATACTACAAGTGAACTAACGCCTGTTTCACACCTACTCCGTATGCGGTACATATTTGTTTCCATACCCATGTTAACTGGTTTTTCTGATTTTTTACACTGCACGCGGATAACGTAGTTCAAACGACTTATATAATAAAGTGATTTTGTCTGATTTGTAACCAGGCACTAAAGCGATAACCCATAAAACATCCTTTGAACCAATCAGATCAGAGATGAGTCCCAGTTTAGGACCCCAGTAGTACGCCTGATCTAAAGCTGTTCTCGCGATAACTTCTTGTAGCTAACGTGAGCTGTTTTAGCGTTGTATGGTAGCTTTATGTAAATGCTAAATCCCACTGCTATATACAAGATAAGATAAAAGAAATTTGTAAAAACATTTTAAGCAGGTAGTCTAGCAGTTTTCCGACATCTAGTAATACACTTATTTGTATAGCACTTTTCACAGTAGGTACACACAGCTTTACTGAAAGACAGACATAAATTGTATTCTATAGCTAATATTTCAAATCTCAAGCTGTTGAATGTTGTTTAAAGCAAATTATAATTCAATTTTGACACTTCAAGGCTTTTTAATGTATGGCGGTAATTAAATTATTATATCACAGAACAATATTCACTGGTGTTTGTCTTTTTGTTTTATCCATATATCCAATATCCAGGTAAATCAGTTATAAATATAAATCAGCAACATCTCTCTCTTAAAGATTGGTTTAGTATTGGTCTTCAGGAATTACTGTTAGCAGCTTAGGTGACACAGCACAGCAACGTGCTAAAAATGATTTGTCCTTAAAAAATAATTTTATATCAGGTATGGTGGATGGTGACAGAGAGCAATATGGAGAAAATGTCCAGAGATGATGTGCACTTGCAACACAGGGACGCTGGGACAGCCCATCCAATGGTGAAGACTGAAGGTAGGTAATGATGAAGGTTAATCCGGGAAAACGGCGATGAAGACAGAAACCAGGAACCAGGAAGTGGGTAGCGGGGATGACCGAGTGCGGGACGAACAACGAAGACACAGGAACTGAAGACCGGCAGGAACACAGCGAGAGACAGACAGGAACATCCACAACGCTCTGACAAAGACAGGGTGAAAACAGAGAGACTAAATAGTGATCGCTGATCAGCTGCAGCTGGCGCGCTGATTAGACTCGACTGATGGGAATCAGCGGCAGTGATCAGCGACACCGCCCACACGTAACACACACACACAAGACGAGAACAGAGACAGCGAATTCATGAACCGTGACAGTACCCCTCCCCCTAGGGGAGCCTCCTGGCGCTCCCGGAAGAACTTACCTGTTGATTGTAATCATCAATAAGGGAGTGATCCAGGATCTCCCTAGCCGGAACCCAACTTCTCTCCTCCGGACCGTAACCCTCCCAGTCCACCAAATAATGGAATCCGCGTCCCCTCCGTCTCGAGTCCAGAATACGATTAACCGAATACGTAGGCTCCCCGTCTACGAGTCACGGCGGTGGGGGAACCGGAGCCGGCAGATTAAGGTTAGAACGATAAACAGGTTTCAATTTGGAGACATGAAAGGCGGGGTGAATTCTCCTGTACGCCGGAGGGAGTTTGAGGCAGACTGTCACCGGACTAATGATCTTGGTGACAGTGGACGGGCCGATAAATTTAGGAGCTAACTTATAAGACACGGAAAGTAGCGGAATGTTCTTGGTAGAAAGCCACACTTTTTGACCCACGACGTATACGGGAGGCCTTGACCGGTGGCGATCGGCCTTAGCCTTAGTGAGCGCCCCCACCTGGAGCAGAGTCTCACAGGCTCTGGTCCATGTGTGGTGGCACCTCTGGATGAAGGCGTGAGCAGAGGGAACCGCGACTTCGGATTCCAGACTAGGAAAAATTGGTGGCTGGTACCCTAGACTACACTCAAACGGAGAGAGCCCCGTGGATGACACTGGTAACGAGTTATGTGCGTACTCAACCATAGAAAGTTGTTGGCTCCAGGAAGAAGGATTCTTGGACACCAAACATCGCAACACTCTCTCCAAATCTTGATTGGCTCGCTCGGTCTGACCATTGCTCTGGGGATGGTAACCCGAAGACAGACTGACTGTGGCTCCCAGTAATTTACAGAACTCTTGCCAGAATTTGGATACAAATTGAGACCCCCTGTCAGAGACCACATCCATCGGGAGGCCATGTAAACGAAAGACGTGGTCAACAACAGTCACCGCTGTCTCGTTGGCTGAGGGTAATTTGGGCAAAGAGATGAAATGTGCCGCCTTCGAGAACTGGTCTACTATAGTTAAAACAACCGTCATGCCATTAGAGGGCGGGAGGGCGGTGACAAAATCTAGCACTATGTGGGACCAGGGTCTCGAAGGGACAGACAGCGGCTGGAGTAACCCATCAGGAGGACGGTTAGATGTCTTACCAGTGGCGCAGACTGAGCAAGCCAAAACAAAGCTGTGAATGTCGCGAGCCATTAATGGCCACCAGAATCATTGCTTTATTAAACAGCTAGTCCGGTTAACCCTCTGGGGTCTAGGGTGTTTTCTGGGACCTGGAGGTGTTCTGACATGCTCTGACATTTGTGCTTTTTTCAGTTGCTTATAAACATATTAATGGCAAAGGTGTAATTACACTCTATTTAGCACAAACAGGGCTACCATAATATGTGAGCAAGATGTATGTACATGTTTGTATTTTTGAGAGAATATTATTTATGCATGGTTATTGAAAAAACTAAAACTTAAAGTTTCTGAAATAATGCCACAAAACACATACTAAATATGTGTCCACAAGACTTTTGACTAATTGATGTTCTCGCCTAGAATTTTTGCTTCAAAATGATCTGAAAAGCATCCTGCCAAATCATTCACATAAAACAATACATTGATTTAAATTTAGTAAAACACTTTTTGTTTGGAAAGGCAATATGCGAAATGGGCTTGACTCATGTATAATGGTCTGATTCACACCAGAGAAGACAAAAGACCTGCTTAAAAGGCCTGCATAATGAGCTTTTCACAGGTGTGTCACTGAGCCACAAGAAAGAATACAAGGACACAAGAAAAGAAATATATATATACATTACAAAATTGGTTCACAGTTGGAAACATCTAGAAAAAAAATAGTATTTTTCCACTTGTATTTTTGCTTGCAAATTGTATAATATCCAAGGTGAACATTTCTAGTAATTGTGTAGTCAATTCTCATACTGTATTTTCAGAAAGTTTTGGATATGTATCCTCTCCCCAAATTTGTCACTAATAAAACACAATACAAATAATTTGAAGAGAAGGCTTATATTGACCTTTTAAGATTTTGTTTACATCTACCTTGTAAATATATTATTTGCTATTTTATTTAAAAGGTTACAATTACAGCAACAATTAAAATAACAATATTTCAAGTGTAATATTTCTTTGTAAAAACTAAAGTATACATTTTATCATACATATTTCAAAGTTAAGGATTCATTAGTTTGAATAAAGCCTACATTGGAACAAACACTATAATAGCATCTAATATATTTAACATTTGAGCAGAAATTGGTGAACAAAAGCTTATTCAATGTGGCAGTAGTCTAGTTTACAGTAAACAGTTAATCTATCCAAAACTAGTCAACGAAATGTTGTCTTTCATATTTCGTCTGTAACATAGGCATATCGTTTGTTGTTTTTATGATAGCCTATATTAGGGCATATAAATGTTAATTTGCAGTTTAATACTTGCTAATACAAAGACATTTTAACGTTATTTCAACATATTTCAGTCGATTTTCACTCATCTCAGTATAGCAATAGGGTTTGGTAAAAACTGTTCAGTTCATTCATTCACACACAGAGTACGCGATTCATATTTAAACAGTCTTTTTGCGGTTTACATACACTATGATATCGCGATTAGAACAATAATAAAAAAACAACTTACTTCTCAGATGGATCCGTTGCTCCTCGGAATGAAAATAAACCAGCACATGTTCTGAGGTAAATATCCCAGGATTATTCCGCACACAGCCTCGCAAGACGAAACAGTACATTAATCTGATGATTACATTTGTTGTGTTAATGCGTTTATGAGGGGCGTTGACACGTTTGCATGTGTTGCTTCGGATCATTTGCGTTTGAATACCGCGCGCTCTCCATGGGCATGTCACATTAGCAGAATAATGAGCTGAGAGAACAATAATGAGATCGGCTGACACCTCTCTCTTTTTTTATAGATTACATAAACAGAGAATATTTATTTTAGTTTTGAATTAGATATTTTAAAAGTACAAACTTAAATGATTATAAAGATATATTGCTCATGCTTGGGTGAATAGTATTCGTTGAGCTTTGTTTAAGTTTAGAGACGTGCTCCAGAAAAAAAGTTAACGGAGACAGAGAGGCAGAAAGCACACACTGTTTATTTTCTTTATTTTACAAAAGCACACAGTTTTGATGTTAATGTGAGTGTACACAAAAAAAGAAGACCCTCTATAGTTTATAATCATGTATTGATTTTATTTATATGACCAAAAATGACGGAGTATTTTAAGTCTATGTTGCTACTATGTGGAAAAAAAACAGCAAAACGCGCCGGCGCGTTCCTCGACCCCAGAGGGTTAACTCCTGGATGACAAGCGATGCTGGAGCAGTGACCCCATCGTATAACTTCGGACCGTAACTCCTCCGGTACAAACAATCTACTCGGTGGGCACCCGGGCGGAGGCGTTACCCCTTCTAAGGCCGATATGACCCTCGATTCGACCTCCCATCTGAGTGTGGAGATAACTATCTTCTCGGGTAAAATGCACTCGGGAGTAACCGGGCGTTCGGATGGATCAAAAATACGAGATAAAGAATCGGGTTTGATGTTTTTGGACCCAGGGCGGTACGAAAGAGAAAAGTCAAAGCGTCCGAAAAAAAGTGCCCATCGAGCTTGCCTGGAGTTGAGTCTTTTAGCAGATCTAATATAATTCAAGGTTCTTATGATCAGTCCAAACGATGAAAGGTACCGCCGTCCCCTCTAAGCAATGACGCCACTCCTCCAACGCCAACTTGACCACCAACAACTCCCTGTTACCAATGTCATAAAAACGCGCAAGGGTGCATCTTGTCGTCTGAGGAAGAACGTTGGGATAGAACTGCACCTACCCCCACCTCTGACACGTCGACCTCTACCACGAACTGACGTGAGGAATCAGGGGCGACTAAGATGGGAGCCGAAACGGCTTTTGAGGTTGGAGAATACAGCCTCGGCTGTATCGGACCACCTGAACATCGTTCTGGGAGAGGTCAAGGCAGTCAGAGGCGCGGCTAGTTGGCTGAAGTTGCGAATGAAACGCCGATAAAAGTTGGCAAATCCCAGAAACCTCTGTAGGGCCTTACGGGAATCTGGGCTTGGCCACTCTACCACAGCCATGTCAGAATCCATAAGCACTCCCTCAGCAGAGACGATGTAACCTAGGAAAGGAACAGACTGTGCATGGAAAGCGCATTTCTCCGCCTTGACAAAAATGCCCATTCTCTAACAACCTCCGAAGCACTCGTCTGACATGTTGAACATGTTCCTGGAGAGACAAAGAAAGAATCAATATGTCATCCAGGTAAACATATATAAACTGATCTACCATGTCTCTCAACACATCATTGACGAGTGCCTGGAAAACCGCTGGGGAGTTGGATAGCCCGAACGGCATAACCAAGTATTCAAAATGGCCCCTGGGGGCATTAAACACGGTTTTCCATTCATCCCCCTTCCTGATGCGAACCAAATGATAGGCGTTACGTAAATCCAATTTTGTGAAGATGGATGCTCCCTGCAACCTCTCGAAAGCTGAAGACATCAACGGCAAAGGATAAGTATTCTTTATCGTGTTGTTATTCAGCCCTCGGTAATCAATACAAGGTCGCAGAGAGCCATCCTTCTTACCCACAAAAAAGAACGGGACGTCCCTATAGCACAGTCATAGGGACGATGCAGAGGGAGAGAAGCAGTGCGGGACTTACTGAACACCTCCTTCAGGTCAAGGTACTCAGGGAGCACGTTAGATAAATTCACTGCCTTCTTCTGAAAAACAGGACAAGACACAGAAGAACAGGCAGACACAAGACAAGAATCATAACATTTAGTGCTCCAGGAAGAAACAGAGTTGTGTCCCCAGTCAATCCTCGGGACATGCTGGATCAGCCAGGGGTGACAAGGACGATGGGGGCCAGGGGTGAGTCCAGGAGGACAAATGAGATCTGTTCGGTGTGATTCCCAGATGTGATGAGTGTCATTGTATTGGTGGTAATAGTTATGACAGAAAGTTCTTGACCATTGAGTGCACTGACAGAAATGGTGTTCTTGAGTGGAGTGATGGGTATACCGAGTGTCTGAGCCAGTGACAAGTCCATGAAGTTACCTTCAGCTCCAGAATCCAGTAACGCTTGGCAGACGTGGGAGCGGGCTGCCCACAGAAGTCTTACCGGAAGGAGAGTAGAGGATGAGGTCTTATCCACGGAGATCCTGCCCGACAGTAGCCTCCTGTTTACTGCCAGGCCCGGTCTTTCACTGGACAGTTGTCCCAAAAGTGTCCAGCTCCGCCACAGTACAGGCAAAGACCCCGGGATCTCCGTCTCTCTCTCTCCTCCCAGAAAAGCCGAGCTCGACCCACCTGCATGGGCTCGCGCCCTGAGAGTAGGGTCAGCACAAATGCCACCTTGGACTCCTCCGTACTGAAGGTCTGTGGTTGGAGGGCGAAAAACAGGGTACATTTTGTCAGAAAAGCTCTGCAGTAATTAGTCTCACCAGAGTATAATTCCGAGGTAGGCAGGCGTGGTTCGGGCTGACGACTGGGTGCTGGTGTGGTGGGGGAATCGGCGGTGGGCTGGGCGCAGTGGAACAGACGAGTTGTTGAATCTGTCGAGTCAGCTCGGACACCTCTGTTACCAAGGCTTGAACTGCTCGTCCTTTGATGGCCAGATTCTCCTCTTGTTGGTCGATTCTTGAAGTGCTGCATGATAGAAATTCCTGAAGGTCCGATTTACTTGCTGAATCCATTCATGGTCAGACGTTCTGTGATGAAATAACAATGATGGTTCAAATGCAAGTAAAAAGTATTTATTGAAATCTGGATGGTGACAGGGAGCAATATGGAGAAAATGTCCAGAGATGATGTGCACTTGGCAACACAGGAACGCTGGGACAGCCCATCCAATGGTGAAGACTGAAGGTAGGTAATGATGAAGGGTAATCCGGGAAAACGGCGATGAACACAGAAACCAGGAACCAGGAAGTGGGTAGAGGGGATGACCGAGTGCGGGACGAACAACGAAGACACAGGAACTGAAGACCGGCAGGAACACAGCAAGAGACAGGCAGGAACACACAGGAACAGCCACAACGCTCTGACAAAGACAGGGTGAAAACAGAGAGACTAAATAGTGATCGCTGATTAGCTGCTGCTGGCGCGCTGATTAGACTCGGCTGAGGGAATCAGCGGCAGTGATCAGCGACACCGCCCACACGTAACACACACACACACACAAGACGAGAACAGAGACAGCGAATTCATGAACCGTGACAACAGGGAAGAGCAAAAAAACTGTTTAGCCACGATGATAATAATCATTATTTTCCAACACAATATCAAATCTGTTTTCTAGATCATAGTTGACTAGATGGGATTCTTTGGCACTCATTAATATGATGTAAATGTATTTTTGATGGCTCATTTTTTAAAATCTTTTTTATTTTATTTATGCTATTTTATCAACTTTATGCTGTATAATCCAATAAAGTTTTGTGAAAGAGAACCCCAGTCGGATGGACCTAAGGTTATCAACCAACAGCAAAGGAAAAACGACTACGAGCACAGTTTGTCTGTGTGGAAAGATTTGCAAAAATGCGAGAGGCTTGAAGATCCATCAGTCACGGATGAAATGTCTGGAGCAACGGCAAGCACCACAATCCACAGGCCTAGTGCCTAGTGAGTCATAGGAGGAGCAGGGCCCGGAAGCACCCCATAGAGCCCAGAGCCTCCATGTGCTACAAACTGTTCCCCCAGTCATGAAGCCCGAGAAGAGGAGGATCGGGTGGCCTCAAGCATGTAAAACAGCAGAGTGGAAGATGTTTGATGAGGATGTGGATAAGGTCATAACATCAGAATAGAGCTGAAAATCCTAAAGAAGCAATACAAGGAAGCTGGTTAAGAGGAGTGCGGGCCACTGGCAAAGCTGCGCTGCATCTTAAGGAAGAAGCTTGTTACCCTGCGCAGAGCCGAGCTACACAGGTGAAGGGAGAGGGCTAGGAGGAGAGCAGCCTTCATTAGAAACCCATTCGAGTTCACCAAGCAACTCCTGAGGCAGAAAAAAGTGGACGCCTAGTCTCTTCTAAGGGGGAAATCGACCAACACCTTTCAGATAGCTTTTGAAAAGGAGTTGGGGCAGTGTGATGCCTTGATAACACCACCAGAGCCTGTAGAGGCATGTGACCTGAGGGAGCCACTCCTGAAAGAAGTACAGGAAGTGGTAAGGAAGGCAAGGTCTGCACCAGGACCAAGCGGAACATCGTACAAGGTGTATAGGTACTGCCCCAAGTTGCTACATCGGCTGTGGAGGATCCTAAGAGTCATCTGGAGGAAAGGAAAAACTCTAAAACAGTGGCGGTGTGCAGAGGGAGTGTGGATCCCAAAAGAAGAAGACTCCAAGACCATCAGCCAGTTCAGAATCATTTTGCTTTTAAGTGTTGAAGGAAAGATCTTCTTCAGCATAGGTTTGCAGAGTTCTTCCTCAAAAATGGATACATAGACACCTCTGTGCAGAAAGGCTGCATACCAGGTGTTCCAGGCTGCCTAGAGCACACAAGAGTGGCTACACAGCTCCTCAGAGAAGCAAAGGAGAATAGGGGTGATCTGGTGGTGCTGTGGTTAGACCTGGCCAACGCCTATGACTCTATGCCCCACAAACTGGTACAGTAGGCTCTGGAGAGGCACCATGTTCCTGCCATAGGGAGAGACCTTATCCTGGATTACTACAGTGATTTCAAGCTGAGAGTCTCATCTGGTTCAACAACATCAGATTGGCACAGGCTGGAGGTGGGAATCATCACAGGCTGTACCATTTCAGTGATCCTGTTCGCTCTGGCAATGAACATGTTGGTGAAATCTGCTGAACCGGAGTGCAGAGGACCCAAATCCAAGACTGGAACGCAGCAACCACCAATCCATGCCTTTATGGATGACCTCACAGTGACAATGGAGTCAGTGCCTGGAGCCAGATGGATCCTGAAGGGTCTAGAGAGGGTAATTGAATGGGCCAGGATGTCATTCAAGCCAACCAAATCCAGATCTTTAGTGCTAAAGAAGGGCAGGATGGTGGAGAAGTTTAGTTTTATCATCTCAGGAACTCAAATCCCGACCCTGTCTGAAAAACCAGTAAAAAGCCTGGGAAAGATCTTCGACAGCAGCCGTGGGGATACAACATCCATCAAAAACACCTGCGAGGACCTGGAGAGGTGGCTGAAGAATGTTGACAAAACTGGACTCCCTGAAAAATTGAAGGCATGGGTGTACCAACATGGGATTCTGCCAAGGATACTGTGGCCTCTGCTTCTGTACGAATTTCCAATTTCCACTATCTCAGAACTAGAAAGGAGAGTCAGCCGCTACCTAAGGACATGGCTGGGATTCCCGAGGAGCTTAAGCAGCATCGCCCTGCAGCTCCCGCAAAAATCCATCGAAGAGGAGTTCAAGGTCCTGAGAGCAAGAGAGGTGCTGCAGCTCCGTGAGTCTAGGGACCCCAAAGTCCCCGGGACAGGAGTAGAGGTCAAGAAGGGCAGGAAATGGAGTGCTGAGGCAGCAGTAGACCAGGCAGAGTCACGGCTGCGCCATGGTGTCCAGTGGGAGCAGTGGCCAGGGAAAGGGCTGGGCTGGGAACCTTTCAAGTGCCCCTGTTCGACAAGGCTGGAGGGAAGGAGCGGAGGCAGCTAGTTCAAAGCGAGGTGAGGGCGGCGGTGGAGGAGGAGAGGTCCAGCAAAGCAGTGGGAATGGCACGTCAGGGTACCTGGACTAGATGGGAAAATGCTGTGGAAAGGAAGATCACGTGGACTGACCTCTGGCGGGCAGAGCTACACCGCATCAAGTTCCTGGTCCAGGCAGTCAATGACATCCTCCCCAGCCCGTCCAACCTGCACACCTGGGGTCTGGTCAAAACTCAACTATAAGCTAAGAATACTTAGAATACCTAATTATACTTTCACATAGCCAATATCTCGATTAAAAGATTGAGTAAAAGTGTAGGCCAAATATACTTAGACTTTTCTGTCAGTATAAGTCAAGTATACTTAAGTGCAATTTTAAGCATATTTATGAGAAGTACAAAACAATGTAGACTGAAAGTATACTTTCTTTTTTTTGTTTAAGTTTTTAAAGAAGTATACTAGCACACTTGAATAAACCTTTTTCGTAAGGGTACTTCATCTCCACAATCTCACTTCTTTTTTACCATCTAAAGCTGACACACTTGGATTTGCATTCATTTGACTTCCATATGTGAAGGTGTGAAGTTTTAAATTATGCTTAAAAGTTCAATTTCAGATTTGTATGATGAGAAGACATGAATGTCAGATTCATCTTTTGACTGAATCCATAGAAGATGGTATTTTCCACACATTTTTAATATATTACTATTGTCACAATAACAAATCCCAAGATCCAAGTGCAAGTAAAGACAGAGGCAGGCGGGGAACACACTCAAAACGCCACAGGTTGCAGGCGGGCAACCTGGAATCCGTAATGTCCGGACGGGAAATGTAATACTCAAAACGCCACAGTTTGCAGGCGGGCAACCTGGAATCCGTAATGTCCGGAAGCAAGACAAAGAGGCAAAACCCGCAAGGAGACTCCAACAGGAACTAGGTGAGAGAACAAACAAGAGTGACGAACCGACAACACACAGTGCACACGGCAGCTAGATAAAGGCAGCTTAACTAGCCACAGCTGAGCCTCTAATTAGAGTGATCAGCTGAGTATCTAGGCAACGCACACGCACTGACACACCCTCATCCCAAAACACACCCGACATAAACTCAAGAAATGAACATACAGATTTATGAATCGTAACAGTAGAGCCTACCTCCCAGGAGAGCCTACCTGACGATTGTAATCATCGATAAGGGAGTGATCCAGTATGTCCCTAGCAGGAACCCAACTTCTCTCCTCCGGACCGTAACCCTCCCAGTCCACCAAATATGGAATCCGCGTCCCCTCCGTCTCGAGTCCAGAATACAGTTAACCGAATACGTAGGCTCCCCATCTACGAGTCGTGGCGGTGGGGGAACCGGGGCCGGCGGATTAATGTGTGAATGAAACACAGGTTTGATTTTGGAAACATGAAAGGCGGGATGGATTCTCCTGTATGCCGGAGGAAGTTTGAGGCGGACTGTCACTGGACTAATAATTTTGGTGACAGTGAACGGGCCGATAAATTTAGGAGCTAACTTATTAGACACGGAACGGAGCGGAATGTTCTTGGTAGAAAGCCACACTTTTAAAGCCACGACGTATACGGAAGGCCTTGACCGGTGGCGATCGGCCTTAGCTTTAGTGCGCGCCCCCACTTGGAGCAGAATCTCACAGGCTCTGGTCCATGTGCGGTGGCACCTCTGGACGAAGGCGTGAGCAGAGGGGACCGCGACTTCGGATTCCAGACTTGGAAAAATTGGAGGCTGGTACCCTAGACTACACTCAAACGGAGAGAGGCCCGTGGATGACACTGGTAACGAGTTATGTGCGTACTCAACCCATGAGAGAACAAACGACAAAACTCGCTCCAAAATTTGGAGATGAACTGGGGACCCTGTCAGAGACCACGTCCGTCAGGAGGCCATGTAAACGAAAGACGTGATCTATGACAGCAACCGCTGTCTCCTTGGCAGAAGGTAATTTGGGCAAGGGAATGAAATGAGCCGCCTTCGGGAACCGGTCCACTACGGTCAAAACGACCGTATTGCCCTGGGAGGGCGGGAGGGCAGTGATAAAATCTAGCGCGATGTGGGACCAGGGTCTTGAAGGGACAGACAACGGTTGGAGTAACCCATCCAGTGGGCGATTGGAAGTCTTACCACAAGCACAGACTGAACATGCCAAAACAAAACCTTGAATGTAGCGAGCCATGGAGGGCCACCAGAATCGTTGCTTGACCAAAAAACTGGAGTGATTGACTCCTGGATTACATGCTACGTTGGAGCAATGACCCCACCGAATGACGTTGGACCGTAAGCCCTCCGGCACGAATAAACGACTCGGCGGACACCAGGGCGGAGGCGTTACCCCTTCTAAGGCCGAACGGACCTTCGACTCAGAAAGAATCAATATGTCATCCAGGTAAACATATATAAACTGATCTACCATGTCTCTCAACACATCATTGACGAGTGCCTGGAAAACCGCTGGGGAGTTGGATAGCCCGAACGGCATAACCAAGTATTCAAAATGGCCCCTGGGGGCATTAAACACGGTTTTCCATTCATCCCCCTTCCTGATGCGAACCAAATGATAGGCGTTACGTAAATCCAATTTTGTGAAGATGGATGCTCCCTGCAACCTCTCGAAAGCTGAAGACATCAACGGCAAAGGATAAGTATTCTTTATCGTGTTGTTATTCAGCCCTCGGTAATCAATACAAGGTCGCAGAGAGCCATCCTTCTTACCCACAAAAAAGAACGGGACGTCCCTATAGCACAGTCATAGGGACGATGCAGAGGGAGAGAAGCAGTGCGGGACTTACTGAACACCTCCTTCAGGTCAAGGTACTCAGGGAGCACGTTAGATAAATTCACTGCCTTCTTCTGAAAAACAGGACAAGACACAGAAGAACAGGCAGACACAAGACAAGAATCATAACATTTAGTGCTCCAGGAAGAAACAGAGTTGTGTCCCCAGTCAATCCTCGGGACATGCTGGATCAGCCAGGGGTGACAAGGACGATGGGGGCCAGGGGTGAGTCCAGGAGGACAAATGAGATCTGTTCGGTGTGATTCCCAGATGTGATGAGTGTCATTGTATTGGTGGTAATAGTTATGACAGAAAGTTCTTGACCATTGAGTGCACTGACAGAAATGGTGTTCTTGAGTGGAGTGATGGGTATACCGAGTGTCTGAGCCAGTGACAAGTCCATGAAGTTACCTTCAGCTCCAGAATCCAGTAACGCTTGGCAGACGTGGGAGCGGGCTGCCCACAGAAGTCTTACCGGAAGGAGAGTAGAGGATGAGGTCTTATCCACGGAGATCCTGCCCGACAGTAGCCTCCTGTTTACTGCCAGGCCCGGTCTTTCACTGGACAGTTGTCCCAAAAGTGTCCAGCTCCGCCACAGTACAGGCAAAGACCCCGGGATCTCCGTCTCTCTCTCTCCTCCCAGAAAAGCCGAGCTCGACCCACCTGCATGGGCTCGCGCCCTGAGAGTAGGGTCAGCACAAATGCCACCTTGGACTCCTCCGTACTGAAGGTCTGTGGTTGGAGGGCGAAAAACAGGGTACATTTTGTCAGAAAAGCTCTGCAGTAATTAGTCTCACCAGAGTATAATTCCGAGGTAGGCAGGCGTGGTTCGGGCTGACGACTGGGTGCTGGTGTGGTGGGGGAATCGGCGGTGGGCTGGGCGCAGTGGAACAGACGAGTTGTTGAATCTGTCGAGTCAGCTCGGACACCTCTGTTACCAAGGCTTGAACTGCTCGTCCTTTGATGGCCAGATTCTCCTCTTGTTGGTCGATTCTTGAAGTGCTGCATGATAGAAATTCCTGAAGGTCCGATTTACTTGCTGAATCCATTCATGGTCAGACGTTCTGTGATGAAATAACAATGATGGTTCAAATGCAAGTAAAAAGTATTTATTGAAATCTGGATGGTGACAGGGAGCAATATGGAGAAAATGTCCAGAGATGATGTGCACTTGGCAACACAGGAACGCTGGGACAGCCCATCCAATGGTGAAGACTGAAGGTAGGTAATGATGAAGGGTAATCCGGGAAAACGGCGATGAACACAGAAACCAGGAACCAGGAAGTGGGTAGAGGGGATGACCGAGTGCGGGACGAACAACGAAGACACAGGAACTGAAGACCGGCAGGAACACAGCAAGAGACAGGCAGGAACACACAGGAACAGCCACAACGCTCTGACAAAGACAGGGTGAAAACAGAGAGACTAAATAGTGATCGCTGATTAGCTGCTGCTGGCGCGCTGATTAGACTCGGCTGAGGGAATCAGCGGCAGTGATCAGCGACACCGCCCACACGTAACACACACACACACACAAGACGAGAACAGAGACAGCGAATTCATGAACCGTGACAACAGGGAAGAGCAAAAAAACTGTTTAGCCACGATGATAATAATCATTATTTTCCAACACAATATCAAATCTGTTTTCTAGATCATAGTTGACTAGATGGGATTCTTTGGCACTCATTAATATGATGTAAATGTATTTTTGATGGCTCATTTTTTAAAATCTTTTTTATTTTATTTATGCTATTTTATCAACTTTATGCTGTATAATCCAATAAAGTTTTGTGAAAGAGAACCCCAGTCGGATGGACCTAAGGTTATCAACCAACAGCAAAGGAAAAACGACTACGAGCACAGTTTGTCTGTGTGGAAAGATTTGCAAAAATGCGAGAGGCTTGAAGATCCATCAGTCACGGATGAAATGTCTGGAGCAACGGCAAGCACCACAATCCACAGGCCTAGTGCCTAGTGAGTCATAGGAGGAGCAGGGCCCGGAAGCACCCCATAGAGCCCAGAGCCTCCATGTGCTACAAACTGTTCCCCCAGTCATGAAGCCCGAGAAGAGGAGGATCGGGTGGCCTCAAGCATGTAAAACAGCAGAGTGGAAGATGTTTGATGAGGATGTGGATAAGGTCATAACATCAGAATAGAGCTGAAAATCCTAAAGAAGCAATACAAGGAAGCTGGTTAAGAGGAGTGCGGGCCACTGGCAAAGCTGCGCTGCATCTTAAGGAAGAAGCTTGTTACCCTGCGCAGAGCCGAGCTACACAGGTGAAGGGAGAGGGCTAGGAGGAGAGCAGCCTTCATTAGAAACCCATTCGAGTTCACCAAGCAACTCCTGAGGCAGAAAAAAGTGGACGCCTAGTCTCTTCTAAGGGGGAAATCGACCAACACCTTTCAGATAGCTTTTGAAAAGGAGTTGGGGCAGTGTGATGCCTTGATAACACCACCAGAGCCTGTAGAGGCATGTGACCTGAGGGAGCCACTCCTGAAAGAAGTACAGGAAGTGGTAAGGAAGGCAAGGTCTGCACCAGGACCAAGCGGAACATCGTACAAGGTGTATAGGTACTGCCCCAAGTTGCTACATCGGCTGTGGAGGATCCTAAGAGTCATCTGGAGGAAAGGAAAAACTCTAAAACAGTGGCGGTGTGCAGAGGGAGTGTGGATCCCAAAAGAAGAAGACTCCAAGACCATCAGCCAGTTCAGAATCATTTTGCTTTTAAGTGTTGAAGGAAAGATCTTCTTCAGCATAGGTTTGCAGAGTTCTTCCTCAAAAATGGATACATAGACACCTCTGTGCAGAAAGGCTGCATACCAGGTGTTCCAGGCTGCCTAGAGCACACAAGAGTGGCTACACAGCTCCTCAGAGAAGCAAAGGAGAATAGGGGTGATCTGGTGGTGCTGTGGTTAGACCTGGCCAACGCCTATGACTCTATGCCCCACAAACTGGTACAGTAGGCTCTGGAGAGGCACCATGTTCCTGCCATAGGGAGAGACCTTATCCTGGATTACTACAGTGATTTCAAGCTGAGAGTCTCATCTGGTTCAACAACATCAGATTGGCACAGGCTGGAGGTGGGAATCATCACAGGCTGTACCATTTCAGTGATCCTGTTCGCTCTGGCAATGAACATGTTGGTGAAATCTGCTGAACCGGAGTGCAGAGGACCCAAATCCAAGACTGGAACGCAGCAACCACCAATCCATGCCTTTATGGATGACCTCACAGTGACAATGGAGTCAGTGCCTGGAGCCAGATGGATCCTGAAGGGTCTAGAGAGGGTAATTGAATGGGCCAGGATGTCATTCAAGCCAACCAAATCCAGATCTTTAGTGCTAAAGAAGGGCAGGATGGTGGAGAAGTTTAGTTTTATCATCTCAGGAACTCAAATCCCGACCCTGTCTGAAAAACCAGTAAAAAGCCTGGGAAAGATCTTCGACAGCAGCCGTGGGGATACAACATCCATCAAAAACACCTGCGAGGACCTGGAGAGGTGGCTGAAGAATGTTGACAAAACTGGACTCCCTGAAAAATTGAAGGCATGGGTGTACCAACATGGGATTCTGCCAAGGATACTGTGGCCTCTGCTTCTGTACGAATTTCCAATTTCCACTATCTCAGAACTAGAAAGGAGAGTCAGCCGCTACCTAAGGACATGGCTGGGATTCCCGAGGAGCTTAAGCAGCATCGCCCTGCAGCTCCCGCAAAAATCCATCGAAGAGGAGTTCAAGGTCCTGAGAGCAAGAGAGGTGCTGCAGCTCCGTGAGTCTAGGGACCCCAAAGTCCCCGGGACAGGAGTAGAGGTCAAGAAGGGCAGGAAATGGAGTGCTGAGGCAGCAGTAGACCAGGCAGAGTCACGGCTGCGCCATGGTGTCCAGTGGGAGCAGTGGCCAGGGAAAGGGCTGGGCTGGGAACCTTTCAAGTGCCCCTGTTCGACAAGGCTGGAGGGAAGGAGCGGAGGCAGCTAGTTCAAAGCGAGGTGAGGGCGGCGGTGGAGGAGGAGAGGTCCAGCAAAGCAGTGGGAATGGCACGTCAGGGTACCTGGACTAGATGGGAAAATGCTGTGGAAAGGAAGATCACGTGGACTGACCTCTGGCGGGCAGAGCTACACCGCATCAAGTTCCTGGTCCAGGCAGTCAATGACATCCTCCCCAGCCCGTCCAACCTGCACACCTGGGGTCTGGTCAAAACTCAACTATAAGCTAAGAATACTTAGAATACCTAATTATACTTTCACATAGCCAATATCTCGATTAAAAGATTGAGTAAAAGTGTAGGCCAAATATACTTAGACTTTTCTGTCAGTATAAGTCAAGTATACTTAAGTGCAATTTTAAGCATATTTATGAGAAGTACAAAACAATGTAGACTGAAAGTATACTTTCTTTTTTTTGTTTAAGTTTTTAAAGAAGTATACTAGCACACTTGAATAAACCTTTTTCGTAAGGGTACTTCATCTCCACAATCTCACTTCTTTTTTACCATCTAAAGCTGACACACTTGGATTTGCATTCATTTGACTTCCATATGTGAAGGTGTGAAGTTTTAAATTATGCTTAAAAGTTCAATTTCAGATTTGTATGATGAGAAGACATGAATGTCAGATTCATCTTTTGACTGAATCCATAGAAGATGGTATTTTCCACACATTTTTAATATATTACTATTGTCACAATAACAAATCCCAAGATCCAAGTGCAAGTAAAGACAGAGGCAGGCGGGGAACACACTCAAAACGCCACAGGTTGCAGGCGGGCAACCTGGAATCCGTAATGTCCGGACGGGAAATGTAATACTCAAAACGCCACAGTTTGCAGGCGGGCAACCTGGAATCCGTAATGTCCGGAAGCAAGACAAAGAGGCAAAACCCGCAAGGAGACTCCAACAGGAACTAGGTGAGAGAACAAACAAGAGTGACGAACCGACAACACACAGTGCACACGGCAGCTAGATAAAGGCAGCTTAACTAGCCACAGCTGAGCCTCTAATTAGAGTGATCAGCTGAGTATCTAGGCAACGCACACGCACTGACACACCCTCATCCCAAAACACACCCGACATAAACTCAAGAAATGAACATACAGATTTATGAATCGTAACAGTAGAGCCTACCTCCCAGGAGAGCCTACCTGACGATTGTAATCATCGATAAGGGAGTGATCCAGTATGTCCCTAGCAGGAACCCAACTTCTCTCCTCCGGACCGTAACCCTCCCAGTCCACCAAATATGGAATCCGCGTCCCCTCCGTCTCGAATCCAGAATACAGTTAACCGAATACGTAGGCTCCCCATCTACGAGTCGTGGCGGTGGGGGAACCGGGGCCGGCGGATTAATGTGTGAATGAAACACAGGTTTGATTTTGGAAACATGAAAGGCGGGATGGATTCTCCTGTATGCCGGAGGAAGTTTGAGGCGGACTGTCACTGGACTAATGATTTTGGTGACAGTGAACGGGCCGATAAATTTAGGAGCTAACTTATTAGACACGGAACGGAGCGGAATGTTCTTGGTAGAAAGCCACACTTTTAAAGCCACGACGTATACGGAAGGCCTTGACCGGTGGCGATCGGCCTTAGCTTTAGTGCGCGCCCCCACTTGGAGCAGAATCTCACAGGCTCTGGTCCATGTGCGGTGGCACCTCTGGACGAAGGCGTGAGCAGAGGGGACCGCGACTTCGGATTCCAGACTTGGAAAAATTGGAGGCTGGTACCCTAGACTACACTCAAACGGAGAGAGGCCCGTGGATGACACTGGTAACGAGTTATGTGCGTACTCAACCCATGAGAGAACAAACGACAAAACTCGCTCCAAAATTTGGAGATGAACTGGGGACCCTGTCAGAGACCACGTCCGTCAGGAGGCCATGTAAACGAAAGACGTGATCTATGACAGCAACCGCTGTCTCCTTGGCAGAAGGTAATTTGGGCAAGGGAATGAAATGAGCCGCCTTCGGGAACCGGTCCACTACGGTCAAAACGACCGTATTGCCCTGGGAGGGCGGGAGGGCAGTGATAAAATCTAGCGCGATGTGGGACCAGGGTCTTGAAGGGACAGACAACGGTTGGAGTAACCCATCCAGTGGGCGATTGGAAGTCTTACCACAAGCACAGACTGAACATGCCAAAACAAAACCTTGAATGTAGCGAGCCATGGAGGGCCACCAGAATCGTTGCTTGACCAAAAAACTGGAGTGATTGACTCCTGGATTACATGCTACGTTGGAGCAATGACCCCACCGAATGACGTTGGACCGTAAGCCCTCCGGCACGAATAAACGACTCGGCGGACACCAGGGCGGAGGCGTTACCCCTTCTAAGGCCGAACGGACCTTCGACTCGATCTCCCATACGAGTGTGGAGACAATGAGTCTCTCAGGAAAAATACACTCGGGAGTGGACGGGCGAACGGAACGGACAAAAACTCGAGATAAAGCATCGGGCTTGATGTTTTTGGAGCCCGGACGATACGATAGAGAAAAATCAAAACTACCGAAAAAAGTGCCCACCGAGCCTGCCTGGAGTTGTGTCGTTTAGCTGATCTGATATATTCTAGGTTTTTATGATCGGACCAGACGATAAAGGGTACCCCCGAACCCTCTAACCAATGACGCCACTCCTCCAACGCTTATTTGACTGCCACCAACTCTCTGTTACCAATGCCATAATTACACTCGGCAGGAGATAAACGATGAGAAAAAAACCTGCAACGATGCATCTTGTCATCCGTGGGTGAGCGCTTGGAAAGAACCGCTCCTACCCCCACCTCTGATGCGTCAACCTCCACCACAAACTGACGTGATGGATCAGGGGCTATAAGAATGGGAGCTGAAACGAAGCGGCTCTTGAGGTTGGTAAATGCAGCTTCAGCTGCACCAGACCACCTGAACGTCATCTTGGTGGAGGTCAAGGCGGTCAGAGGAGCGGCTAGTCGGCTGAAATCGCAAAAATTGGCGAACCCCAGAAACCTCTGCAGGGCCTTACGGGAATCTGGGGTTGGCCAATCCACCACAGCCTTAACATTGTCGGGATCCATGCGCACCCCCTCGGAGGAGATGATATAACCCAATTATGCAACCGACTGTGCATGGAACGAACATTTCTCCGCCTTGGCAAAAAGCCCATTCTCTAACAGCCTCTGGATCACTCGTCTGACGTGCTGAACGTGTTCCTGGAGAGAAGAAGAAAATATCAATATGTCATCCAGGTAGACATATATGAACTGGTCTACCATATCTCTCAGCACGTCATTCACGAGTGCCTGGAAGACCACGGGGGAGTTAGACAGACCGAAAGGCATGACCAAATATTCAAAGTGCCCCCTAGGGGTGTTAAAGGCAGTTTTCCATTCCTCCCCCTCCCTTATGCGAACCAAATGATCAGCATTACGTAAATCCAATTTCGTGAAAAACAGATGCTCCCTGTAACCGCTCAAAGGCTGAAGACATCAACGGCAAAGGATAGGCAAAGGACACACCCACATCCCAATACACACCCGACATAAACTCAAGAAATGAACATACAGATTTATGAATCGTGACAACTGTTTGTTATTTAGAAAGTATGTTTAGTCAAAGGGGTTTTATCTTACAATTCTGACTTTTTTTCTCGCAATTGTGAGTTTACATCTCTCAATTCTAAAAAATTCTCAGAATTGTGCGTTTCTATCTCACAATCAGCGTCTTTTCTTTGTATTGCGTGATATGGGCTAAAATCTCAGTTGCGAGTTATTAAGTCCGGTTCTGAGGAAAAATCTATATATATATACATATATATATCTCACAATTCTGAATATATAGCACGTAATTGTGAGTTTATATAACAATTCTTAGAGAAAAAAAGTCAGAATTGTGAAATAAAGAGTCGCAATGGTCTTTTTTATTTTTTATTCTGTGGCGGAAACAAGCTTCCATAGAAATCAGTATATTATCAAGTAAAAAAAAAAATATATATATATATATATATATATGAAAAAAAAACAGCAGTTAACTTCAAGCTGGCAAGCTCAAATAAGCTATTGTAATTCTCAATGACTAGTTTTAACTGTTTATTCAATCCTGTTCCTGCCAGTGTGTAAATAATCAGGTTAGAATGAATTAAGTTTGAGCTTGATCAGAGCAGATTTTAGGAGATTTCTGCTTTACCCTTTTATAGAAAAATAGGTCCCACTGTTACGTGTGGGTTTTTGTTGTGATTTCTTGTTTGTCATGTGACCCTGCCATGTGTCTTGTCTTTCGTTTGTTGTTGCTCAGTGTCCACAGGTGTTCCTCGTCCATGTTTATTAGTCTCCCAAGGTGTTTCTTATTAACCACGCCCCCCTGTTATCTTGTTTAGCTTGTTTGTCTGAGTATTTAAACCCCTGTGTTTCAGTTGTTGGCTGTCGGTTGTTGTTTAATGTTACCTCTGTCTTTTTCTGAGTTCCCTGGATTTCCTGTTTGTATTTGTTTAATTAAATGTGCTTGCGATTGGTTTCATCCTTGCTGCTTTGTAACAGAACAACCGACCCACAAATGAAGCCAGCAGCACGGACCTCGTCTGATCTCACAAGTATGAGCCGGGAATTCGCGGGTCAGATCGCAGCCTTGGCTCTGGATAGCCCTGATTTATTACAGTTCACATGGGGATTTATTCCTCTCGCTACTTCCTGCTCCCTCGGAGACGAGGCAATTAAATTGTGTTACCGGCTGGGGGCTAAGGAGGTCAACCCGAGCTTCCCAATATCTCCGGTCTGGACTGGAGAGAGGCACTCTCCCGATGTCTGGAGAGCTTCCTCCCACGGTACGCCAGGTCATCATCTGACCTCCACGCCCAGCTGGATTTTCACGTCCAGCCAGAGCTTCACCTCAGCCACGTCCAGCCAGAGCTTCACGTCAGGCACGTCCAGCCAGACCCTTCACCGCTGGTCCCGTCCAGCCCAGAGCCCTCACCGTTGGTCCCGTCCAGCCCAGAGCCCTCACCGCTGTTCCCGTCTAGTCCAGCGCCCTCACCACTGGTCCCGTCCAGCCCAGCGCCCTCTCGCTCTCGGAGACGGAGGAGGAAGAGGACTTCCCGCGTCCCGCAATGCCTGGTAGTCCTTCCTGTACTTCCTGTCAGCCCAGAGCCCTCGCCGCTGATCCCGTCCAGTCCAGAGACTCTTCACGTCGCGTCTGCCCAGCGAGAGACTGTTCACGTCACGTCTGCCCAGCGAGAGACTGTTCACGTCACGTCTGCCCAGCGAGAGACTGTTCACGTCACGTCTGCCCAGTCAGAGGCTGTTCACGTCACTTCGTCCGAGCCAGTGTCTATGGACAAGATGGCCGAGTCAGAGACTGTTCACGTCACTTCTGCCAAGCCAGAGACGCTTCACATCACTTCTACAGAGCCAGTGTCTACAGACAAGATGGCCGATCCAGAGTCGGTTCACGTCACTTCCTCCGAGCCAGTGTCTACAGACAAGATGGCCGATCCAGAGACTGTTCACGTCACTTCCTCCAAGCCAGTGTCTACGGACAAGATGGCCGAACCAGAGACTGGAACCAGTGTGTGTGATGTCTGTTCCCGAGCCAGTGTGTGTGATGTCTGTTCCCGAGCCAGTGTGTGTGATGTCTGTTCCCGAGCCAGTGTGTGTGATGTCTGATCCCGAGCCAGTGTGTGTGATGTCTGCTCCCGAGCCAGAGTCTGTGTTGTCTGGTCCCGAGCCAGAGTCTGTGTTGTCTGGTCCCGAGCCAGTGTGTGTGTTGTCTGCAGTTCCTGAGCCGGTGTCTGCTCCGCCCTGGCCACCCGAGAGGTCGTCTCCGCCCTGGCCGCCCGAGGGGTCGTCTCCGCCCTGGCCGCCCGAGGGGTCGTCTCCGCCCTGGCCGCCCGAGGGACTGTCTTCTCCGCCATGGCCACCCGATGGACTGTCTTCTCCGCCATAGCCGCCCGATGGAATGTCTTCTTCGCCATGGCCGCCCGAGGGGTCGTCTCTGCTCTGGTCCCCTGTACGAACCTGGCCCTTCGTCCCTCCCCCAAGACCACGTCCACTTCACCAACCTCCTGAACTTTAGTGTTTTTGTTTCAAAGGGCGTCGGGAGCCGCCCATGGGGGGGGGGGGGGGGGGGGGCTATGTTACGTGTGGGTTTTTGTTGTGTCTTGTATATCACGTGATTCCTTGTTTGTCATGTGATCCTGCCATGTGTCTTTCGTTTGTTGTTGCTCAGTGTCCACAGGTGTTCCTCGTCCATGTTTATTAGTCTCCCCAGGTGTTTCTTATTAACCACGCCCCCCTGTTATCTTGTTTAGCTTGTTTGTCTGAGTATTTAAACCCCTGTGTTTCAGTTGTTGGCTGTCGGTTGTTGTTTAATGTTACCTCTGTCTTTTTCTGAGTTCCCTGGATTTCCTGTTTGTATTTGTTTAATTAAATGTGCTTGCGATTCGATTCACTCTCCGTTTCATCCTTGCTGCTTTGTAACACCTACTTTATACAGTATTAAGTGGCTTTAAGTACTATGTACTTTGAAATTAATAAATTGATACAATGGACTTATTGTGTACATACATGTTTTTACATTGTACTTATATTTTGAAAACACCAGCATGTAATTACAGCTGTAATTAATTTATGTAATTACATTTGTAATTACACAGTTGACTCTTCCCTTACACCTTAACCCACCCTTAAACCTACCCATACCACCACACCTGACCCTAGCCTTACCAGTTGTCATGATTGTACCTGTTTGATTCTGTTCTGGTTAGATCTTCTGTTTATTTTCATTTTTAGTCACATGTCTTTTGTTTTCCCGCCACTCATCTGTTGCCATGTCTACCTTCATTAGTTCATCTTCATCACCTGTGTCTTGTTAATCACCTTCATCTGTGTCACCTGTTTTATGTTCATCAGTGTCTGTATTTAGTTCCTTCAGTTCAGTCAGTCCTTGTCTGTAGTTAAAGTAATTTTCTTGTGTGTGAGTTGTTCCAACCTGCCTGTCTGCCTGCCTGTACCTGTTGGATTGTATTTTTGTAGTAAATGTTTTGCATTTGAGCCTGTTTGTTCTCATCGTCTTCTTCAACCCGCACCACAGCGTGACAGAACTACAGATCACCCTAAAATGGACGACAGGGTAAAAATAATCGTCCTGGCCCAGGAGAGCCAACATCTTCTAACGTTTTCCCTAAGCTTTTGCCACCTTGCTGCCAACAGCAACCTCGATGACGAGTGTCTGTGCACATTGTTCCGGATCGGGGACACATTTAACCAGCCTTTAAACCTCCCAGACACCACCGGTCTGGATTGGAGGACGACCGTCATCCGGTGCCTGGAGAGCCTGGACACAGCCAGCCCCAGGGGTTCCTCGCGTCACAGCCGTCCACCCAGAGTCTCGTCCCACCGAGACTGTCCAGCCAGAGCCTTCACCGCTGGGCCCGTCCAGGGGGACGCGTGGATACCTGTTGGATTGTATTTTTGTAGTAAACGTTTTGCATTTGAGCCTTTTTGTTCTCATCATCTTCTTCAACCCGCACCACAGCGTGACACCAGTATCACAAATCAATAGCAGCAAAAGTGCAGTACAATACAACCTGAACACAATAAGTACATTGTACTTATTTTTTTATGTAAGTACATAGTACTTAAAGCCACTTAATATAAAGTGGGACCAAAACATGTCCTTAAATTACAAAAAGGCGTTTTTTATTTATTTATTTCTAAGGTTGTTATGAAACAGGAATGACCCATAAAAATATTACACAAGTGTATACTGTATTCTAATAAAGTTTAGTGATTACCCCATTTTCTAGTGAATATTCAGCTGCCAGTCAGCCCTCAAAATGTCTAAGTACTTCTATTTTCCATGATTCACAGTCAGTTCAAAAGCAAAGATGATCATTGATGGAGTCCATTAATACAGTGTTTTAAGCCACCACGGGCAGTTCCGTCTTGGCAGCGCTGCACTGGATTTTGCAAGAAAATTGCTTCCACATGTATCAATATCATTACTTTTTAGTTTTTACTGAAGTGACATCAGATGCTCTCATCAAAGTCGTACACATTTTTTCCACGCACACAAGAACAGGTCCCGATCTGACCGAGAGTGAGGTAGCTCCTGTTTACAATGGCTGTCCGGGCTTGTTCTGCTTTCAGCACTGATAGAAGCGCTCACTGTGTGAATGTATGTGTGTTTTTGTTCCAATCCCCAAAAGAAAGAAGAATGCTTTCCCTCATCATATGTTTCCCTGACTGACCTCAAATGACTCATGCGCTCTCCAAACTCAAATTCCACTGCTTTGGATCCTTCGGCACCTTTCACTGCCATTGTACTCAGTAGAACTTCACTGGGAAAAAAGTGAGATGCAACTGGGTCATTCTACAAAACAGTTGTCATTTGTGTGTAAAAAATTATTTTTTTTCATGGAACACAAAAGGGGAATTTTTTTAAAGAATCTTCATGCAGATCTTTTCCATAAAACAGCAAATGCATAGTTGAGCTCTGTAAAAAAAAAAATATATATATTTTTTTTATATATATATATATATATATATATATATATATATATATATATATAAGAAAAGCACATAAAAAGCAAGTCATATGATGGACTTCTACCAAAGCTGTCTTTCAGACTTTCAGACTACATTTCATTTGTACATAGAGTCTGGCACCACTCCATTGACAAGCGTTAACTTCCTTGTAGGCGGGTACTCTATTGAAGTCTAAAACTATTGAATCTGCCCAGAGTCACTCTGGACAATGGAGGGGCTGCACTTCCGGGTTAGTGTTGTTGCTGGCAGAGGAGTGTGAGCGTGAGTTCGTGCGTGGGAAATATTGTTTGTTTTTTGTTTTTTGGCGGATCTGCATAAACTGTACTGTGAATGTAACGTCATGTCAAATAGTCCAGATGAGGATGAAATGGATTGGATGATATCCAGATCTGCAAAAATGAAAAGGGCTTTGAGAGAAAGAAATAGAGGGAAAAGTTGGTCGGAACATAACAAGGCTGGTGAGGGAAACACTAGCAAGAAACTGAGAGCTAACCAGTATGAGAAAGAAAAAATGGAGAATATAGAGATAGCACATGAAAACGGCTGGAAAGTTATAATTGAATTTAACCAGGATGGTGGGCACTACCACCCAATCAAACTTACCAGGGCGATTGAGAAGGAGATTGGTAAAATTAAATTTGCAAGGTTTATGAATAATAAAAGAATACTGATTCTGTCACGATTGTGGGTGTTTTGTTTTGTTCCTTGTTCTTGTCTGTCATGTGTTTCTCTGTCTTTACATGTTTTGCTGTTCCCCGTTCTGTTGATTAGTCTCCCCAGGTGTTTCTGATTAGCCACGCCCCCTTGTCATCTTGTTAAGCTTGTTTGTCTGTGTATTTATACCCCTTGTTCTTCAGTTGGTGTTTGTGGGTCGTTGCTTGATGTTATTTTTCCCAGTTCCTTATCCCGTGTGCCTTGTACCTTATCCCGTGTGCCTTGTACCTTATCCCGTGTGCCTTGTACCTTATCCCGTGTTTTTGCCTTGTTTCTTATTCCGTGTTATCCCTGGATATTCTGTTATTAAAGTGCTTTGCAATTGGATTCACTCTCCGCTTCATCCCTGCTGCTACGTTACAGAACGACCAACCCAAAACGATGAATCCAGCAGCACTGATCATGTGTCTTCGTCAGGGAGACCGGCCAATAGAGGCGTATGTAAGTGACTTTATTGAGCTGGCTAATGAAACTTCCATGGACCCTGTGTGCCTTATGATATTCTTCAGAGGTGGACTATCTGAGCCATTCAGGTCAGTTATGCCAATGCACGATCCTCAATGGACCTTGGAGTTTTATATTGATCTGGCCTTATTACTGTGTGGCTCTACCTTTACTGTGGGTTTGGCAGACACGGAGCCCTGCAACCCCACAGTACCCATCCAGCCAGAGCTTCACGTCAGCCACGTCCAACCAGAGCTTCACGTCAGCCACGTCCAGCCAGAACTTCACGTCAGCCACGTCCAGCCAGAGCTTCACGTCAGCCACGTCCAGCCAGAGCTTCACGTCAGCCACGTCCAGCCAGAGCTTCATGTCAGCCATGTCCAGCCAGAGCTTCCAGAGCATCACCACGTCTCAGCCGAGCTTACAGCGCCCTCACCACTGGTCCCGTCCAGCACAGCGCCCTCACCGCTGATCCCGTCCAGCACAGCGCCCTCACCACTGGTCCCGTCCAGCACAGCGCCCTCACCACTGGTCCCGTCCAGCACAGCGCCCTCACCGCTGGTCCCGTCCAGCACAGCGCCCTCACCGCTGGTCCCGTCCAGCACAGCGCCCTCACCGCTGGTCCCGTCCAGCACAGCGCCCTCTCGCTCTCGGAGACGGAGGAGGAAGAGGACTTCTCGCGTCCTGCAATACCTGGAAGTCCTCCCTGTACTTCCCGTCAGCCCAGAGTCCCCGCCGCTGGTCCCGGCCGATCCAGAGACTGTTCAAGTCACGTCTGCCGATCCAGAGGCTGTTCAAGTCACGTCTGCCGATCCAGAGTCTGTTCAAGTCACGTCTGCCGATCCAGAGTCTGTTCAAATCACGTCTGCCGATCCAGAGTCTGTTCAAGTCCCGTCTGCCGATCCAGAAACCGTTCACGTCACGTCTGCCCAGCGAGAGATTGTTCACGTCACGTCTGCCCAGTCAAAACCTGTTCACGTCATTTCCTCCGAGCCAGTGTCTACAGACAAGATGGCCGCCTTCGAGCCAGTGTCTACGGACAAGATGGCCGAACCAGAGACTGTTCACGTCACTTCTGCTGATCCAGAGACTGTTCACGTCACTTCCTCCGAGCCAGTGTCTACGGACAAGATGGCCGAACCAGAGACTGTTCACGTCACTTCTGCTGATCCAGAGACTGTTCACGTCACTTCCTCCGAGCCAGTGTCTACGGACAAGATGGCCGCCTCCGAGCCAGTGTCTACGGACAAGATGGCCGCCTCCGAGCCAGTGTCTACGGACAAGATGGCCGCCTCCGAGCCAGTGTCTACGGACAAGATGGCCGCCTCCGAGCCAGTGTCTACGGACAAGATGGCCGCCTCCGAGCCAGTGTCTAAGGACAAGATGGCCGGCCCAGAGTCTGTTCCTGTTCCCGAGCCAGTGTGTGTGTTGCCTGTTCCCGAGCCCGAGTCTGTTCCAGTTCCTGAGCCAGTGTGTGTGATGTCTGTTCCCGAGCCAGTGAGTGTGTCGCCTGTTCCCCAACAAGTGAGTGTGTTGTCTGTTCCCGAGCCAGTGTGTGTGATGTCTGTTCCCCAACCAGTGAGTGTGTTGTCTGTCCCCGAGCCTGAGTCTGTGTGGTCTGTCCCCGAGCCGGAGCCAGTGTGTGTGTTGCCTGTTCCCGAGCCAGTGAGTGTGTCGCCTGTTCCCCAACCAGTGAGTGTCTTGTCTGTTCCCGAGCCGGAGTCTGTTCCCGAGCCAGTGTGTGTGTCTGCTGTTCCCGAGCCAGTGTGTGTGCCTGCTGTTCTCAAGCCAGAGTCTGTGTTGTCTGTTCCCGAGCCAGTGTGTGTGTCTGCTGTTCCCGAGCCAGTGTGTGTGTCTGCTGTTCCCGAGCCAGTGTGTGTGTCTGCTGTTCCCGAGCCAGTGTCTGTGTTGTCTGTTCCTGAGCCAGTGTGTGTGTCTGCTGTTCCCGAGCCAGAGTCTGTGTTGTCTGTTCCCGAGCCAGTGTGCGTGTCTGCTGTTCCCGAGCCAGTGTGTGTGCCTGCTGTTCCCGAGCCGGTGTCTGCTGTTTCCGAGCCGGTGTCTGCAGTTCCCGAGCCGGGGTCGTCTCCGAGGGGTCCCGAGGGGCCGTCTCCGCCCTGGCCGCTCGAGGGGCCGTCTCCGCCCTGGCCGCCCGAGGGGCCGTCTCCGCCCTGATCGCCCGTGTGGTCGTCTCCGTGCTGGTCGCCTGCTCCTTCCTGGCCGCCTGCACGAACCTGACCCTACGTCCCT
This sequence comes from Gila orcuttii, assembly GCA_026230005.1. Taxonomy (NCBI): domain Eukaryota; kingdom Metazoa; phylum Chordata; class Actinopteri; order Cypriniformes; family Leuciscidae; genus Gila; species Gila orcuttii. Next base: position 6,332,126 of record JAPDVR010000018.1, read on the forward strand.
CCCCCAAGACCGCCTCCACTTCACCACCCTTCTGAACTTTAGTGTTTTTTTGTTTTGTTTTTTGTCTTAAGGGGCGTCGGGAGCCGCCCATAGGAGGGGGGCTATGTCACGATGTGGGTGTTTTGTTTTGTTCCTTGTTCTTGTCTGTCATGTGTTTCTCTGTCTTTACATGTTTTGCTGTTCCCCGTTCTGTTGATTAGTCTCCCCAGGTGTTAGCCACCTGGGGAGACTAGCCACGCTCTGATTAGCCACGCCCCCTTGTCATCTTGTTAAGCTTGTTTGTCTGTGTATTTATACCCCTTGTTCTTCAGTTGGTGTTTGTGGGTCGTTGCTTGATGTTAGTTTTCCCAGTTCCTTGTTCCGTGTGCCTTGTACCTTATCCCGTGTTTTTGCCTTGTTTCTTATTCCGTGTTATCCCTGGATATTCTGTTATTAAAGTGCTTTGCAATTGGATTCACTCTCCGCTTCATCCCTGCTGCTACGTTACAGATTCATGCAATCAATAAGCAACAACAAGAAAAGATTTTTAGTATGTCCGCACTTCAAGGGGAAAGGATGAAGGCTCACATCCCTGGAGCAATGACAAAGGTGAGAGGAGTTATCTCAGGAGTCCCATTGAGTATGCCAATGGAAGATGTCAAAAAAGAGATCCAGGGAAGCAAAATAGTTGAGGCTACACGGCTAAAAACTAAACGAAATGGAACATTAAAAGAAACGTTATCTGTAGTGCAATTCGAGAGAACCCCCCCGAAGGCAGTACAAATGGGATACATGAATTACAGTGTGAGAGAGTACATTCCTAAACCTCTCAGATGCTACAAATGCCAAAGAATGAGGCACACAGCACACCAGTGCAAAGGAAAGCTAAGGTGTGCTAGATGTGGAGGTCAGCATGAGTATGGTAAATGTGGAAAAGATGCAAAGATTAAATGCTGTAACTGTGGAGGAGAGCATAGTGCAGCCTTTGGAGGATGTGAAGTACAAAGAGAAGCCAGAGAAGCCCAGAAGGTTAAGTTTCTGAATAAGGTATCATATGCAGAAGCACTAAAGTAAGTAAGAGAAACCAATCACAGAAATGACAGTGAAATGGTCCAAAGAAACACAACACCAGTCAATCAGTCACAAATCCAGATTCCAGGACATATGCAGAATGGTAGTGATCACAAATGTAAAGTTGATGATGATACCTTAATATGGAAGAAAGTAAACTTTGTGGGTTTTATTTGTCACACTATCAATGTTGCATCACAGTTAAAAAAGAAAAGTGACAGAATTAAGGCTATTGTAGGCAGCAGGAACATTTCTTGACATGAGAGACATCAAAGCAGATCAGATATTGTTGACAGCAACCGAAAATGGAGATACTACACAAGCTGAGGGTTCGGACACTAAGTATGGTACTACACATACTACAATGGAATGCCAGAAGCCTTATAGCTAATGGTCAAGAATTTAAAAAGTACATTCATTAATTAGATGTTGTTCCGGATGTAGTATGTATACAAGCCCAACTAGATTTTGTGATCCCAGGGTTTAGTTCTATAAGATATGATAGACCTAACAATCAAAATGGTGGAGGGTGTATTACTTTTATCAATGATGGGTTAGCCTATAGGGAGGTCCCCTGTCCCGAAGATATAGAGTGTGTAATAGTTGAGATCTGTAGTCCAAAGAAAGAGGGAAATATTAAGTTGATTAATTTCTATAATCCATGCAAAAATTGAGATATTATCAAATTAAAGGAAATAGCAAGGGACTGTATACAGAAAGAAATATGGTGTGGGGATTTTAATGCTCATAACAGCTTATGGGGTAGCAATTACACAGAAAGTAATGGGAACATAGTTGAGGAAATGATGGAAGAAAGATCATTGGTCTGCATTAATAATGGACAGGGTACAAGAATAGATGTGAATAGGGGTAATATATCATGTTTGGATCTTACGTTGGTATCAGATAATTTGGTAAATACATGTGACTGGTATGTCAAGAGTGATTCTACTATAGGAAGTGACCACTTTCCAGTTCTCACTATAGTTAACACAAACATAAGTATTCAAGAAGGAAGTACAATTAACAAATGGTGTTTTGAGAAAGCAGGCTGGGAAATTGTCAGGACATGCTGTGAGAAGTCAGTAAACCTGGTTACATTAGAAGGAGACATAGAGGAATGCACAAAGCAAATTACTGAACACATTTTAAATGCAGCAATTTTGAGTATTCCAAAAAGAACAACAAAGGGTAGGAAGAAAGTGGTTCCTTTGTGGAATGACGAATGAGGAATGTAGCAGAGCTGTAAAAGAGCGAAACAAGGCATTTAGAACGTTGAAGAAGAATCTGTCACAAGAGAATATTATGGAATATCAAAAGAAAAGGGCAGTGGCACGTAGGACAATTAAATATACTAAAAAGAGAAACTGGAGAGAGTTCTGTTCTACCATAGGTAGAGGGGTAGAGTTAGGGGATATATGGTCAATGTTTAAGAGAATGAGTGGGAAAAGGAAAGATGTTAAAGTTGCAGCTTTGATTGATGGTGAAAAGGTGGTAGTGTCTGACAAAGAAAAGGCTGCGGTGTTGGGTAGGGCATTTGTGGCAGTGCACAGTGGTGATCACCTTACAGACATTCATAAGCAGCAGCAACACCTTGCACTCAGAGAGAATAAGGATGTGAAGCTTAAGAGGGAGGATGGTATATCAACGTTAGATGTGGATTTTTTAATGTCTGAACTTAACATAGCTTTATCGGGCACTGGATATACAGCTAGGACATGACCAATTGTGCTATGCCATGTTTCGACAGTAACCAATAGAATAATTTAATTTAGTGCTAAGATTCTTCAATAAAATATGGAGGTATGGAATGATACAGAGTAGCTGGAAAAGTGCAATTATATTACCATTTAATAAACCTGGTAAAGACCCAACTAATCCTGATAATTATAGGCCCATAGCGTTGACATCTCACTTATGCAAATGGATGTATAGGGTAATAGTTCGTAGGATATCGCATGTACTAGAACAGAGAGGATTACTGACTTACATACAAAGTGGATTTCGAAAAGGACCCTCCACAACAGATGCTCTGGTTAGAGTAAGTAATGAAGTGGAAAAGGCATTTAAAATGAAAGAGCTGATGACAATAGTATATTTTGACATAGAGAAGGCATATGATACTATGTGGAGAGAAGGTCTGCTTATTAAACTAAGTAGAATGGGTTTTGGAGGAAGGATGTATAACTGGATAATGGATTTTTTAACAAATATGAAAATAAGAGTGAAAGTTGGATCAGAGGTATCCATGGAGTTTAATGTAAACAGGTATACCACAAGGGAGTGCAATCAGCCCAGTATTGTTTAATATTATGATAAATGACATGTTTTCAAATTTAGATAAACACATAAAATCAGCGCTATATGCGGATGATGGGACCATATGGATGAGAGGAAGGAATGTGACATATGTGTTAGAGAACATAAGGAAAGCAGTAGAGAAAGTGGTGGTCATATGAGTGGGGGTTTAAGATATCCACAAACAAATCCTGTTATATGATGTTCATGAACAAACGCAAGTGTCAGGTTGGAAAGTTAACATTATATCAGCAACCAATGGAAAAAGTAAATTAATTTAAGTACCTGGGTTTATGGTTTGATAGTAAATGTATGGAAAATACACGTAAAGCACTTAGAAACTAAATGCAAAAAAGTTATCAACCTACTAAAAGTTGTGGCTGGTTATGATTGGGGAGCAGATAAAATATCACTAACTGACATCTATAGAGCATGCATGAGGTCATCAAAAGATTATGGTTGTATAATTTATGGTGCAGCAGCAAAAACATCATTAAAAAAAATCGACAGATTACAGTATAGAGCATTACATGTATGCATTGGAGATATTAAGTCAACACCCACTAACGTAATACTTATAGAAACAGGAGAGACACCACTGAAGTTAAGAAGAGAAAAACTTGCACTAGCTTATTGGATCCGATTGCAAGGAAGTGGGAAAGAGAACCCTACTAAGGAGACCATACAGGACTGTTGGGAGTATTATAAGTATCAGGGGCGTGGGTTTGGGTGGACCAGGGAAAAGAGAGTGAAGAAATGTGGATTAAAAGCCTTAGATTTCACCATGTCCACCCCAGTTAGTAATATTCCACCATGTTTTTTGCCCGAGATAAAAACAGATTTTAGTATCATGGAAAATAGAAACAGGAGAGACACCACTGAAGTTAAGAAGAGAAAAACTTGCACTAGCTTATTGGATCCGATTGCAAGGAAGTGGGAAAGAGAACCCTACTAAGGAGACCATACAGGACTGTTGGGAGTATTATAAGTATCAGGGGCGTGGGTTTGGGTGGACCAGGGAAAAGAGAGTGAAGAAATGTGGATTAAAAGCCTTAGATTTCACCATGTCCACCCCAGTTAGTAATATTCCACCATGTTTTTTGCCCGAGATAAAAACAGATTTTAGTATCATGGAAAAGAAAAAAGAATGGAGAATGGAGGAAGTGGGAATTAAGACAAGTATTTATATAAGGAACAGTTACTATAATTATCATACAGATGGATCCAAGAGCAAACAGGAATGTGTGGGAGTTGGAATACATATTCCTGAATTCAAAATAAATATGTCCAAAAGATTATTTGACCAATTATCTGTATACACAGCAGACATTGCGGCAGTCATCATTGCATTACAATGGGTTGAAGAGGTAAGACCTGATAGGGTGGTATTATGCACAGACTTCATTAGCTGTCATAAAAAGCATACAGTCAATGGAATCTGCCAGAGAAGACTTACTATTAGAACTTCATCACAGTTTGGTAAGATTACATCAGGGTGGCATATATGTTCAGTTTTGTTGGGTGCCAGCACATGAGGGAGTGAAAGGAAACGAGAGTACAGACAAACTAGCAAAAGAAGCATTACAGAAGGAAATAACAGTTCCAATTCCACTTGGAAAAGGAGAAGGAAAAGCAGTGATTAGAGAGAAAGGTATGAGAATATGGCAGAAATGGTGGGAAGAAGACACGAAAGGAAGGGGATAAGTACAAAAATCTGTTAATATTAAAAATTATAAAGAAAAGACTAGGCGGAAGGAAATTATAATGACAAGACTGAGAGCGGACCACAGAGGATTGAATGGCACCTTGTTTTTAATGGGGAAAAGGAATAGTGAATACTGTGAAAAGTGTGGGGTTAAAGAAAATGCTGAACATGTCATTACACTGGTATATATGAATATATGAAGTGGAAAGATGGGTGTTTCAAGATGGGGTTCAGGAAGCAGGACGGGAGTGGAATCTGATGGGGATACTGGGAAAAGAAGGAGAGGGAAAAGGGATGATAATCACCTGAACGGCACTTTTTAAATTTCTTAAAACCACAGGGTTGATGGGTAGAATATGAGAACAATTAAACAGCATGATGTTACACACTCCTGTACAGTAGGTGGCAGTATGCACTTAAAAGTTGTTTGCAATCCACCATTAATCAAAAGAAGAAGAAGAAGAAGAAGAAGAAGAAGAGTCACTCTGGATCTGCAATAACCAATCGCTAACGTTTGGTCGTGACGTATGCCTAGCGTTCGCCTTAGCCAACTCATTCACCACTAACGGAGCGAGCTGGAAAATCTAACTTTTCCCAAACCCCGTTGGGAGGAGGGCCACAACATCATGGCCACCAACAAAACTAAGCAAAGATTGTTCTTGCTCCGGCTTAAAATTCTTGATATTCGGCAGCGTTGTCACAACGGACCGAATGGCTTCGCTAGCATCTTTCTCCGCTGCCATTACTGAACTACAACTCAAAATAATGCACGACATCAACGTCATCGTTCTCAGCCACTCCCTCTGTTCGCTGATTGGCCCGGTAAAAAATTGATCGGAGAAAACCAAAGACTACAGCACAATCCCAGACCTAGTACTGAAGGAAAATTAAAATTGAGCGGAAGTACGTAGGAGGGCGGAGCCAGGCTAGTCTTTCATCTCCATTTAGACTGAAAAAAACCCTGCACTATCAAACTGTTTGAAATTGCAAAATGAAGAATGACATTTGAAAGCTGCAATGTGAGGAGAATGTGTTGGGGAATCTCCTCTGTCTCATGCACAAGTCTAAGTGCTGTAATGCCAAGCAGAAAAACTAGGTCACAGGGCATGTTAGGACAGGGCATATGAGAACAAGGATATGAGAATGGAAAAGTACCCAAAAACACTTGTAGGAGAGATGCAGGTGTTAGGAAGCACTGGAAGAGAAACATATACAATGTAAGATGTTCCACCAATAGGAGAAGGTCTAGGGGGAGATGTTTTGAATGGTGGCGAGATTACGAGGAAGAAAACAGATAATAATACAGATGCCCATTGTGTAATAGGAGACTAATACAGATGCCCATTGTGTAAAAGAATAATAATACAGATGCTCATTGGGTACCAACGATAAGAAAAAGGTATAAGACCCAATGTTGTCCACTGTAAGATCAGATGGCCAGCTGGCATCTCACTTTGTTGAATTGCTCAATAAAGTTACTTCTTCTGTGACCTGGAACTTCGACTCTGAAAGATTTTTGAAACTTGAATTAGAGAACTCTGAAATCTGCAGACCCGAGCCAGAGCCCTTAAATCTGCCACAACAATTGTCAGTGAATAACAACTTAAGTTTGGATCCTTTAAACTAGTCTCAGAGGAAAATCATACCTCTACATAGGCTACATTTTTGCCAAAAAAATTTAAACATCCAAAACATGTACAATTCACAACACGATCTCATGAGAGTGCGTATCTATATTTAATATCGTATACGAATTTTATTTCTCGTTCCATTTATATGCCAAAAATAGTTTTTGCTTGCATATGATAAGCACTTTTAACCCCTTGGGTAGGATTAGGGGTGTGGAGTGCGTGCGTACACGCCATAAAGTGCGTTCTCTTACGAGAGGTTCTCTCGTATTGTGTAAGTATAGCTTACGCTACGGGAAAGATTCATCTTTTCGAGATATTGAAGCCAAAAGATTATCCTTAATTTTTGTATCCATTGTCAACGCAGTGAAGCAGCTAGCAGACCTAGAGCAGGCTGTCTAGCGTGCTCATAGGCTGCCCTGCGGGAACTGCAGCAGCCTACCACTGAGCCCGACGTGACGTCACGTCCAATGAAGGGCGCTCGCGCCTTCACAGCGTCAAAGCCCGCCAGAATGGGCGTGGCTAGCGTATATAAGCAGGGCTCGTAGGCTGAAATCTCTGATTTTCATCTCTTCAGCGAGCTCTACGCATCGCTGGATCTAAAGAAGCCGCCGCCGCCGTCGAAACAGCGACAAGCCAGCTAAGGACAGTGCCTGAGGAAGCCGGCTATCTTCGCCACCTTCAGCCTTCCGTGCCAGCTACGCTATCCGGCGTCGTATCCTTTCTACTCTAGCTTCTAAGCACTAAAAGAGCATGAGACGTCTTTTTCAAGATGCCTCGCTCCACTTGTGGCTTGTGCAGAGCCCCGCTCAGCGTCGGAGACCGCCACGTTATCTGCGCTCTCTACCTGGGACCGGAACACGCTGCTCTTGCCCTCTCTACCGGAGGATGTGAGCACTGTGAAGAGCTTCCGATGTCGACCCTGCGGGCTCGACTCGAAGCTTGCAAACCTCAAGCTGTCACTCCGCCCTTTGCAGGACCGCGCAAAGAAGCGCCGTTCTCAAAGGCCGCCGGAGCCGGTGGCCACAGCGGACTCCGGACTCCGGACTCACCGGACTCCCTCCCTCGAGCCTCGCTCTCGCCTTTTCCGCCTCCCCTCACAGACGCGCAGCTGGCGCTTACGAGCCGCACTGCCGTCGTTTTCTGATGTAAACGCTCGCCGGAATGACTCCCTTGAGCGTCTATCTCTCCGCCCCCCCTCCCGGACGCGCAGCCGCCGGCTCCCGCCCGCGCTGCCGCCGCCTCAGGGGCGAGGCGCTTGATATGGATGAGGACGCGCCGCTGACAGCTGTTCTAACCGTGGCTAGCTTTCTTTACGTTACAAGAAAGCTACCCCATCCCGCATGCGTCACCGGCGAAATGTGGAAAGAGTGTGTTAGTCCCACCGAGGCCAGACTATCCTTCATTTCTCAAACATTTCTCAGCTCCTCTTAATTCGAGCGGCTGGTAATGTCAATATTGCAGCATGAACCTGTTATATAACACGCACGCCACACAGAAACTGTGATGACACTCTCTTTATCTGCTCGCGCTAACTGAAGCTGATGTCATTTCCCCCTGTGGCTCAGTGGCGAAACCCACAGCTTTCGCGCCAGAGACCCGGGTTCGATCCCGGCTCTCGCAGTGGATGTAAATTCTATGCAGCTCTCTTCTCTGAGGTCGCGGCCAGCTTTCTTGCATACAGAAAGCGAACGCGCCCTCCCGCGCGCCCCGTGCGCATGCGTCACCGGCGAAATGAGGAAAGACTGTGTTTTAGTCCCGCCGAGGCCGGACTATCCCCCATTTCTCAAACATTTCTCAGCTCCTCCTAATTCGAGCGGCTGGTAATGTCAATATTGCAGCATGAGCCTGTTATACAACACGCACGCCTGCCGACACACAGAAACTGATGACGCTCTCTTTATCTGCTCGCGTTAACTGAAGCTGATGTCATTTCCCCCCTGTGGCTCAGTGGCGAAACCCACAGCTTTCGCGCCAGAGAAAAGGGTTCGATCCCGGCTCTCACAGCAGATAAAAATTATGCGTCTCTCCTCAGTGAGCTGCCGTATTCAGATCCGGCTCACGCCGATGGTGTTTTTAGTGTAGAAAAGGTGCCCACACCTCAGTGTTCACCCCTACACACAAGCACAACACTTCCCGTGTCACTCACAGAGCCCACTCCCATAAAGCGGAAAATAGCCGCTCGAGTGTTAAACGTAGGAAATGTGTCCAGGTGTCCATGCCCACGCCTACTTTCTGCCCGCTCTATCACACAGCCATTAAAACTCAGGCTACTGCAGTGAGTCATTTAGCAGCCAACGAGTCGGTAACACAACCCGCTCGCCTGCACACAACCGCTGTTTTTACGACAAACCAGAGAAATCTCAAAAGAGCATAATGTCTGGTTATCCGGCTCACGCCGGTGGTGTTTTAAGTGTAGAAAAAGTGCCCACGCCACAGTGCTCACCCCTACACACAAACACAGCACTTCCCGTGTCACCCAGAGAGCCCACTTTCATAAAGCTGGCAAATGCTGCTCGAGTGTTAACTGCAGGAGATGTGCCCACGTGTCCTTGCCCACATCTACTATCTGCCCGCTCTATTACACGGCCAAGTCATGCGCATCACAAAGTGCAGACTCATATCAATCAAATTGTGGATGTAAGTCTCGTGCCCCCTTGCAAGCGCTCACGCTTACTAACAAGCACTTCGCACACAGCACCGCGCGCGCACCACGAAGTGCAGCCTTATATGAGTCAGAATATGAACGTAAGTCTCGTGCCCACTTGCAAGCGCTCACGCTTACTAACATGCACTTCGCCCACGGCGTTAAACGCGCGTCACAAAGTGCAGCCTCATATCGGTCAAGTTATTAATGTAAGTCCCGTGCCGGCTCACGAGCACCCACGCTTACTAACATACACGCCGCCCATGGTGCCGCTCGCGCATCACAATGTGATTATAAAGCGCTCCCCATTCACAGCTATCGGGACGCTATACATGAAACAGCCTGCTATCGCTGTCAGCGAGCCACCCCATTCAAGCACAGAGAGCGCGCACGCCGCGCTCATCCCTCCGGTCCAGTTTCTCGAGCCCGCTCAGCGCGGCGATCAGAACCCGGAGGCCATTCTACCCCTAGTTGCACATATAAATCGAGCACGGACCGCGACGACAGTGATTGCGGAAGTAGCACATCTACTTCACTCAAAAAATAGCAAAACTGCTGTGCAAAAGGGCCATAGAACCGGTACCGCCTTCTCTGAGCAAGTCAGGCTTTTACAGCCGTTATTTTCTCGTGCCCAAGAAGGACGGGGGCTTCAAACCCATACTAGATCTGAGACAACTGAACAAAGCTCTTATGAAAAGACCGTTCAAAATGATTACAACCAGACAACTCCTCGCGCACGTTCGCCCTAGATACTGGTTTATATCTCTCGATCTAAAAGATGCCTATTTTCAGATTCAGATAATACCCCGTCACAGGCCATTCTTGAGATTCGCCTTCGACGGTCAGGTTTATCAGGACACCGTCCTGCCGTTCGGCCTGTCCTTAGCACCTAGCACATTCACAAAGTGCATGGACGCGGCACTCGCCCCCTTGAGAATTCAGGGCATGCGAATTCTGAACGATTGGCTGGTTCTAGCACAATCAGAGACGGAATTACTGTCTCACAGAGCTGTGCTCCTCAGTCATCTGGAAAGCCTGGGTCTCACGGTCAACTGGACCAAGAGCTCATTAGTGCCCAGAACTGGACTCCGTGGCTATGACGGCCCGCTTGTCAACACAGCGCGCACGCTGTGTTCAGCAACTGGCCGCGTATTTCCAGAAGGACGGCACCGCCCCTCTGAAGACATTCCAGAGGATGCTGGGTTACATGCGCCCGCTACAATGCTGGCTGGCCGCTCGTGTGTCTCACCGAGCTTGGGAGTCAGGCTGCGCCCGGATCAGAGTGACTCAGAGCTGCATCTCAGCTCTGTAGCCCTGGTTAGCAGCAGACTGGTACCAGCGAGGAGTGCTTAAGGGAACTGTCTCATACCGGAAGGTCATCTCGACAGACGCGTCCAACTTGGGTTGGGGCGCGCTCTTCGAGTGCAGACCAGTCTCTGGCCTGTGGTCAGACCGGGAAAAACTCCTCCATATAAACTGTCTGGAAATGATAGCGGTCGAGAATGCGCTGAAGCGTTTCCTCCCATTTATACAGGACCACCATGTTCTAGTCCGCTCGGACAACATGTCTGTAGTGTCCTACGTGAACCGCCAGGGCGGTGTCAGATCCAGAAATCTCTGCAATCTGGCAGAACGCCTCCTCGTTTGGTCTCAGCACCATCTGCGCTCGCTGAGAGCTGCGCACGTGCCAGGCCACCTGAACGACGGCCCAGACAGACTGTCCAGGAACAATGGGAATGGTCCCTGCACCCCCAAACAGTCCAGTTGCTATGGCGCCTTTTTGGCAAAGCGGATGTCGACCTATTTGCGTCACAGGACAACGCTCACTGCCCAAAGTTCTTTTCAAAGAACGAGGACGCGCTGGCCCAGACCTGGCCCAGCCGCCCATTATATGCCTTCCCTCCGGTCTCTCTGTTACCACAGGTGATCAAGAGAATCAGGGAAACGCACCAATCAGTGCTCCTCAAAGCCCCGCGTTGGGAGAACCAGACTTGGTTCCCGGAGCTGACAGCCCCGTGGCCAATTCCGGTGAGAGCAGATCACCTCTCTCAAGCTCGCGGCTCGATCTGGCATCCCCATCCAGAGCGCTGGTCTCTGCACGTATGGTTGACCAACGGTTACCCGTTGCCCTGCCAGACGCAGTAATGAACACAATCACGCAGTCCAGAGCTCCTTCTACCAGAAGGCTCTACGCATCTAAATGGTCTGTGTTCTCTAAATGGTGCGCTGACAAAAATCTGGACCCACGGAAGTGTGGGGTTCCGCGGTTGCTTAGTTTCCTTCAAGAGCTATTGGAAAAGGGAAGGTCCCCTTCCACGCTCAAAGTCTATGTAGCAGCCGTCGCAGCGTTCTCAGAATCGACGCGCGGCCAGTCAATAGGCAGGAACGAGCTCATCATCCGCTTCCTCAGAGGAGCCAGGAGGATGAATCCCCCGCGCCCCCTTCAGTTCCTATGTGGGATCTTTCTTTGGTCCTCGAGGCCCTGAAAGCATACCCCTTTGAACCTTTAGACTCTGCGGATCTAAAATACTTATCACTTAAAACCGTTTTTCTGATCACTCTGTCATAAGTCAAACGTGTGGGGGACTTACATGTGTTGTCTGTTAGCGCCACGTGTCTCGAGCTTGGCCCGAATGACTCAAAAGTCATCCTCAAACCTAGACATGGCTATGTTCCTAAAGTGATTGGCACCATTCAGAGCACAGGTAATTTGGCTATCGGCTCTGCCAGCATCAGATAGCGAGAGTGATGTTAATCTCCTCTGCCCAGTCAGGGCCCTGAGAGTTTACACTACGCGCTACGCCCCTTTCAGACGTGCTGAGCAGCTTTTGTTTCGTTTGGTGGGCGCACCAAAGGTCTCGTCGCCTCGAAACAGAGTCTATCCAGATGGATAATAGACGCGATTGCAGCTGCTTATACAGCAAAAGGTCTGCAATGCCCCTTGGGCGTCAGGGCTCATTCCACCAGAGGCGTGGCCTCTTCGTGGGCATGGTCCAGTGGAATTTCTATTCATGACATATGTGTGGCGGCGGGCTGGGCCTCCCTTTCCACCTTTGTCAGATTCTATAATCTGGAAGTTCCCGCCCTGCAGGCGAAACTACTATCAGTCTAAGTGAGAGGTCAGTTCTGCCCAGGTACTATCGTGCGCAAACTACTCTCATATGACTAGCTCTTCTGGTTGAGCTGCACTGTATCAGGTTATGTGCTATATGCTTATACATTGACCGGCATCGCTGCTCTGTATACCCTGTGAGTGCTTTTACTGCGCTTATATTTACATGCGCTTATTTCCGCTGATCTGGGATCCCCGGACCTTTCTGGGACTAATAAGTGGATGCTGGCGCGCACGGCGTTGACAAGGGGTTCCCGTAGCGTAAGCTATACTTACGCAATACGAGAGAACCTCTCGTAAGAGAACGTACTCGGTTACCTAACGTAACATCGGTTCTCTCTAGAAGAGGGAACGAGTATTGCGTAACCTGCTATGCTCGCGCCACGAGCGTCTTTCGCTTCAGTCGACGAAAACCAGAGAATTCAGCCTACGAGCCCTTCTTATATACGCTAGCCACGCCCATTCTGACAGCTTTGACGCTGTGAAGGCGCGAGCGCCCTTCATTGGACGTGACGTCACGTCGGGCTCAGTGGTAGGCTGCTGCAGTTCCCGCAGGGCAACCTATGAGCATGCTAGACAGCCTGCTCTAGGTCTGCTAGCTGCTGCACTGCGTTGACAATGGATATAAAAATGAAGGATAATTTTTTGGCTTCAATATCTCGAAAAGATGAATCTTTCCCGTAGCGTAAGCTATACTTACGCAATACTCGTTCCCTATTCTAGAGAGAACCGAGGATATTTTAGGTAACCGAGTACGTTTCATATGCACGCAAAAACAATTTTTGGCGTTTAAATGGCACAAGAAATCAAATTTGTGCTATAGATATGCACTTTCATGAGATCGGGCTGACAATTCACTGCAGTTTTAAGCTATGAACATAGTAGTGTTAGTGAAACACCAACGACTTTTATTCTTTTTCATAGAAATTGTAATTACAGTTGCAGATATCAATTAATAAAGATTTATTCATATGGTTTCTTGTACACAATACTATGTTATGACTTCAAAACACTTTTAATATTGTGCATGATTATTGCTTCTGTTAACACTGCCGGTTAGGTTTAGCGCCACTCACCGGACATTTCATGTCAGAACTTTCGTGATACGTAGAACAACCAACGTGATAAAACACCATGATCAAGTCTACCTGTTTCAGCTAAACTAAATGCGATTCTAGCGCCACCAAATGGACCCTTTGAAAGTGTCGGACACGTGCAAGAAGCAACGCATCATTTTGACACGGACACGTACAGTGAGCCAGGGTTGTTTAAAATGTTAAATGTTAAAATGTTAAAAGTCAGAAGAATAGTTGTATGAACTTTTTAGTCATTTTTGAAGCTTGACAGACTGTTTGTTTATCATTTAATAATAATTAAACACAATTTTAAATATAATTTGTAATCTACTGTATATGAATTTTAGTCTACATTATTATTATTTTAATCAAACTGGAAAAGGGACCGTTTCATGACATGAAACATGGAAAGATGATGGAAAAGTACTACAGCAAGTCTGGACTTGTATGCTGGTTAAATCAGCCTGAGGAACCTCACCTGTTAGAATCACAGATTCAACAATAAAGACAAGGGGATTGACTAGTTAAGGCCAAAAGAAGTCAAAACAAAGAGCTTAAAAAGTACACAAATGTATGTCATGTACATAAACTTGGTTGTAATTCTACATTGGGAATGTAACGATAGTATTTTCAGTAACCACTGGATGCCACACAGACAATTATGAAATGTAAGGGATCATCTGTGTGTTATGTCTGTTTGGGTGGGTTTTGCACACGTTTAGTTCTGTTTCCTGTGTTTCTGTTACTATGGTTTCTCATTGTTTGATTTTTGTTTGCACCTAATGTTCAGATTGGTTTGTCTGTGTATTTAAGTTCTAGGTTTCTCTCTGTTCATTGTTAATTCTTGTCATGTAGCGGTTGCATAGTGTTCTTAGTGTTTTGAGTTCTGTTTAATAAATACAGTACTGCTGCGAATAGATCCTTTCTCATCTTTATTTCAACCATTACGTGACATAAGAAGTGACTGAATAACAATGGATCTAGCAGCAGTCCGTATCCTCCTGCTTTCAACACTGATAATAATAAGAAATCTTTCTTGAGAAGCAAATCATCATATTAGAATGATTTCTGAAGGATCATGTGACACTGAAGACTTGGAATAATGTTGAAAATTCAGCTTTGCATCACATGAATAAATTACATTTTAAAATATATTCACATAAAAAAAAGTTATTTTAAATTGAGACGTAGTAATACAAGGTGTAATGGATCTAATATCGGTCTGAATCACAGCCCTGATTATATTCAGAATAACAGCAGTATCTGTACTGTATATGGAGGATATATATGTGCATTTTATATCAACACTCATGTCTGATACAAGAAGAGCTGAAATTCCCCAGCATCATTATTGTGGAGTATAAAGCATTCTGGTCAATGGAAGTCACGCATGCGGCTCACAGTGTGACGTAGCTCGTTCGCTATTAGTCTTAAGTGTGGAGCATTCAATGAAAGGATCCTTAAATTAGAAGTGAACATTATTTTGTTGCCATACACAGTTAGAAGCACTTGCGTCACATGAGACAGAGCTGTCCTTCTGTCTCCAACAGCGTGGCATTCGTGTATAAACAAACACTATGTCCAACTGTCAGCCAAATGACCTGCACTGCCCAGTGTTTCTGCTCTGTCCCTAGCAACGGTTCGTTAGCCTCCGAGTCCCACGAGTCTGCTGGAGGAGAACAGAGTCAGTCTGGGCATGTCAGGCTCAATCAAACCACTCTTCCTGTTTTCAAGGGTACAAATGATCCTTTTTTCTGTCTAACGTGGGAATTCACGTGTGAGACAAAGTCTGGCTACTTCCTCATCTTAATCTGTACTTACGCTGCATTCACGTGCTATCGTAATTAAAAGTTTCCTAGTTCAAAACTGGTCACGAAAGCCCTCTCAAATCGGCTTTACCACCGGGAAGCTCAGGGATCATTTTGATATCCAAGTTCCCGATTTGGGCAGGCCACAAAATTTAAAGATGGCGGAGGAGAGAACAATTGATGGCATTTGATGCTGTGACTGGTATTCTTTATTATTTTTTTCACAACCGCTACATTGTTGAAGTCTTGTCTTGTTGAAGTAGAGCATATTTAAAAATATAAAGTATTTAATCAATAAACAAACACAAAACGAAGGTAAAGCGGCAGCCCCTCACAGACGACTGCCTCTTTACTCTCGTTTTGTGTTTGTTTATTGATTACATTTTCGGTAAACGTTCGCCGGTTCTAAGCATAATAAAACAAAAAACACAACGTAAAGTCCAGGCCTGGTCCTCTCTCGTCCTCCACTGTCATCACTCCTCGAAGCTGCTCATTAGCAAGCTCCATTCACACGACTCTCGGCCCCATCCCGCTTGCCACAACAGTCTTGTACACAGTCTTGCACCTGGTTTTTTATCCAATTTTCAAATACATTTTTGCTTCAAATCAAGTTTGTAATGTTGTTATTCTCCTCCTAGCTGGTTGGCTTGGTTCATGGCTTGTTACTCTTTAACAAAGACTTTTTAAATCACTATGGGAAAAGTCAGAAAAAAGTACGGAAGAGGATTAGGGCAAAGCAATAATAAAAAAATTAAAACAAAATTTGAGAAAAAAGTCGAAATACAATGTTGAGAATAAACTCATTAAATTTCGAGAATAAAGTCGGCGTGTTTCGAGAAAAGAATCGTTAATTTAGAAAAAAAAAGTCGAAATGCAATGAACACTGATCGAATGCGTTTATCCTCGACATTTTATTTAGACTTTTTTCTTGAAATTTTGTTTTTTCTCGAAACACTAAGAAAGTATAATGAGTTCATTCTCAACGTTGCATTTCGACTTTTTTTCTCAAAGTTTAACGAGTTAAATCTCGCATTATAATGAAAGTAAACATCACCTCTTGGTGCCATCTCAGAGAGGCACAAAATCACTTTCACGGACCTTCACCTAGACTGTTCCCTGCTGGTGGAATGATCAGCCTAACTCAACCAGAGCTGCTGAGTCCGTAGCCATTTTCAAAAAAACGGCTGAAGACGCATCTATTGCAGCAACACTTGATCCATTAATACTAATACTTTCTTTTCTTTTTTCTGTTCTCTTCTATTTAATATCTATAATAAAAAATATTTCAGTATTAGAAAAAACTGGGAAGGGTCAAAGCATTTGCATATTGTTGTCCTATTTTTAGTTTGATTACTTCTATTGTTCTCCTCATTTGTAAGTCGCTTTGGATAAAAGCGTCTGCTAAATGATTAGATGTAATGTAAAGAAAGCAGCAAAGCAGCATATTGGAATGATTTCTGAAGGATCATGTGACACTTGAAGACTGGAGTAATGATGCTGAAAATTCAGCTTTGCATCACTGGAATAAATTACATTTTAAATTTATTAAAATAGAAAACAATTTTTAAAATTTTTTTTCCGTCACTCTTCCGCCCTGAACTTGACTTAAGTATCACCGTAACCGGAAGCCAGTGATTATAGTTTATAAAGTTATATATATGGATATTTCTCTTACAAAAACCCATCACTTCACTTCGGAAGGCCTTTATGAACCCCCTGGAGCCGTACAGTATTACTTTTATGATAGATGGATGTGCTTTTTTGGGCTTCAAAATCTAAGGTGCGATTCACTCCCATAACGGTTTGACACCGTTATATGAGAACTGAACTGAGCTGGATGGTGACATCACGGTTTTCTCCAGAGCGGTTATATATATTTATAAATGAATTAAATTAATAACTTTTTTACAACAAAAATGAAACATCACTGAACTTAACTAAACAAACTTTGTTGCATTATTTTCCTGTTTTCTCTGTAAAGCTGCTTTGAAACAATCTGTATTGTAAAAAGAGCCATAGAAATAAATGTGACTTGACTTGACTTGACATAAATCTTGGATAAGCCAGGATATTTTTTTAACTCTGATTGTCCCCTCCTTGAACTGTCACCTTATCGTGGTGGAGGGGTTTGAGTACCCGAACGATCCTAGGAGCTGTCCGGGGCTATATGGTACCCCTGGTAGGGTCTCCCAAGGTGACGGGTCAGACTAAGAGCGTTTCGTAAGCCCATTATGAATCAAATAAAAACAAGGACCGAGACGTTGCCCGGCATGGTGCAGCCGAGCCTCACCCTGGAGCCAGGCCCGGGGTTGGGGCTCGCATGCGAGCGCCTTGTGGCCGGACCTCTCTCCATGGGGCCCGGCTGGGCTCAGCCCGAAGGAGTGTTGTGGGGCTGCCCTCCCGTGGGCTCACCACCTGCTGGAGGGAAGTAAGGAGCTGGTGCATAGTGGATCGGGCGGCAGCCCCCCCCCCCCCAATCTGAACCCGAGCGGTGTTCTGTTATTGGACTTCTGTGCTGGTTACAGCTTGTCCATAACGTTATGTTCAAGCATAAGGGTGTCCATCAGTGCACGGTGCACCAGGAAACCCTAGGCCAGAGGTCGATGATCGACTTTGTGGATGTTTCATCGACCTCCGGGCGTATGTCTTGGACACTTAGATGAAGAGAGGGACGGAGCTGTCAACTGATCACCACCTGGTGGTGAGTTGGATCTGATGGCGGGGGAGGAAGCTGGACAGACTCGGCAGACTTAAACGTACCGTGAGGGTCGGTTGGGAACGTTTTGCCGAGTACCCTGTCGAAGAGATCTTCAACTCCCAACTCTCAACTGGAGCTTCGACCGGATCCCGAGGGAGTCTGGAGATATTGAGTCTGAGTGGACCATGTTCTCCACCTCCATTGTCGACATGGCCGTTAGGAGCTGTGGCCGTAAGGTCTCCAGTGCCTGTCGAGGCGGCAATCCCTGAACCCGGTGGTGGACACCGGAATTAAGGGATGTCGTCAAGCTGAAGAAGGAGTCCTATCAGGCCTGGCTGGCTTGTGGGACTCCTGAGGCAGCTGATGGGTACCGGCAGGCCAAGCGGATGGCATCCCGGGTGGTTGTGGAGGCAAAAAAAATCGGGCCTGGGAAGAGTTCGGTGAGGCCATGGAGAAGGACTATCGGTTGGCCTCGAAGAGATTCTGGCAAACTGTCTGGCGGCTCAAGAGGGGAAGCAGTGCCCTACCAACACTGTTAACAGTTGACCTGACTGACTAAGTCAACTGACTAACTGGGGATATCGTCAGACGGTGGAAGGAATACTTTGAGGATCTCCTCAATCCCACCAACATGTCTTCCATTGAGGAAGCAAAAGCCGAGGGCTCGGAGGTGGACTCGTCCATCACCCAAGCTGAAGTCACCGAGGTAGTCAAGAAGCTCCTCGGTGGCAAGGCACAGGGGTGGATGAAATCCGCCCTGAGTACCTCAAGTCTCTGGATGTTGTGGGGCTGTCTTGGCTGACACACCTTTGCAACATCACGGGGCGGTCGGGGACAATACCTCTGGGCTGGCAGACCGGGGTGGTTGTCCCCCTTTTTAAGAAGGGGGACTGGAGGGTGTGTTCCAACTACAGGGTGATCAGACTTCTCAGCCTCCCCGGGAAAGTCTATGCCAGGGTACTGGAGAGGAGAATTCGGCCGATAGTAGAACCTCGGATTCAGGAGCAACAGAACGGTTTTCGTCCCAGTCGTGGAACACTGGACCAGCTCTATACCCTCTCCATGGTGCTGGAGGGTTCATAAGAGTTTGCCCAACCACATATGCTTTGTGGATTTGGAGAAGGCATTCGACTGTGTCCCTTGCAGCGTCCTGTGGAGGGTGCTATGGGAGTATGGGGTCCAGGGCCCTTTGCTAAGTGCTGTCCGGTCCCTATACGACCGGAGCAGGAACTTGTTTCGCATTGCCGGCAGTAAGTCAGACTTGTTCCTGGTTAATTTTGGACTCCGGGCAGGGGAGCCCTTTGTCCCCATTTCTGTTCATAAAAGGTGTCTAGGGAGAGGGACCGGAAGTGTCTAGGGAGAGGGAAGTCTGGGCGTTTCTACATAGACTGCTGCCCCCGCGATAAGTGGAAGAAGATGGTTGGATGGAACTCTGATTGTGTTTAGCTGAAAGAAGAAAGTCATACACGCCTAGGATGGCGTGAGGGTGATGAAATTATAGGATACTTACCTTTTTTTTCCTTCTTTTTTTTCCACAACAAAAAAACATTAAAACAGTGTTATATGCTTCACAAAAAGATGTGATGGACAATTGCCGAAAAACCCTCAAGGGGCTTACTTAGTGGCAATCTCCATAGAAACAATTATATTTAACAAATTAAAAACATTTATAAAACAATTTAAAATTGGATTTAGAGCACAAACCCATATGGAAAATTCAGACAACTTTGTCTGTTTAAACTGTTCTTTAGAAACCTCAATAAGTGATGTGGGAAGACTGTTCCATACCTTTGCCCCTCTGTATAATACACTAAACTGTGTTTGAGTCATACAAGAGTAGGGAGGCCTAATAAGACAACTACTACGAGTCGGATACTGGTGAAATTCATTATTAAAAATAAAAATATTACGGAGCTATTATGGAGCTATAAACGAATAAAGCAATTTGAAGTTGATTCACTTGGTAAACACTAAGAATACTTGCCTGAGCAAACAGTGATTGTGAGGGGTGTCTACGATTTACACAAAACACTATTCTTAAAGCTTGCTTCTGAAGTCGAAAAATAGATTCCAGTTTAGTTGCGTGGGTGCTAGCCCAAGCAACATTACAGTAATTGATATATGGGTACAACATTGAGTAATACAACATAACTGCAACTTTTTTATTAATCAAGTGCCGGGTTTTTCCTAGTATACCGACCACTTTGGCTATTTTTGTACTTATGGCACTAATGTGAGGTTTCCAGGATAAAGAGTCTTCTAGTATAGCGCCGAGGAAAAGAGCAGGTCTAACATTGTTAATGGAGATATTATCAATTTGAATTTTCATTGAAGATTTAAATGTATCAGACCTAATACCGAAAAATATATAACTTGTTTTTTTTTATGTTGAGTGACAATTTGTTAGACTTGAACCAAGTAGATAACTTGTCAAGTTCTTCATTAACTACCTTTATTAAAATTTCAGGGTTTTTATGGGAGTAAAACACACTTGTATCATTTGCAAATAAAATTTTAGAAAGTTTATCAGAGACATTGGGGAGATCGTTAACATATAATAAAAATAACAAGGGACCCAAGATGGAACCCTGTGGTAAACCGCACTGAAGGGGAAGGGGAGGGGATTCTGTCCCATTATAGTTACAGTTTGATACCGATCTGAAAGATAACTGGTGAACCAAAGTAGTGACTTGTTTTGTATACCATGGTGTGAAAGTTTTTTAACATAATGAAGTGGTTAACGGTATCAAATGCTTTTGAAAGATCCAGAAAAATACCTACAGTGTTTTATTTTCTATCTTTTGCTTTGTGTATTTTAGTCAAAAAATGAACAAGTGCCATGTAAGTGGAGTGTTGTTTCCGAAAACCATACTGGTGTGCATATAAAATATTATTTTTGTCCAGATGTTGAATTAATCTTGTGTAAACAAGTTTTTCAAGAACTTTGGACAGGGATGGTAACACAGAAATTGGTCTATAATTGTTAAAAATAGCAGGGTCATCTTCTTTATAAACTGGTGTATTTTTTGCTATTTTCAACACTACAGGCACAACTCCTTGGTCTAAGGAAATATTAAAAATATAAAGTAATGGTTTAATAATATCAGGGTAAATTGCTTTTAATATTTTACTGTCAATCATATCATGTCCTGGTGAACAGTCTTTTAAATTGATAATTATATCTCTGATCTCATCCTCTGTAACAGATGTAAGGTTAAAATCCTCAGACATTTGGAAAATTCATGTATTCTAATGGTCCAAAATGACTAGATGGAATTTTAAAAGCTAATGTTGGACCTACATCAGAAAAAAGGCATTAAATCTTTTGGCAATTTGTTGCGGATCTGAGACAATAGAATTGTCAATTTTAAATTCATTTGGTAACTGCTTTTTAGAATGTTTTTTGTTAAGAATACAATTGATGGTTCTCCACAAGGAAGATGCATTTTTTTTATGTTCGACTAATTTCTTATTGTAATAGTGAGTTTTTGCTCCTCTTATGACATGATTTAGTCTGTTTCTGTATTTTTTAAATTGCAACAGATTAAATGGGGTAGGACAAAGAAGGTATTTTTTATATAATCTATTATTGTTTTTCAGGGACTTTATGATAACAGGAGTTATCCACGGTTTAGACAATTTGCGTTTCAAAGGCACCGATTGGAGAGGAAAACATGAGTTGTAAACCTGAGTAACATTTTTATAAACAATGAAAAGGCCTTCTGAGTATCTACTATTTGATAGATTTCACTCCATGATAATTGCCTTACAGCGTGTCTGAAATTTATCAAATTTCTTTCACTGAAAGTCTTTCTATATTTAATGTTTTGTAAAGGGAGAAAAATTTCACTCTTGTTAACAGTGATCAAAAATATGGGACAGTGATCAGCCACATCAATGCACAGGACACCGGATTTCATAGTCTTGTTATACACATTAGTAAAAATATTATCTATACGAGTTGCTGAGGTATTAGTCACTCTGGTGGGGACTGAAATCATAGGATTAAAGCTATAGGAATACATAGTGTCAGTAAATTCCTTGATTAACATATTTCCCTGACTATTTTCAATATTAATGTTA
Source organism: Gila orcuttii (assembly GCA_026230005.1). Classification (NCBI taxonomy): domain Eukaryota; kingdom Metazoa; phylum Chordata; class Actinopteri; order Cypriniformes; family Leuciscidae; genus Gila; species Gila orcuttii. The sequence goes on from JAPDVR010000018.1 coordinate 6,354,231, forward strand.
AAGTCACCCATTATGTAACAGTTTTTCCTTTCATTAGAAATAATATCCAGAGCATTTGAGATGTCTCTGATAAATGCAGAGAAGTCACAATTAGGTGGTCTATAGATACATAAAATTATTGCTAAATTAGTTTCTACTGCTGCTACTTCTGAAGAAGAATCAAAAAGCTTTTCAAAGTCACATCTTTCTTTATAATGTAGACTGGAATTGATAAACAGAGAAACCCCTCCAACCACCCTTCCCTCTCTACATCTAAAAATAAGTTTGTAATTTTCTAAGTGAAAATTCCCAGCTGTATTGTCAGTCAGCCATGTTTCAGTAAGCCCTATCACATTAAAGGTATAATTTAGATTTTCAAGGCAAGTGGATAAACCCTCAAAGTTTTTGGACAAACTACGAACATTAATATGAAGGAAAGAAAGATAATTTCCAGTACTAAGAGAATTTATCAAAGTTTTAAAAGTACTTTCACAATAGTATTCAGAGGAGCCAATATAATTCTGTTGTAGTTGGAGAATACTGTTTTGGTCTGGATCAGGAGAAATCATCATGCATGTACAATGAGAGGAATTATTTAAACTTCACTGGTAGTTGCCATCTGATGTTATTGACGGGGTTTAACTATGACACGATCATAGCTAATAACAGCAAAGTTTCCCCTCTCTCTGGCCTCCTTCATAGCTGGAAGCAGTTCGGCCCTCTTCTTCCAAATGCGATCTGAAAAATCTTCATTAACATAGGCACCAGTGTTTGTGAGAATAAGTTCTTTGTCCTTGTAGCGTAGAAATTTTACAACAATTGGTCTTGGTTTTGTTGTTATTTGCTGTTTCAAGTTTCCAATACGATGAGCTCTTTCAATATCAATAGATTTCGGATCAATTTTAAGCTTGTCTTAAAAAAATTCCCTCACCTTCTTCTCAGAGTCTGCCAAGATTCAAATGCATTATCCTGGGTTAAGCCATCAATTATCAGATTATTTCTGCGACTCTGGTTATCAAGGGAATCAATTTTTGAGGCAAGATTATTCACTTCAGAGTTAGTGTAGAGTGAGGACAGCTGCTGCAATTGAGATTCAAATGAATCCACCTTTTCCAGTGCCCTAAGATCGTCAATTTGAGCTTGGGAGAACTGAAGGCTGGTCTTCACCTCCTGCACATCTTTAATGATCCCATCAATTCTAGTGTTTACAGAATCCAGAATTGTTTTTGTGAAAGACAGGAAGCTCGATTCTTGTCTATCGAGCATATCAGTGTAAAACTTCCTTTGTTCTTCCAACATATCTTTCAAAATATCCATAGTGACATCGTCTTCTTCATTGTGAAGTGCTTTCTTACTGCTACTTCGTGACATGCTTACCTGTTTTAGTGGATTATTGTGGATTGTAAAGAGGCCAGAGGCCTGGCCAGGTGATCCACTCAAAATCACTCAAAAGGCTGGTGAAGATCCGTCAAATATCAGCTCTTTCAAAAACCATCCAGTCCTTTGAGTTCAGTAATCCTTTTAGGTAAAAGTTAAGAAAACTTGTATAAAAATATCAAACATCACTTGAGGAAATTTTGATAAAAACAGAGATTTCTAAGAGCCTTCTGAAAACTGCCTCCTGACAAAAACCTTTAAAGAACTAACCCTTTAAAGACTGTTCCACATGTGCCAGTTACGTAATTTATTGGTACTTTTTGGTCATTTCATGACTTAGCCTACTTACTGACAACATAATGCTGCCTGCTCGTCTTTTCTTTTGCGCTTTATTTATAATGAAGTGACACATAGCGTGCCAAAGCATTTGCATGTGCAAATATGAATGCTATGTGCACAATATAAAGGCTGACAGGAAAGATAGTTTTTCTGAGGTGAGAGAGTTTTTATTTTGTGACAATTTACGTTAGAATAATGAAACTGACATATAGCCTGACAGCATCTCACCTGACCGCAGATACTGAATCAGGACAATACGTTTTTAAACTGTTGCATCTGACAGAAGCGTCAACATAGCTTTGACATGCGTCTTTCAAAATAAAAGTCTCACATCAGAAAAACAGAATTAAGTTTGTTGTTGTTTCTTTGACTGCGCACTCCGCGACAAACCAGCTGAGAAACACCAGTCTAAATGGCGATGTCTTGTATTTGTAGCCCTCTCTGGTGGTAGGCTATGATGATGATGATGATGGTAAAATCACATGAACATCTCATGATGAAATAAGTTCTGATAAATGGCTGAATATTCAGTTTAGGGAACCTGATGATGATGTAGTTTGAAGATCATAAATGAATAGCAGCATAATCTGAGGATATGTCATTACCAAACCCATTATTATGTGAGAATTTAAATTCCGAAAAAAAATAATTCTGCATTTCTCAAGGCACCTTTATTTATGTAGCCTAGTGTTATAGCCTACACATTGCATATTGTTTCAAAGCAGCTTCACAGTAATAAACAAAGGAAAATAACAATAAATGAGGCAAACTTCATCAAATATGAGACTAAATTAAATTTTGCTCAAAGCAGCTCTAAAAAAAACATTAATAAGACAATTAATCAATTATTAAACAAAGTCGATTCAGGTGTAAAGCTCTGCAGAAAGTGTCATCATTCAACTCAAGTTTCAATCTCATCCAATAATATGAGATGTTTCTTCATTTTTTTTTTAAATATCAAGTCAAAATAAATAACCACTCTAATCTGAGGATACAATATTTTTTATTAATAATTTGATTTTATTCATTTTGTAGATCTCACTTCTGAAGTTCTTCCTGCTGCTGAGGAACAGACTGAACAGCTGGACCAGGACGTCCCGGATGAGAGTAAGAATAATGAATCTGAGAATTACAAAATGTTATGTTAAAATCGAATTGTATTTCGTACCAACTACAATTATTTTTTTCTAGAATTATCTTTTAATAGACCACATTTGCAGGCGTTATAATTTTAGCCACAAGCTGGGCGAAGGAGAATTTGGCATTGTGTACGCAGCCATCGATGCAAGGATGGACTTGAGGTTTACATCTTTTTCACTTACACAACTTTGCATACATGTATCAGTTCAGGATTGATGATTGGCATGGCATGACTGACCTCTGTGCTCATGTTAAATGTTAATTCTTTGTTTTGTTGATCAGGTGGCTGTGAAATATTCAGTGAAGACGCCAGACATGCCATACATCAAAGTGGTGAGTATGTCGTTACTGCTTCTCAGTCACTGTTTTCAATTCATAAGAGCTTACATTCATGTTAATTACAAATGATTTTTCAGCAGGCAAAGTGTTTTGTGGGCTAAAGGTCCTTGCACACTGAGTCCGAAATTCTCGTCCGAAATTTTCGCACGTTAAAAAATAAATACGACCTCGCGTTGTGTCAATCACGTTTACACACTGCCTCTGAAACTTTCGTCCATCATAAAAAAAATTGTATCGGGTTTGATTTTCTGCATTTTTTGCATCCGTAGCAAGCATTTTAAGAGGTATTTTGACAATTCAGAGCCACCGAATGACGAATATGAAAAATGCATACGAAGCAAGGACCTTAAGACTTTACATGTTTTCTTTCCTTTAGCCAGGTCAATCCCAACGCGTCCCCTTAGAGATCGGCCTGACATTGATGGCCAATAAGGGCCCCAGCGTTCCTCACATAATTAAACTGCTGGACTGACAGGAAACACAGATCACTACATCATGGTCATGGAGCGGCCCTCGCCCTGCACAGACCTGTTGAGTTTCGTGAACTTCCAGGGAGGAAGCGTCGACGAGAAGATGGCAAGACATGTGATGTTGCAGGTCATCAACGCCGCTAACATCTGCTGTGAGCAAGACGTCTTCCACCGGGACATCAAACTGGAGAACCTGCTGCTGAACCCCGACACCATGGAGGTCAAACTGATCGACTTCAGATGCAGTGCGATCATGAAGAAAACAGCCTTCAAAGTCTTCAGTGGTATGTGTTATAAATAGGACTAGGTTTCGTTCAAAAGATTTCTATATCGATACCAATACCTTGACTTCTGTAGGAAACTCAGAACCGAAGACCAGGAGACTTGGTTGTATCTTCAGCGGGATTCTTTATTGAGAAGACGAGCTGTCGTACTGTAGCTGCAGTCACCAAGTCTAACTAAGGCAGTGTACATTGTAGTGTATATAGATTTTAGTGGGCAGTGCTTAGATATGGAGATGAGGGCTTGTCCAGTCTTACTTAATAGCTCAGACTTCACAAGTTTCTCAAATTATTTCATTATAGAGCCCTGCACGGGCCTCAAATCTAGGCCCTAGCCCGGCCCTGGCCCGAGACGCTCAGGCCCTAGCCCGGCCCCTGTCCGACAGCTCATCAGAATGATAAGCCCAGTCCGACCCGAGCCCGTAAAAAAAAAAAAAAAAGGATACACAGCCTGCCCTAAGTTGCAGTCAGTAAACCAGATATATTTTGTTTTCAATGGCAAAGTATTTACCGGTAAGTTTATTTTCATTTCTTTATAAAGTTAATTAAGAAAAAATATATTTTTTTTTATGACGACCAAGCAGCCGACAGCGAGTTAAACATGTTTGATCCATTGATTTATTTATAGCCTCTCAAATCAACACTTTACTTGGCTACAATAAAATCCATAGATATAAAACAACTTAAGCATATCACACAGACAGTTAACGTTAGTTTAAACGTTTATTGTCATTTTTGAAAAGCTGAGGCAAACTGCTCTGCTGCTCAGTCGCAACAGCGCTTTCAAACTAAATGAATTTATAATATAGGCTACAATACAGCGAATGCAATCTAAACAAATCAAATAAATTACATTAAAAACAAACATGCAGGTTATCTTACCTCAAAAATCAAGTCTTCACTACAGAACATGGCCATTTCCAATAGTTTCCAACAGACTCATGAAAATAAAGTCCAATCAAACAAAAAAAAAACCTCCTAACATGGCTAAGAACAGTCTCAGAGCATCGTGAAGAAAAAGCACAGCATCCACAGGGGAAGGTTGTAGTCCAGTCGTACTTTTTCCAGCTGCGCTGAAGTCACGCTCGCTACCATAGCGGGACACTAGAACGAGCCGGTCGCGCGAATCTCAGATCGCGCCGCCGGGAAACCTGTGTGTGTGTGTGTGTGTGTGTGTGTGTGCGCGCGCGTGAGCGTGAGCATGAGCAGACTGTCATGTGTCAGTCATATGTCAGTGTGATAGGTTATAAAACGTCTTTTAATGTTTGTTTTTCAATCGTCATCTTCTCATATTTTATTTTAATTAATGTCTGAAATAGGCTATAAAAAAAGATAAACCTAAAATAGGCCCGAGGCCCGGCCCGCGGCCCGGCCGCGTGTGAACTATGACCTGAAAATTGGCCCGAAGCCCGGCCCTAGGAGCATAAATAAGTCGGGGCCCGTCGGGCTCGGGCTGAAATGCAGGCCTCTATTTCATTACTAAAGAGGTGAGGGCAACTGGTCTCAAATCATTTAACACTGTAGGGTTATTGCATTTAGGAACAGGAGTAATAATAGACTTTTTCCACAGGCTAGGTACCTTTTGTGCCCGTAGTGACCAATTAAAAATATCAGAAAATATAGAAGTTAATTGCTTTGCACAGTGCTTTAATATTCTCCCACATATGTGGTCTGGACCAGGACTCTTATTCACCTTAGTGGAGAGAAAAATGTTCTCCTCTGCTGCCTGTTCTAAGACTATGTGGAAATCATCCTTACACAGGCATCGTAATTCTTCTACTTCATCTTTAAAATCAAAACGTTCAAATCTTGAATAAAACCTATTAAGAGCATTTGAAATGTCATCATTTGATCTAAAACCGTCAATACACACAGTGCTCTTATTTACATTATGCTGTAATCCCACGATTTTCTTCATACCAGAACAAGCTGAGCCTAAATTATTGTCAGCCAAATTATTTTCTAACTTAACTTTGTATGCTTGCTTAGCTTTAAGGATCTCCTTTCTAACCTCCTTCCTCGCAATTACGCTCACTAAGCCTTCCCCCTGCTTGCAGACTAACTTCTTGTTCTGCAAACTTGTTTTGACTGATTTTGACATCCATGGTTTAGTATTTGGGAAAACCTTAAATTTACGTGTAGGCACAATCATATCCTCACAAAAAGTTATGTATGAACATACATCAGTCAGTTCGTCAATATGTTCACAATAGTCTTTGAACGCCTCCCAGTCCGTACAGTCAAAGCACCCTTGCAGACGGGCGGTAGAGTCTTCGGACCACATTTTGACTTCTCTCATCTGAGGTTTTTCTCTCTTAAATAAGGGTCTATATATAGGAAGGAGCTGCACACAATTATGGTCAGCAGATCCCAATGCTGACAATGGTACAGACTTATATCCTCCCTTTATAGTCCCATAAAAGAGATCCAGCATCTTATATTGTCTTGTTGGGCATGTGACGTATTCATAGAAATTTGGCAGGGTCTTTTTAAGTGACACATGATTAAAATCTCCCAAAATAAAATTCGGCGCCTCTGGTGAAATATTCTGAAGTCCTTGAACAACATCAGATTCAATGTTCGATGCAATGACGTTGTTAGCTTTCGGATGAATGTACACAACGGTTATAAAAATGTGAGGAAATTCCCGTGGCAAATAAAATGGATGAAGGGATACCGACAATAACTCAATGTCAAGAATTGTATACAAGAATATAAGAATAGTAACCGCAGAATAGTAGAATATACAAGAATAGTAACCGCAGGACAATAGCACTTGTTGACATAGAGGCATACACACCCACCGCGGGATTTACCTGTAATTTCTGCTCTCCTGTCCGTGCGAAATGGAATACCAAAACCATCAATACGCAAGCCATTATCCAAATCCTGCTCGGTTAGCCAGGATTCTGTGAATGGCATGACACAGCTGTTTCTGTATTCCTGAAGAAAACGAACATTTCCTTGCAACTCATCAAGTTTGTTTCGTAATGACTGTACGTTTCCCAAGATCATTGAAGGCAGGGGAATATGAGTAAGCTGTTTACGCCGTAGTCGCTGACGAACACCTCCCTTCTTTCCTTGCTTTCTTTCCTTAACTTTCCCAGCATTATCTCCCGGTGTAGAATTACTATTCTCCCTCCGAAGTACACTGCCGGGAAGCTGAGAAAGCGGGTACTGACCCCTGAGTAAACTCGGCGTGTTCCAAGCCAGTAGTTGGTATAATGAATACTGATATATAAAAATAATGAATCCTTGAGGCCAGAAACACAGTTCAATGGCAAGTGAGATTAAAGTCCAAAAATATCCAAAACGCGATTAAATGATCAGCTCCATTAGTCCTAATGGATCGTTTGTGTTTAAGCACACTTAGTCATGAGAAGCATAAACCATTCAACATAAAAACATACACGGAAACTCTTAAAAAACAACACACGTAGGACGCCGAGTTTTTCCTTCTACTGGTCACCGTGTGTGCATACACTCCCCGGAACGAATAGCAAGCAGTAGCAAGCAGACTGAGTAGAAGCTGAGTAACATTGTTAACTTCTTTAAAGTTCTTTTTGTTTTTCCTACTCTCTTTTCTCCAATGTCCATGCTTCCCTCTCTCTTATGACATTTGCGTTTCTGTTGATTCTCTGTTGACCTTAAAGGAAGCTGCTGCAATTTTTACTCTTGCCTTGCCATCAGAGTCTCTTTCCCAAGTAGCTAACCTGTCCAAATTGTTTTGCAGGGTTCTATTGGACCACGTGAAGTCTAAGAAAGGCAATGCCTTTCTATGTTCTGAAAAAAGACCATCAAACCATGTGCGAACTAGTGGACCATTATCATCTAGCACCTTCTCTGGAGTGTCAGCTATCCCACTGTATGCTGCAGCTGACTGACAAAATCTTTCAATGTACTCACTCACAGTTTCATCCTTCTGTACAGGATTAGTGATATTTGACCAGTCCATGTTTGGTCCAACAATGTTCTTGATCACTCTCAGAACTCCCTCTCTGAATTTATCGTTCTGACATGTTGAAAATCAGAATTGTTTACAGCACTTTCAAAATCATTGAATTCTGACTCAGTCAAGATCTGTGATATTAGCTGGGTGACTTCAGCTAGAGACATATCATAGAGCTGCATCTTTTTTATGACAACTCTCTCCTAAACTCAGAAACATGTATATGCACTGATGGCAAACTCTCAGCAAGTCTCTCTATGGCTTCAGGACCTAAAGTTGTATTGACTGCTTGTAACTGCAGTTTGGGGGTGCAGATGGAACTGTATCAACCCCTTTTCCCCTACTCTGAGCCTTGTGTCTTGCCCCACACACTTCAATCGCATTTACATCTTTATTCATCAATCCATCATTGACATTGTCCTCTATTCTATAGAAAGACTGTAAGTCAGGATAAGTTTCATCTGACTGTTGGTCTTCTGAGTCACATTTGGTTGAGGCCAAATTCTCTGTGGCAGAAGATAATGTCTTTTATGTTTTTCTTCCTGATGCATGCACCCAACACCTTCTTACATTCTGCAATAGACCATACTTTTTCTGGGTGAATACCAAATTTCTTTGTCAAATCCAATCTGACTGACTCAGTCACTGGAGTCCATTTGCTCTCCTAACAATGACTTGAACTCACTGTCTGTCCATAAAGGGGTAGCTAGTCCACCTTTCTCAGTTGTTGGAACCAGCCTAGCATTCCTTCTAACCATTTTGTGATGTTTTCCTGACACGGTACTTCCCTGACAAAACAGAGGATAAACCAATAACATCTCTGACAAAGCAAAGGATAGCTAGTTATGAATACTCATCATAATGTATTCAACCTTCCATGGCAAGCAGAGGAGAAACCAATTTGCTAACACACTTTTAACAGTTGTTAAACGTTCCTAAATAAACAGAGGATGAAACTTCTCAAGCAAAGTAGAGGATAAACTACTGTTAACACTGTAGCTGTTGTTAACCTTCCCTGGTTGAACAGAGGATTAATCTTGTCTGACTACACAGAGGATAAATCACCTTACCTGGTAAAGCAGAGGATAAATCTTCCCTAACTCTACAGAGGATAAGCCTTCTCTAGCAACGTAGAAGATAACTAGTCTGTTAACCAAACCCTGCAACTGTTTGTTAACACTTCTCTGGAGGCGCGGAGGATCACCACATGTACTGGTCTGTAGGGGTTCTTTGGATTGAGTGAAACTCACCAAATCTTGGTTGAGATGTAAAAATTCAGTCTGGAGCGATGTCAGATGAGAAGCTCTATCCGGGTCACGGCACCAAAACTGTAGGAAACTCAGAAGCAAAGACCAGGAGACTTGGTTGAGAACACGAGCTGTGAGAACACGAGCCGTCGTAATCCCACACTTCGATACCGGTTTCTGAGCGATACTTTTTTAGATACCAATTTAATGAAATCCATTTTGTACAAGATTACATAACTTCTGTAAAACTTTTATTTTATTTTTTTACATACTCAAAGACTCATCTCCTTAGCCAGTGCACAAAGGAACATAAAAAGCACAAAGGAACAAAATATGACCAACACCATACATCAGTGCAAAAAGGTTTAATAGAGTTTCAGTGCAAAATGAACGAACAAGTTAACCTCTAAGGTATCGAAATTTGGTACCAAACGACAAGACATTTTTCAATACTCTATAGTATCGAGGCAATTCTGTTGGTCCCTAAAAAGTATCGAACTCGGGTACCCAGCCCTAGTTATGAACCTTATAGATATTTGCTCACAGAAATGCATCCTGGTCAACATGCCATGGAAATGTGTTAAACATCACACAACATCTCTCTCCTCCTGGCACAAAAGTGTACCGGCCTCCAGAGATCAGATTCCAAGGCACCATGTGAAGCCGATGACAGTGTGGTCCCTCGGGATGCTCCTGTTTGAAATGTTGTGCGAGGATCATCCCACAGCCCACGACCTGAACACCATCAGTGCCAACATCTGGACCAGCTCTGACCTGTCACAAGGTGAGATCTTCATCAAAGTAGAACAAAAGCCCTATTCAGACGGTAGTATTTTCTCATGGGGTCGTAAGGTATTTTCAACATTTACAGGGGTATTTGGTGATTTTATTTGCCGTCCGAATCCAGAATGTCAGTGTTTTTCTCCCACCACCCACGTAAAAATCCCCAGTCGAATTACCTACTGTTTTTTGACAAACACCAAGGTCGTGTGGTAATTTAATTAATCGTCCGAATCCACATCTCTAAGTTTACAAGAAGAGATGACTTTAAAATTCACTGTTTAAATCCTTTTTGATCACTGCCGAGCACCGTATGTACAATAACTGTTGCGCTTCACTGTAATTTGCATGCATTTTAAAGATGTACACTTTTATTACTGAAATGCTGTAAAGTATTTACAAGAACAATATTTCATCACTGCTCCACCTCAGCGAACAAAAAGGAGAAAAAGAAAAAAGCATGTAAACATTTGAAATGGGCCTTTGTTGTGGCAGTATATGATACAATTTAAAAATATGTAAGCTATTATGCACAAGATTGAAAATACAAACCAAGCTGCTTTATTTTCTATCTCATGTAAATAAGAGGCTGCATAAACTTGTTTCTGCTAATTTCCATATTTTTAAAACCCTTTTGAGATAAAATGCAAGGCAGAAAACCATTTTAAATATAGCGCACACATGTCTAGCTTCCAATCTTTAAAAATGAGATTTAAATAAATTAAATACGAATTTATTCCAAGCATTTGACATTTTATTTACAGCAGACAATCATGCGACTGACCACATGAGCAGTGCATTCGCGTGTTCGTGGAATTACGAAACTCGCTCCTCCACCGTCAATAAATCGCCATCCGAATGCATGAGTTTTATCACTGAGGTGCCATGCTCATTTATTTTTACAGACGTCCACATGAGAAACAATTACTGTCCGAATAGGGCAGTATCTCATTGTTTTTGCACAGAATAGGCTACTGTGACATGATTTGTGCGTGTCTGCATCCTAAGCCACAGAAGAGGCTCGTTCTGAAGATGATGCTTATGACTGGTTTAAGGTACTGAGGCTAAGATTAGAAAAATGTTTTTTTTGTTGTTGTTGTTGGTTGATCATCGGTCATATAAGGGACCGTTCGGTATTTATGGAAAGGGCCACCGGAGGAAAATAGGGGAGGGTCATGTCTTTTTATTCTTTGTTGAGGGGAGGGACATTCAACTTTTTTTAGTCTAGGGGGAGGGTCACCCAACTTTTGTATTCATTAAAACAGCAACATTTCAAAGTGGCTTGTTTGGTGCATATTTTTTCCATGTAGCTTTATGTAGCTCTCTCGGTCCCCGATCGCTATCAGATGGGTCTGACTCAACAAAAATCCAGTTTGGCGCTGCCTGACAGTGCGCGCGCACTTCAGTACGCGCTAAGAAAAAGTGCATCATGTACAGAACGCCAATTAAATGTTTACCCGGCATAGCTTTAAAGCACGAGCAAATAATGAACTTTTGTGATTGCGAATAAGTGCAGTGTCATGTGAATGTAACTCTACCGTGGCATTAACATGTGATATGAATGTACGTTGAGTGTATTGGGACTGAGGCGCCAGAACTGCAGCTGATAGAATGTGCGCTGTAGGATATACCATATTTTAGTTTCCATTCTCATTGTGTTTCCACAACAATGTTAGTGAGTAAATCTACTGAAATTGCCACCATAACAGTGGAGTGTGATGTGTTAGACGTAGAGCTACCACATTTTTAAATTAGGCTACTATTAGAATTATTTGAAGTTAACATAGGCTAATACAATACGCAGACCTACACCAAAAAACTAGTTGAGGATAAATTCTTTAAACATTTAAACTTGAAACTTCTTTAAATGTGACATTTGCAGTCAAAACTTGAAATATAAATTATCAGAAAATGCATTTAATACTGAAACGTCTGTTTAAATATCCATACCCCCTTAATAAAGGAGTCAAGACATTAGAAAAATATCAGTCTACACATGCGTTTTATATTTAATATGAGCGAAATACACATGTGACGTGACACAACAACTCTTTAACTTTTAGGTGGCAAAATATTTTTTAATAATTCTATGAATTACACTGCGCAAAACAAAAGTAGGCTAATAACCGGATGAAGAAGGGTCGGCCTCCACAGAACATAAAATATTGTTTTTTATTTTATTTTTCGTGTTCCCATTTGTGAGGAAAAAAACAATGTTACGGACGTAACAGTTCACCGTTACGGACATGACCGATCTGAAAGCGACTTTAAAACTTTCACAGAGACTTCAGAAAGCACAAAGCCTTTCTTTAAAGTAAATTTCTTTTTTTATTAATTGTATCTTAATTTTAATTAATGTTTCATCAACCAATTGCCTGGATTTAATAAATAAGAAGTAAATATAGTAGAAAATAGATCATCATGACACGGAGTCGCCGGCGCGTGAACTGGACTCTCGTCTCATAAATGAACCGAAACTCAGTGTATAATGTACTTGCCTCACAGACTTGAGAAATAGAAAGCTTGATGTCTACTTTTAAACAGAACATTTAAAAACGAAAAACAGACTGCTCTCTGCTTATGTAATCCGTATGAAATCTGCACTTCTCTCTGGCGCGTTACTGTGAAAATCGCAAGTCAGCATCGTCAACTTCATCTTGAAGCCGACACACTGACACAGAACAACCTTGTTTATTAATAAACAATTAAAATCTCTCCTTGCTATATTTGACATATTCATAATCATTACTTTTGCCGGTTCTTTGTGGCAGCTTTTAGATACTTTATTGGGAGCGCCACGGTCACCCTTGTTACATGAACGCGTCACCACTGCATCAGCACCGAAAACATGATTTTTTTTTTTTTTTAAATCTAAAATAAAAAATCATGATACGAACTGAATTGTAGGTTTGGTCTATCGTTACAGTCTTAGTAAGATGAGAAAGCAGGAGTTTAGTCATTTGTCATGGTTGTAAAAAAAACAATGGCTATCTGAACATCTTTGCCAAGGCAAACCAGTAGCCTACGTAATCAATAAATTATCGGGGAGGGTCATGCCTTTTTCATAATCATTTTGGAGGGTCATAGAAAAATGTATTACTGGCGAAGGGAAGGTCAAGTCTTTTTTGACTACAGATCTCAAAACTCCTCCGGTGGCCCCTTAAATAAATAACGAACAGTCCCTAATCATCATAAACTTGTAGCCAACTCAAATTTGCTCTAAATGTAATGTATTCAGTCAAATAACACTGATTTGTGTTTTTTTACTCCCAAGTCATAAGATGGAGAACATCAACAAACAACTCCAGTCACGTCTATCCTGTTGTTCTGTCCTCAGTCAGCTGATCGGTCCATCCCTCCCCTCAGGTATCATCTTGCGAGGCTGGTAAGTCCTGGTAGTGTTTGGCACGTTGACTTGAAGCAGTGATATTTGTGTCTGGCGGTATTGCTTGTCAGATTTGCAATAGCTCCAGATGGGGCAGCACGGTGGCTCAGTGTGTGTAGCTCTGTTTCCCCCACACACTAAAGACATGCAGCATTCACAGTAAATTAAGTCCATTTGAAAAAATAAAATGAAAAATGGCATAATTTTTTTTAGAATTTAAAATTATTTATAAGACATTGTAAGATTTGAAAATTTGTAAGACAATTATATTTTGTAAGAATATAAGAAAATGTAAAAGAAAATGTATAATAAATTATATTGAACTGATTCCTTGTCGAGTTTCGTACATTACTCTGACATCACGGCCCTTGAGGCTCCTGCTAAAGTCACTTCTGAAGCCGCTGTGGCCCCAGAGATCCCTATCATGAAATCCACTGTCGCCTGCTATCTCTCACTGTATAGGACCAACAAATCCTAAATAACAATTAAAAATATAAATCAATAATAAATATTATATACGACTACACTACATTAAAAAGGATCACAATTAGAGATAGTTCTTGAAAGGAAAAACTGGTTGCAGAAATGGGTATTTTGTATCAGTTACCAGTAGATCTCTAGTTAATGAAACTTTTTTTGAATACCACAAGAAAAATAAATATAACAGACGAAAACAACAACTTTGAACGGATATATTTTAATGTCTTTTAAAATCCAAATAACATAACTATAGTATTAGACATTGTTGCTAGTGTAAACCTATAATGATTATATTTTAGTTCTATTTAGTTATTATTATTGGAGTTTGTCTCAGGGATCCATTGAAGCCTTTGGACAAAGTGTGCTCTGCTTTTCTTATCTATCTATGTGAAGCTCCTTTGAGTAATGAACTCTTCAGTTTCATCTAAGCTACTGTAGCTCTTGCAGGGAAATCATCAAGTCAAGATCTAGCATGCTGAAAACAACCTGTTTTTTTTTTTGGCATGTTTTATACATGAGAACCAGGTTCTCTGAGAACTAGCAGTTCTAGAACTCTGATTTATGCATGAAATCAAAGTCTTAATCAATGTACACAAATGCATTACTGCAGTTTACATTTACATGCATTTGGCAGATGCTTTTATCCAAAACAACTATGAAAGATGCACCTTAGAGGCCATATATTCTTGAGCAATCACCGGAATGATGTTTACATATTGTAAAATGATTTAAAAAGGGCTTGAAAGAACACAAAGTCTCATATAGGAAAGAAAATGCTATTCACTTGGCAAGGCTTCACTTCAATGTACTTGAAAAAGGTTGTCCTTGTTCCATTTAATTACATAACATTTTAGTTGGCTTGTATTTTTGTTTTTTTTTATTTATTAATACTAGTGTGTTTGGAGTCTTAAATATTTTTTTTTATATAATTTAGTTCTTTGGTTGTTCGATTCCAGGTTTCGACTCAGACTCCATTTATTTTACATCAAAACAGGAATAATACAAGGAATAATAAAAGACTTCAGACATTATGCAATTTTTCTTCCAGCACGAAACCTAAATTCCCCTTATTAAATCACACTTTTAGCATGACTGTCCAAATTAGACCAATTTAGTGATGACATTACCTTGAAATGAATGGCTATCAACATAATTTCCTGGTTGCTGATACACATTTTTTTTTTTTTTTTTTTTTTTTTTAGCTGTGGTGGAATATTATATCAGAATTAAATAAATGAGAAAGAAGGCAGGCCTGTTCTTTAGTGAACTAATCTCATTATAATCCTTGGGTGATCATTGTCTTAAAAACAGCTTAGACAGGAGAGTTAAAGATCCTACAAATAAATACAATACATACAAAAACACATGGAATAATGTACACTTATTGATGCGTTTATTTTTGATGCAAGTCTATTGATTTATGGTTAGTTTAATGATTATGAACACAAATTAGGTTAACCATGGAAAACCACATTTATATTTATTACATTAATATAGAAACAATTAAACTACAAAGCTGTCAATATAACTTATCTACTTCTAAAGTAAGCTAGAAGCAGTGTCAGGGGTTTCACATTACAAGTAACAGGAGTTACGTAATCGGATTACCTCTCAAGTAACTAGTAAAGAAACATTACTTTTAAGTTTAGAATAACATAATATCTGAGTTGCTTTTTCAAATAAGAGTTACTTTGTTTCCCATTTCTTGACTGACAGCTCTCCTGTTGCCATGTTGAGAGGAATCGTGAGTAAGTGCAGAAGTGTTGTGTGACCTGTGTGAACATGATGGGTATTGCAGTTCTACACTAAATGTGAGCAGCCATTTACTAACTCATGGCATAAAAAAGAGAAATGCAAAATCAGACTATTGTACAAACCTGCAATGATGAAATGTTAAAGAAAACAAATATACTTTATGTATTTAATCTCACTTTATGAACCAATGTTTTTGTTGCCGACCTTCGATGGATCCAATTCAACCATACTAACCAAAAATTACTTTCGTGGTAAAATCACAAATGTGATGTTTATCTAAAGTAAGGGTGTTGAACTTTTTCAGACATAATTTGCATTTTCTTCAGCCTGAGGCTTTATTTATTTCACTACTGGTGTGAAACAGGCTTTACATTTACTAAAAAAAGAACTTTTGTTATTTGTTATTATAAAACAACCAACAAGCCCAGCCCAGTCGAGGTGACAAAAAGTAACACAGAAGTAACGTAACGTATTACTTTCCATAAAAAGTTACTAAGTAACGCAATTAGTTCCTTTTTTCAGGGAGTAACGCAATATTGTAACGCATTACCTTTTAAAAGTAACTGTCCCCAACACTGGTCAGATGTAGGATAAAAGTATGTGAGAAAGTAGTTTCTGCAACAGCTCCAGCTCTCTGACGCACAACGTAATACGTGTCCGAATTACTCGCTTCATTTCGTTCACTTATTTCTGATATACTGCTCTTATCTGCCATGATGCACTATATAGGGAGTAGGGAATGAGTAAACAAGTGAGTGATTTCGCACAGCAACAGTCAACAATTCCTGTGCTGGAGTCAACCATAGAGCTATTCAGTCGAGGGATCAACTCTTGGAGTCGACTCCCCATCACTAGTTGTTTGAGATCCATGACAACTTAAAAATTAACTAAAATGTGTGGCGCATCACAGAGTTAGTGCAAGACGAGGATTTGTGGTTAAAAGGGATATAAATGTTTTTTTTTATTTTTATTTTTTTTTAGAAAATGACAGTTCTCTTACGAGAGTATCTCTCGTACTGCGTAATATCTTACGCTACGGGGAAAACCTCTTTTCCACGAGATATTGAAGCCAAAAATTATCCTTAATTTTGAATTAATGCAAAACGCTGTGCAGCAGCATGCAGACATAGGCAAGACGGCTTGCGTGCCTATTGGCTGCCCTGCGGCAACAGCAGCAGCCTATCGAGAGTGGCCCTGCGTGACACATACCCAATGGGGGCACTTCGCGCCCATTTCGTCACGTCCCGCCAGAAAGGGCGTGGTCCCGCCCTATAAATATGGCTCGATTAGGCTGGTACACTGATTTTCATCTCTTCAGCGAAGCATCACGCATCGCTGGATCCGGAGTGAGAAGCCGCGCCGTCTGAGATAAGCACACAGCGGGACGAGCCTTTGAGTCTGAAGTCGCTGGCATCGCCGCCTTTAGCCGCCGTACCTGCTACGCTTTCCGGCGTCATATCCTTTTATTGCAAGTGTGTGTGTGTGTTCGCCGCTGCGACACACATTTTTTCACTGTCTCTCTCTCTCCTAAAAGAGCTGCGTCTTTTTCAAGATGCATAGATCCTGCGGCTCGTGCCGAGCCACACTCAGTGAAGAGGATCGCCATTCTGCGTTTCCTGCCTGGGTGAGGATCACGCGGCTCTCGCTCTCGTCGACGGCGGATGCCCTCACTGTGAGCTATTGCCTATGGTGACTCTGAGGACTCGCCTGGCATCATTCTCAGAGCCTGCACTTCAACCCGCTGTAGCGCCGCGCCGTAAAAAGCGCCGTGCCCAGCGCGGCCCCGAGCCTTCTCCTGCCCGCCAAAGCTCGCCGGTTCGCCCGCCAGCTTCGCCGGCATCGCTCGAGTCCCTCACCGACGGACAGCGGCCGCCGTCTGCCGCCGCTTCCGCCATTGAGGTCGACGAAACAGCCCCGAGCCTTCTCCAGCCCGTGATAGCTCGCCGGTTCGCCCGCCAGCTTCACCAGCTTCACTCGAGTCGCTCACTGACGGACAACGGCCGCCGCGCGCCGCCGCTTCCGCCATTAATGACAATGAGATAGCTACATCTGTAGAGAAGGCCAGCTGCTCTATCCTGGCATCGGACAGTGAGGATTGGGCGAGCTCTGTGGACCTCCCCTCTTCTGCCCGCGAGTCGTCAGGGAAACGGGCCAGCGTCAAAACCGCGGCTAGCTTTCTTTACGTTATAAGAAAGCTACCCCGCCCCCCGTGGGCATGCGTCACCGGCGAAATGAGGAAAGAGTGTGTTTTTAGTCCCGCCGAGGCCGGACCAATCTCCATTTCTCAAACATTTCTCAGCTCCTCTTAGTTTGAGCGGCTGAAAATGTCAATATTGCAGCAATGAGCCTGTTGTATAACACGCACGCCTGCAAACAAACGCCAACACACACAAAACTGTGATGACGCTCTCTTATCTGCTCGAGCTATTTTAAACCTTTGTCGTTTCCCCCCTGTGGCTCAGTGGCGAAACCCAAAGCCTTCGCACGGGAGACCCGTGTTCGAGCCCAGCTCTCGCAGCAGATAAAATTTAGTCTCGCTGCGGCCAGACTTGCACCGAAACTTTTCGCTCGTTCAGTTCCAAGAAAATGCGACTGTTCCAGTGTATTTTGCAGTAAACAAGCCGGTACCATGGCCCGCTTGCCTGCACAAAAATGCCGTTTCCACGGCGACCCAGAAAAATCATATAAGCAGTGTATTTTCTGGTATTCCGGCCACAGCCGATGGTGTTATGAGTGTAATAAAAATGCCCACAGCCCAGTGTTCATTTCTACACACATACACAGCCCGCCACAGTGCAGGGCTCGCACAAATGAGATCGACTCAGGTCATTGTGCATTAAATGTAGTGAATGTGCCCACAACCCAGTGCCCACAAACACTACACACTGCATGTGCCACGTTTTCTGTAAAACGAAACCAACACACATACGGTCAGCTAAGACCCACAGTGTTTAAGTCTTGCTGCGGCCAGACTCCACCGAAACTTCTCGCTCGTTCAGTTCCAAACAATGTGACTGTTCCAGTGTATTTCGCAGTAAACAAGCCGGTACCACAGCCCGCTTGCCTGCACACAAATGCCATTTTTACGGCGACCCAGATAAATCCCAAAAAGAGTGTATTTTCTGGTATTCCGGCCACGGCCGATGGTGTTATGAGTGTTGTAAGAATGCCCACGTCTCAGTGCCCATTCCCACACACAGACACAGCCTGCCACAGTTCAGGGCTAGCACAAATAAAATTGACTCATGTCGATTGTGAAAAAAAAAAAAAAAAAAAAATTTGTAGTGAATGTGCCCACGATACAGTGCCCACAAACACTACACGATGCGTGTCCCTCGGTTTCTGTAAAAACGAAACCGACACACATTCAGTCAGCACAAGCCGACGGTGTTCTCAATGCAGTGAATGTGCCCGCTGTCCCGCGCCCACATTCCTTCACAGACACGCACAACCCCACGGGGTTTGTCCCGCTCGCTCTCTCTCCACAACCTGTCATAGAGAATTCGAGCGCGACCAGGCTGCCCGCCGTGATCGGCGCGCCTCCCGCCTCGCACGCTGTAAACACAGTGTTTATGTCTCAGCACACCGGAGCTCTGCAACCGCTGCAATGCCGCGGCCAGAGCCCGGATTTCATTCTACCCCTAGCTATTCACGCAGATGCGTGGGCAAAGCTGCCCGGGGTATCAGAGTGGGTGTTGAACACTATAAAGAGAGGCTATTCGCTACAGTTCGCTCGACGTCCCCGCCGTTACACGGCGCGAGTCGAAACCTCGGTGAACAACGAAGTATCTCATCTACTTCGAGCCGAAATAGCGAAACTGCTGGGAAAAGGGGCCATAGAACCTTTATCTCAGGCTCAGAGCGAAGGGGGGCTATAAAGCAGATATTTTCTGGTACCGAAGAAAGACGGGGGTCTCAGACCCATTCTAGATCTGCGACAGCTGAACAGAGTGCTTATGAAGCGCCAGTTCAGAATGCTGACAACCAGGAAAATCCTGGCGCAAGTGCGCCAAGGAGACTGGTTTATGTCAATAGATCTGAAGGACACCTATTTCCAAATACAAATAGCGTCACGTCACAAGCGATTCTTGAGATTCGCCTTCGAGGGCCAGGCTTATCAATACACAGTCCTACCGTTCGGCCTGTCTTTGGCACCCCGTACATTTACGAAGTGCATGGACGCGGCTCTCGCACCCCTGAGACTTCGGGGCATGCGAGTGTTGAACTACTTGGACGATTGGCTGATTCTAGCTCGATCACATTCAGAGCTCATAGAACACAGGGCCACATTACTCGAGCATCTCGAGAATCTGGGTCTCACAGTCAATTGGGCGAAAAGTTCGCTGTTTCCCAGCCAGAAAATCTCTTTTCTGGGAACAGTGCTGGACTCGCTGTCTATGACAGCACGTCTATCGCCAGAGCGAGAACTGGACATTCAGCGCGCTGCAAAATCCTTCCGCCGCGGCTCTATAGTCCCGCTCAAAAAAGTTTTCAGAAGATGCTGGGCATTATGGCTTCGGCATCGTCAGTGCTCCAGCTGGGCTTGCTTCGCATGCGCCCACTGCAGCTGTGGCTGAAAGCGCGAGTTCCTCCCAGGGCATGGACCGCTGGTCGGTTTCGCCTCCGGGTCGATCTGAAATGCGTTTCAGCTCTGGAACCTTGGAAGATAACCGACTGGTATCAGTCAGGTGTGAGTCTGGGGACTCCCTCGAGTGTGAAGGTGGTGTCCACGGACGCCTCCACCTCGGGATGGGGAGCGCTGCTCGAGGGCAGACCGTTCTTTGGCCAGTGGTCAGAACAGGAAAAGCTCCTACACATAAACTGTCTGGAAATGATGGCAGTCGACAGCGCGCTACGGCGCTTCTGTCCCCAGATAATGGGTCACCACGTCTTGGTCCGGTCGGACAACATGTCAGTGGTGGCATACATAAATCGCCAGGGCGGCACCAAGTCCTGAAACCTTTACAGGCTAACGGAACGCCTCCTGGTCTGGGCTCAGCACAACCTGCTTTCACTGAGAGCGGCGCACGTGCCTGGTCACCTGAATCTGGGACCAGACAGACTGTCCAGAAACAATGTCCCAGCAGGGGAATGGTCGCTGCACCCGCAGACGATCCAACTGCTGTGGGAGACATTCGGCAGAGCGCAAGTGGACCTGTTCGCGTCCCACGAGAACGCTCACTGTCCGAAATATTTCTCCAAGAGCAAGGACGCGCTGGCCCACGTCTGGCCCCGCTGTCCCCTCTATGCTTTTCCCCCCGTCTCGCTCCTGCCTCAAGTGCTGGAACGAATCAGGGAAAATGGATGCCCAGTGCTGCTTGTGGCTCCGCTCTGGACAAACCAGACTTGGTTCCCAGTCCTGATGCGGCTGACCAGCACTGCCCCGTGGCCAGTACCGTTGAGGAAAGACCTCCTCTCTCAGGCCGAGGGCTCGATTTGGCATCCTCGCCCGGAACTATGGTCCCTACATGCATGGGCCATCAACGGGTACCCGCTAGCCTCCCGGAGGGAGTGCTAAACACGATCACGCAGGCAAGGGCCCCGTCTACTAGACGGCTCTATTCCTCGAAATGGTCTGTGTTCTCTGCTTGGTGTCAAGCTCAGCGCTTTTCACCTGTAGACTGCGGGGTCACGGAAGTACTCTCCTTCCTTCAAGAGCTGCTGGATAAGGGCAGGTCCCCATCCACGCTCAAAGTGTACGTGGCGGCCATAGCAGCGTTTATAAAACCTGTGTCTGGCCAGTCACTGGGGAAGAACGACCTAGTCGTGCGATTCCTCAAGGGAGCTCGGAGGCTGAACCCTCCCAGACCTCCTTCAGTCCCGGTGTGGGACCTTTCTACGGTTTTGGAAGCCATGAAAGGTGCCCCGTTCGAGCCACTCCATTTGTCAGACATGAAGCATCTGTCTTTCAAAACGGTGTTCCTTTTGGCTCTCGCTTCAGTGAAGCGCATAGGGGACTTACAAGCGCTTTCGGTAAGCGCGTCATGTATGGAGTTTGGGCCTAATGACTCTAAGGTCATACTCAAACCAAGGCACGGGTACGTGCCCAAATCCCTCAACACACCGTTCAGGGCCCAGGTCATTTCCCTGTGCGCTCTCTCGGTTCATGATGAGGAGAAAGATGCTAGTCTCCTTTGCCCTGTCAGGGCACTGAGAGCTTATGTGTCCCGCTCGTCTGTCTTCAGACAGACCGAGCAGCTCTTTGTTTTGTTTGGCGGACGCTCCAAGGGCCTGGCCGCATCAAAACAGAGCCTATCCAGATGGGTAGTCGACGCCATAGCACTGGCTTACACTTCTAAGGGCCTGCAGTGTCCTTTGGGTGTCAGAGCGCACTCCACAAGAGGCGTGGCCTCGTCGTGGGCGTGGTATAGTGGGGTTACCTTGCAAGATATCTGTACGGCCGCGGGCTGGGCCTCGCCGTCTACATTTATAAGGTTTTATAACCTAGAGGTTCCCGCCTTACAAGCCAAGCTTCTGTCGGTTTAGAATTCAGTGCTATCTGCCCCGCAGTGCGGCCCAGATGCTGAGTTTGCCTGTGCATCGCTCACTGAGCGATAGAAACAGTTCCATGGGTGTTGAATAACCCGTACTATTACCCAGTTCAGGCTGAACACGTTCACCCTGTCTGTGTGAAACACTGTTAACATAACTAGCTCCTGTAGGATGCTATTTTATGGGGAATGATGCTTGCAGCCTCTCTTCTCCGACTCTCTGTGAGTCTATGGTGATTATGCACTATATGAGCCCCGGGCTACTGCCCTTGGGACTTTGGTGTCGGATCCCAGTACGCACGGCGTTTTGCATTGTGTTCCCCATAGCGTAAGATATTACGCAGTACGAGAGATACTCTCGTAAGAGAACGTACTCGGTTACTAACGTAACCTCGGTTCTCTCTAGAGAGGGAACGAGTACTGCGTATCTTGCCGTGCATACACAGCTCTGGTTCGCTTCGGCGATGAAAACCAGTGTACCAGCCTAATCGAGCCATATTTATAGGGCGGGACCACGCCCTTTCTGGCGGGACGTGACGAAATGGGCGCGAAGTGCCCCCATTGGGTATGTGTCACGCAGGGCCACTCTCGATAGGCTGCTGCTGTTGCCGCAGGGCAGCCAATAGGCACGCAAGCCGTCTTGCCTATGTCTGCATGCTGCTGCACAGCGTTTTGCATTAATTCAAAATTAAGGATAATTTTTGGCTTCAATATCTCGTGGAAAAGAGGTTTTCCCCGTAGCGTAAGATATTACGCAGTACTCGTTCCCTCTCTAGAGAGAACCGAGGTTACGTTAGTAACCGAGTACGTTTCTCTAGATAAGACCCTTATTCCTCGGGTGTCGAGACTTTGAAGCTGCACTGAAACTACAATTTGGACCTTCAAACCGTTGATAACCATTCAAGTCCACTATATGGAGAAAAATCCTGGAATGTTTTCCACAAAAAAATCTTTTCGAATGAATGAAGAAAGAAAGACATGAATATCTTGGATGATGTGTGGGTGAGTAAATTATCAGGAATTTTTTATTCTGAAGTGAACGAATCCTTTAACCTTGACGTATTGTGTTGTTTGCTAACAGTCTAATTCGGTTAGTCAATTTTGTTTTTGTACTCCATGTGGATCTTAATTAAAATCTGTCAATCTGAGGAAGCCATCGCTGACAGATTCATCAAGCATGTGTCAGTCATCTATGTACGTTCCTCAGTGAACGAAGCAGGGTTACGCATTACACAAACCTGGGCCTCCCAGCAGGCCGAACGGGCTGATCTCAGCAGAGCGTCTCTGAAGATCACTGGGACTGGATTTAATACGCTTAAGTGAGTAATGACACAGTGTGAGTGCACTGGACGCTAGAATACACTCAACCTGAGGTCACTGAGCGGCCACACCCAGCCTCGAACGCTGCGGTCACATACCACTGTCACTACAACCAAAATGAAAGATGCCGTTTTATCTTTATATTCTGTCCACGGTTTGTGGTGGAAGTCTTGATGCTCAGCATCTGTCTGTGACAGCAAGGCAGCTCACTAGGTCTTAAAGCAGAGATTATTTATTCAATTAAATCAAAGATATTACAAATAGGATGTTCACAAATGAATATAAATTCACAAACTGTTGACACAATCAAAACGCGCAAGATCCAGCCTCAATTCAATTTAAGATTAATAAAAAGTCTTTAGGTAAGATGGTGAGATTCAGGTAACAGATATGGAAGGAGCAGAGAGAAGAGCACAGCACCCGTGTGATGTCTACATGTTAGTGTTCAGAAATCACCATTCACCCTCTAGACACACAATCAACAACGCTTTCTGGAGTTTCCCAAAAAATGACAGCCTGTCCGGTAACATGGTCCCATCTACAGGCAGGAACTTGGCTGTGGGATTGACTGGTTTGTTCACTGATGAAGTTCTCAATCTGTATTGCCTGTGAAGAAACAAACAAACAGGTAAATAATGATCCAAACGAGTTCTGGGTCTGTGTTCAGTAGTACTGGATCACATGACTTGTTCTATATGCCAATAGTATCTACACTGGAGCTAAATTCATTATTTACTCACCCTCATGTCACTTCAAACCCGTAAGACTTTCGTTCATCTTTGAAACACAAATGAAGATGTGATGTGTGAGTTGATGAATGTTTATTTGTGAATAAAGGACTAAATTAAATCTGTTCATCATATAAAGTGATTGAGTCAGAAAATTTCAACTAAACTACTTGAGATTTTAAAACTAATCCATATGAATTATTAACTTTTTGAAGCATCAAAGTGGTGGTTGTAGTTGTGTAGCTGTCAATGGAGGGACAGAAATCTCTCAATTTCATCAAAAAGATCTTCATTTGTGTTCTGAAGATAAACGAAAGTCTTACGGGTTTGGAACGACATGAGGGTGAGTAATTAATGACAGAAATTTCATTTTTGGGTGAACTAACCCTTTAACTCCTGAAAAACTTTAGGTAGTGACTTAAACGTGGATCAGAGATGTGTCTTTTTGGCATGCGCAGTGCAAGAAAATCACAGGGAAAGAGGTACGAGCCTCGACTCAATCGTGTTGGCAGATCTTGATAGAAAAACAGCCAACAAGAACAAGCCCATAAAAAAATAAAAAAATTGCAAATGCTTTATATTGAAAATAAGATCAAAATATCTTGACCTGCACCTTTAATAACTTTACGATCGAAGCCCAGACAAGCCCAAAATACTTAACACTTCAGGAGAGCGCTCTTTGGTCGCTGTAATATTAATTTAAAATATTAATATTAAAACAAGCGAGATGCCAGAAAGTTGCTATGGTTACCACAAAGTTGCTATGGTTACCACAGTGTCAATCATCGAAACTTCGGTGAGTCTACTTCGTACAAACACGGAATGATTGTTTAGAATTACACAAAAGTGAAAATATACTGAACCTGGAGTGTGAATGTATATGAATTCTGAGAGCGTGTGAATATGCACTTGTTCATCCTTATAAAACCAACTCTATCATATTTGATACACACATTTGGGAGGCCTCTAAATGATCAACATGATCAAAACCTGTATCTCACAATCATCATCATTGTAGTTTCAAAACACAATGCAATGCAATACAGAGTTATGATCATAAAATTAAGAATTGAAATATCTTACTAAAACATTATTGGGAGATATAGAGTGAAAACTGATATTTATATGATTTTATGCAAGTATCTGCTATGCTGTTCTGGCTATATAAATATCAGCATCTGCAGCAAATTGCATATTTTTGCTCTACAATAGAGCTGTTTTTTCCTCCAAGTATGAACTGCATATTCTAATTATATCAAACTATATGAGCCATAAAAGCCTTATGTATTAAATATGATACTCAACTCAAGAGGCTTTAGTTTCAGGCCTCAGTTTACAGGGTCAAATAATAATGGTACATGTGACAGAAAGATCATACCTGTGTTTCAGTAGTTGATCATACGCTTGACGGCCTCAAAGCACTTCCACTTGTCTGGGATGTAGAATGGCTCAAAGATGTGCGGGAAGGGCGTATCATACCCACAAACCCTACTGATGGGAGCCTCCAAGTTGAGGAAACACTCCTCCTGCAGAGAACACATTCAGCTCCATTAATAATTTGTACCATACAAATCTTTCTTTTTTCCAGAGTCTATTCACCTTATTCTTAACGCAAGAGCTGCGGCTAGTCTAACTTGAATGTGTCGAAGCTTCTGGTTTCATTCGCTTCCAGTTATTTGATTCCTGCTGCTTGATATTGCAAACTATTATATTATTTTAATTTATTGTCGAAATCATAAACATTTCATAAACCATTTATAGCATTTTATTATTCTTCCAATTATTTACCTATAGCAGCTAATGAATTGTAAGTCGTCACCTTTATTTATACAGTGCTTTATACAATACAGATCGTTTCAAAGCAGCTTTATAGTGATAACTGGAAAATGATTCAATGATGCAAACAGAGTTCATTTCGGCTGTACAGCAGCTTCAAAAGAAAATAGTGTCATTATTCAGTGTTAAAGGGTTAGTTCACCCAAAAATGAAAATTATGTCATTAATGACTCACCCTCATGTCGTCCCAAGCCCGTAAGACCTCCGTTCATCTTTGGAACACAGTTTAAGATATTTTAGATTTAGTCCGAGAGCTTTTTGTCCCTCCATTGAAAATGTACGTACGGCACACACTCTTTGTCCAGAATGGAAATAAAGACATCATCAAAGTAGTCCATGTGACATCAGTGGGTTAGTTAGAATGTTTGGAAGCATCGAAAATACATTTTGGTCCAAACATAACAAAACTACGACTTTATTCAGCATTGTATTGTCTTCCGGTTCTGTTGTTGATCCGCGTTCACGATTCCGCAGTGACCCTGCTGACGTAAGACGCTGATGACGTGTTATCTGGTGCGCCCGAGCTTCGTTTACAGTTTGAGGGAGACGGGCGCTGTAAACAAAACAATCTTCGCAAACATGTCTAAGGATTTCGACACAGAGGAAGACTTGCATTTTTTTGCCCAGCCATATTTATTTGAACCCGAATACACGAGACTGTAAACGAAGCTCGGGCGCACCAGATAACACGTCATCATCGTCTTACGTCAGCAGGGTCACTGTGGAATCGTGAACGCGGATCAACAACAGAACCGGAAGACAATACAATGCTGAATAAAGTCGTAGTTTTTGTTATGTTTGGACCAAAATGTATTTTCGATGCTTCCAAACATTCTAACTAACCCACTGATGTCACATGGACTACTTTGATGATGTCTTTATTTCCATTCTGGACAAAGAGTGTGTGCCGTACGTACATTTTCAATGGAGGGACAAAAAGCTCTCGGACTAAATCTAAAATATCTTAAACTGTGTTCCAAAGATGAACGGAGGTCTTACGGGCTTGGGACGACATGAGGGTGAGTCATTAATGACATAATTTTCATTTTTGGGTGAACTAACCCTTTAAATCAGTTCCATTGTAAAGTTTATCTATTATTAAATTAGTTCATTCCATCCATAAAGCAGAACTGCAGAAAAATGTGATGTCATCACCAGTTCAGTTCTCATCCAATAGTGTCAGTGCAGTCAAGTCACTGTTGAATATATTAAGTGGAAGTGCCCACACAGAAAATAGCTTAGGGAACTGGGTAGGGTTGCACCAGCCGTTCGGAAGTTCTTTCTTAAACTGGAACGTAAAGTCCACACAAAAGAGGCTTAGTAACTACTAGCTAGTTTGTAACTGAACTTAATTCCGTTGCACCATTTGTCCGTAAGGCAGAACGTAGCTAATAGGTCGTAAACTCTCCGTAAAGTAATGCGTAGTCGCATAATATGACGTTTAGCCTCGATGATCCAATAGCAGCCTTCAAATACGTGAGCAGAAGTTGTTTAAATGCTGGGAATTTCAGTTCATCCTTCATTCTAACTTCTTTTACCTCACTTAACTAACAGTACAAATACGTTTCCATTACATACGATACTTAATCATCATGAAAAGCATAAGTGTTTTTATATGTAAATAACATTTAGAAACTGTATTTGAAATGAAATTAGTAAGGATAAATAAATAAGTATAGATACAAAAAAAACCCATAAGAAATAACATTTATTGATTATGACTGATTTCCTTTGACATGCACAACACAGACCGATGGGACCGATGTACACAGCGGCGCTGTAATTGAAGTCTGTCAGGTAAAAGAAGAGCTTATAGATGCAGTTCAGTCTGTCTGCGTTTTTATTCCAACCGCTACTCCTGATCGGAGGCTTCCGTAAATATTTAGTTTATACATAGAGTTACGCTTCAATTAAGTTCAATGGTGCAACGCATAAATATTTAGTAGTGCGTAAGTTGTATCTTAGTGCCCATTTACATCAAAACTAAGCTAAGTTGTAACTTATACACAGCTGGTGCAACCGGCCCCAGGGCCTTTGGAGCGACATGAGGGTGAGTAAATGACTGGGTCCTGGAGGGCCACTGTCCTGCAGAGTTTTGCTCAAACCTTCAACACTCCTGTCTGGAAGTGTAGTATGCCTAGTAAGACCTTGATTAGCTGGTTTAACTGGGGTTGGAGCTAAACTTTGGGCCTCCAGGAGCAGGATTGAACACCCATGCTTTAAAGAGTATTTTTCTGTTGATCATTAGAATATAAGCCAAATTAGGTCCATTGATATTCAATGCTGTGAAACATCAAAACACCGCAAAAAAACGTCCAATAGCGAAGGCTGTAATTTATTAAAGAACACTGTTGAACTAAAGAACATGTCTTAAAAATGGAGGAACAAGCAAATATAAACCGCACAATGCGCACATGATAAACAGCAACAAATGGTACTTCATGCCATGACCCCAATGAGCGGTTGGGTTTCTGTTTAAGCTTTTGGAGAACTTATAATAAGGTATCAAGCCAAAAAAATCCCAAATGGAAGCCAAACAAACCCAATTCCTAATGACAAAACACAACACTCATTTTCACAGAACCATCAAAAATTGCATCAGGAAAAGCTATAAAAGGGTCTAATGTTTCCTTATACAAAGCCAACACTGAAATCTACTGTCCATGAAGACACATCCAACTCTTAATGGATGCTTTTTGGCTTTTCCAAAATCTGAACTCAGAGAATGTATGAGCTAAGTGTGAAACATGTCGCACTCCTGGCGAACTCTCTCGTCTGCTGGTGTTTTCTGAAGTGCCTACAAAAGAGCGTCAAGCTTCATTAAAGGGCTTTGTGCTTGCTTTACACGACAGCCTGAATAAACACAAAAATGTGCTTTAGATTTGCATCAGAAGGCAGTTCCAGCTCTGCCGAGAGACATCAGAAAAGGCCCTGCAGATCCCAGATGCTCGAGTCCTGCCGCTCAGTGGTCAGAACGAGCCTGGCATCTCGCTGCTCGACCCACACATAATCACCGTTTCGGGATTTGATGTGGCGAGATGAACCTAGTGCTTCTGCTACTCAGAAATAGTTCTATCTACATGTGATGAATCTGAATAGTGTGGTTTGTAGGACACATCAGGACATCTGCTGATAGACATGAATTAAAATTAGATGCAATACATTTGTTCGCTTCAGTTCACTTCAGTGCAGGAAAATAATGTTTCCCATTTTCTACGCTCTCAAACTTTTTATGTTTTTGGCATTTACATTTGTTCATCCATGTTCTCTATATTCTCTTCCACCATCACCGCTTGGATAATCAAAGCATCAAAGTAGTTTAGTGCAACTCGTGTGCTATACTCCAGGTCTTCTGAAGTCACGTTTCATCCGAGAAACGGAACGAACCCAAGTGGTCCAAACACGTGCACATTCAGCAGAACTACAACACAAACCTAGACAGAGCAAACCAATCTAACATCAGCAACAGTTGGAGGTCTGAATCACCACAGTACATATTTAGCAAAATGTCCTCAGTTTTAAAGCCAAGGGTTATTTTGGGTCATTTATTCTTTAGTCCCAAAGCGGATGAGTACCTGCCAACCTGACCCACGAGAAGAGCAGGAAGAAACCTCTAAATACTCTTACTGGAAAAGCAGGAGAACAGTGCAGTCTTGTCTGAAGACACTGCATGTGGACTGAAAACAAGACCACTACTTCAGTGTCATCCATATATGTGACCCTGGATCAGAAAAAACAGTCACAAGTAGCAAAAGTATATTTGTAGCAATAGCCAACAAAACATTGTATGGGGCAAAATTATCGCCAAAAATTATTAGGATATTAGGTAAAGATAATGTTAAATGAAGATATTTTGTAAAATTCCTACCGTAAATAAATAAAAAGTTTATTTTTGTGAGTGAATGCAGCACAATCGCAAACATAAACGGACAACTTTAAAGGCGATTTTCGCAATGTTTTAATTGTTTTGCACTCAGATTCCCCTATCCTAACAAACCATACATCAATGGAAAGCTTTTTTTATTCAGCTTTCATATGATGTATAAACCACAATTTTTTTTTTAAAAATTGACCCATGTGACTGGTTTTGTGGTCCAGGGTCACATATGAGCAGTGCATCATTATACAGTTATTATACCTGGAGACTGTACTAATTTACAAATGTAAGCTTTTCTAAAGATTTTTTTTTTTTTAATGTTTTAGTGTTTAACAGTTAAGTGGCAAATTAAAAGTGATAATGTCAATATATAATGTAATGCATATGAGTTGTAGGATTTTGTTTTGTTATACAGCTATGTCATAATTATTCAACCCCTATTAAACACTGCTGTTTTTAAGTCACTTATTTGTATGGTATGGTCCAAAATTGTGTTAAAACACAATTAAGCCTCTGGAAACTCTATAACAAAACTGAATTAGCTTGTGCTGTTACACAAACATACATTTAGCACGTGCATGTGCTAAAGTTGAGAAGCAAATATGGCCAAGTCAAAAGAGCTCTCATAAAAACTACAGAGAACAATTATTACATTAGTTTATCAGTTTATTACATTAGGAAGTCTATAGCGACAAGAAGATTCCCCAAACACTAAAAGTTTCTAGAGACACAACTGGCAGCCTTATTCTGCTTTGCTTATTCAGCAAAAAAGTCAAAAAATTGTTAGAGGTAAATAGAGATAAACTATTAGAGGTTTTGAAGAATAAGCATGATGGCACAATTTTTGGCACAATTCACTGCCAAACACTCGCAAAATGACCTGATGAAAGGAGGAAAAAACATTTCAATGCAGTATAAGAAGAATTGACAAGCATATGGCCTTCATGTTGGGGCAGCTGCGTACAGAATTTGTAATTTATGAAAGCAGCTGGCTTCGCTTCAGACGGCCTTTATTAACCCCCTGAAGCCATATGGGTTATTTTTTTATGATTGATGGATGAGTTTTTTTTCGGGCTTCAAAATCTCAGTTACCATTCACTCCCATTATAAAGTTTGGAAGAGCAGGATATTTTTTAATATTACTCTGATTTTGTTTGGCTGAAAGAAGAAAGTCATATACACCTGGAACGGATTGAGCGCGAGTAAATAATAGGATAATTGTCATTTTTGGGTAAACTATTCCTTTAATGTGATGACATTTATATATTTGTATGTGTGGATTAAGTGTCCAGTGCTTCTTGAGGCCACTGTACACATCATATATAATAAATTATATACACTACTGATTTATAAATTATATACACTACTGATTTTTGTTTGTTTTTTAAAGTAGTCTCTTCTGCTCACCAATGCTGTAATTATTTGATCCAAAATACAGTAAAAACAGTAATATATTGTGAAATATTATGTGAATATATTTTAAAGCGTAATTATTCCTGTGATCAAAGCTGAATTTTCAGCATCATTACTCCAGACTTCAGTGTCACATGATCCTTCAGAAATCATTCTAATATGATGATTTGCTGCTCAAGAAACATTTCTGATTATCATCTGTGTTAAAAACATTTTGACGATTTGCTGCAAGAAACATTTCTGATTATCATCTGTGTTAAAAACAAAAATGTATTTTCTAATCATATAAATATATTTTGTGTAATCCATACATACATGTGCATCTTTAATGTATCTTAACATGCACTCACAAACACATTTTTGCTGTCAGAGTGGAACCAGCAACAGCTTCAGATTAGAGAGTATTCAAAGACTATTGTGACATGGAAATGCCCATATTACCGACTGTGAGAGCCAAAAAAAGACAATTGCGCACCACGTATTTGAGGAGCCCAAAGCCATTTGAGGACAGACACCCTGAAACACTCACATACTCTGAAATAAGATGAAACATTTGAATTCACATTCAAAGAAAGCAGAAAAATAAATCTGTATCGAAATATATGTTTCAATGCCAGTGAATTTATCTCGTTTCCCACTAAGACTATGAGCCAAATTACTAGAGAGAAGAGCAGCACCATCCCAGGAGGGATGAATACCATCTCTTTTCAACAGGTCAGGTTTGCCCAAAAAACTTTTCCAATTGTCTATGAATTCTATATTATTTTGCGGACACCACTTAGACAGCCAGCCATTGAGTGATGACAATCTGCTAACTATCTCATCACTCCTTCGAACAGGAAGGCGGCCAGAGCAGATTACAGTGCCTGACATCGTACTTGCAAGTTCAAACACCTCTTTAATATTAATTTTGGTGATCTCCGACTGGCGGAGTCGAACATCATTAGTGCCGACGTGAATAACAATCTTAGAGAATTTACGATTAGCATTAGCCAGCACTTTTAAATTTGCTTTGATGTCAGGCGCTCTGGCTCCCGGCAAACATGTGACTATGTTGGCTGGTGTCCCTATTTTCACATTCCGTGTGATCGAATCACCAATTACCAGGGCACAATCAACAGAATTCTCAGTGGGTGTTTCCCTGAGCGGGGCAAATCGATTTATGGCAATCGGTACGGAAGAGTGGTTTTTTGATCCGCGACTAGAGCGATCTCTCACGGTCACCCATTTGCCTTGCTGCACAGGCAATAATTCAGCCGGAACCGAATCATGTAAAGAGTTCGCTATGCTAGGCGCATCCAAAATAGTATCTAAAGCTCTAGCACACTGACTATCCTCAATTAAAGTTTGGATGCGTGTTTCCATTTCTGAAATCTTCTCCGTCAGCCTGACTGTCTCCTTGCATTTATCACATATAAACCCTATATTGCCGACGGGGAAGGCTATGCTAAACATGTAACATGAAGTGCAGGTGACAATAACAGGACAAGACATTACTCACCGTGTTTGTTGACTGATTCTTAATCACCTGGGCTTTTTATGAACTCAGAGGCGCGGGCGCGCGAGAGAAAAATAAATAAATAACTGAGCGCACGGGTGGCGCGTTAACAGGCTAGCAAGTTACTAGCGTGTTGTGCTAACAATAACGGAAGCTAGCGATGTCAGGTTAATCTGAGATGTTGTCTAAGCTGTATTTAGTAGTATAAACAACTAGAAATGGTAGTAAATTATGGTTCAAAACAGAAAGAAATACAAAGCTAATACGAGGCTTAGACGGAGCTTACAGCCTCAAAGCAAACAAAACACAGCAGGCAGCTAGGCAGGCAGCTTCCATGCATGCAACATCGCCAATGCATAGAACGAAAAGACCGCTCTTTTGGCCATGGCAGGACTGATGATGGGAATGGTAGGCTCCGGAATAGTCTTCCTCCTCCGCCATTTGCGAGGTTGCGGTGGTGCTGCAGCCTCTTTGGCCACCACCGGACTTGAGACCCCCGACGTTGAGTCCTCCCGGACCACCGGGTTAGGGACGCCAGCGGGTCGCTCGGGGACGGCCTCAGGGACGACAGCGGGCTGTTCGAGGACCGCCTCTGGGATGACAGTGGGCTGTTCGGGGACTGCCTCCTGAACGACCACGGCCACCTCTGAGACCGCTGCAGTTTGCCACACTAGAGGGTCCCTTTGTGGATCCAGGGTGTTTATGAAATTCTAGAAGTCCAAGCTCTCCATCCCCGCCATATCCATGACATCGGGCTCGTCAAGGGCGAAGTTAAAGAGATCCTTGAGAGCCATCTCACCCAGCTCCAGCCCCTCTGCAGCGGAGCTGAACTTCAGGGCAAAGTCTCTCACCTTAGTTCCCTTCTAGCGAAGAGCACACAAGGAGGTAAACTTAATGATACATTCGTATTGTGGGCATGAAGTTGGTAAGACTGGTGGCTCGAAAATAAGGAAAATAAGGAAGACGAGGATTCAAGTGCAGGAAGGTAAGTTTCATTAAAAGACTACAAAACAACATGAAAACTGAAAACTGCCCCGTAGGGCAAAACCAGAGTTATCAGGCAGACACAGGAAACACAAAAGAAACAGATAATAACGAACCAACACAGGACTGCAAACACAAGGAGACTAAATAGGGAACAAATGACAGAAGGTAACAAGCAAGACAGGTGAGGGAGATAATACAATTAACAGGTAACGAGATGGGAGGGGCTGACAATAGACAGGAGAGCACATGGCACAAAGGAAACACATGACAAGCCATGTGCTCACAATAAACAGAACTAGAAAACAAGAACATGACAAACCGGGAATGTCAGACCTCTGTCACCAACTAAGATAAGACCAGACAGAAGTGACAGAACCCTGACAGAAATGGGCAGTCATACACATTGCATAGGGATTTTGTATTGAACATAGCTCTGGATCACAGTGTCATAGAGACAAGGGGACGGGCTAATTTTACTCAGATGACCAATCAGTCTCTCAGGATCATTGTGAAGCTATTAAGCCACGCCTTAGCAACCATTTACAGCACCTTAGCAACAAGTTCCATTGACTTCCATTGAAAGAGATAAAAGGGATATCTCTGGATAGAAGTATCATAGAAAAATGAGTGTGGTCTCGTTTTACCCGGGGCAGCAAACATTCAATCATGAATTACCTGAACACTTCTAGCCCCTCCCTAGCAACCATTGTTGAGCACCTTAGCAACCAAAATCCAAAGAGGTATATCTTCCATTCTGAATGTCACAGAGACATGGGAGTTGGTTTATATCATTCATAGTGACACACAGCTGTCAAGCCACTCTCTAGCAACCAAAGAGAGTACCCTAGCTACCATTTTGCAAGACCTATACTGCCCTACAAAGGCAAAAGACCTTAACTCGCTAGAGTGTGGAACTAAGAAAAATGACTTTAAAGATTTTTAGTTGTCCCGCCAAATTAATTATAGGTAGGACACTGGAAATCTGGCAACTAGATGTTTAAGTAATGAAAATTATCTACATAAAAAAATCTTGAGCTCAAACTTGACTTTTGACCACTATTTTAAAGTTACTGTACTCTGCCTTGGCATGACTTCTCACTTTTTGCTGACAATGCAAAGGCAAAAGACAGTAACTTCCACATTATCAATATTTGGTTGCTGATCACCATTAACAAAATCATTATAGTAACACCTGTATAAAATCTAGTGATCATGGCATTTATTTTGAATGATTTACAATTACTTATAGCCATCTACTTATTGTGCTTTGGTTGCATTCTGGTGGCCCTATTCATTCATTAGACATGACAAAATACTTCCGTAGCGGTAAAGAGTAGGCTATCTTCAAGTGGTACTGAGTGGCATAAGACCTGCTAAACACGCGTTCAAAATGATCACGATAAAACAGATCCTCGATATCACACGTTTGTCAATGGAGCGGGTTAAGAGCATACTATCTGACCGCATTAGTGCAGGACAAGGCTCTGAGGACATCAGAAGTTACAGGGACTGATGGCAGCTGTAAGTACACAGGCCAAAAATGTGTCAAAAATATCAATAACTCATTTTCAACCAAAAAATAAGTTACGGTCTCTTGCCTTTGCACGGCAGCATATCTCTGCATCAGAACATCGTATAGAGATGGGTTGGCTGTTTTGACTCATGCTAGCAAACAGGACTTCCAACATGCTACACATGCTAGCTGTGAACAGCTACATGCTAATAGCGATTAGGTAAGTGTTAAATCATGCCAAGAAAATGCTAAGAACTCCAATAGTGACCATCTGTGACAACTACTAACCAGCTAGTAACACCATAGCAAACACCCAGAATACCCTAGCAACACCATAGAAACCACCAAAAAACACCCTAGCAACCGCCTAGCAACCCCCCAGAACACACTAACAACCACCTATCATCACCCTAGCAACCACCCAGAATCCTCAAGCAACTGCCTAGCAATGACCTAGCAACCACAGAATACCCTAGCAACACCATAGCAACCACTCAGAATACCCTAGCAACCGCCTACCAACACCATAGCAACGACCCAGAACACTCTAGCAACCACCTGAACACATGAATAAGCCATATCTCGGCACCAGAACATCGTGCAGACAAGTTTGTTGGCTCGTATGCAATCATGTACCACACCCTAGCAACCGAGTGGCGAGTTTTGCCACTGCAAGCACCCACTCACATTTTCTTCTGGAAATGTACATTCTATGGCCATCTTGAAAATGGTCGCCATCTTGAATTTTTGAGTGGCACACACCTTTTTCCATGATAATGTTCCTTGAAGAATATTTGTACCAAATTTCATGATAGCATCACCATTTGAAAAAAATATGTAAGGATTCAAGAAAAATGGCGGCCATCTTGAAAAATAGTTGCCATCTTGAATTTTTGAGGGACAAGCACTGTTTTCCAAAAAAACATTCTGAAGAGAGTATTTTCACAAAATGTTATGCCTACATGATATCACTGTTTGTACGATTGACATAATGAGCATTTGACAGAAATAGCGGCCATCTTGAAAAAATGGCCGCCATGTTTAATTTTTGGGTAGCCAACGCCTTTTTCCCAAAAAATGACCCTTGGAGAGTATCTGTGCCAAATTTCATGCTTCTATACCAATTTGAACGATTCTCTTGAAATATGCCATTCATCTGCTGCACTATCGGTTGAAACACTGATTGAGCAATTCCATGTGACAATAAGGATTTCGATAAGTTATACTCTGTCTTTTAACACAGTTTCAGATGCTCATTCCTGTTTATTTCACGCTGTAACTGGTAATATTAAGGCGGAAGAGAAGATCATGTGTGCTCGGCGCTGCTGCTTCTCTTGAGCTGCGCCAGAGCGATCTCACGCCACAGCGCCAAAACGGTATTTATGTTTTTGAATTTCGTAAGAAAATGGACGTAATTTGAAATCTGAGACTTTGTTTCATATCAATAGTAACAAAGCACAAAGATTATTGCGTTTATTGGATGGGATGCACGTTACAATGTTCCATTCATTCATCAACTGAAAACAGGATGACTAATCAATTTTTGGGATTTAAGAATCGATATCGGTTCGTAAAAAGAATCGATTAAAATCGAGAAATCGATATTTTTTACCCAGCCCTACTGGATATTTCTCATGTTTTTTTACCCATGGGTCTTCTTCACAAATCACGGTTTTGACATTCAGAACTGATTTGAGATGCCTTATAAATCACAATGAACTGAACTATGAACTGAAGTAGCAAACAATGCCAAATTGTAATTTAAACTTAATGAAGCTGAATTAAAAATGGAATGACGTTCAGAGAATTTAATTTAATTATAGCATATACACATATTTAATAACTGTCACCACTGTGACCTCTGTGGAAAGTGCTCATATTAGCTGTAATTTAGCTCTCAATATGCTTTGCAAAATCATAATTTAGTACTCTTTATAAGACGTTTTCCTCATGGGGACATGAAAAAAATGTCACCTCAAGATTGTCACCAAAAAATGTCACAAATTCTTGTATTACCATCCTTGTGGGGACATTTTTTCCCCATAATGTAGGGAACACCTGACCCCACAAACACACACACACACACGGAAACTGGGTGCTATATTCATACACAGACAAAGAGAACGAGACAGATGATACTGATTATTCCAACTATTCCATGGAGTTGTCCAGGAACACAGCGATAACTCTAAAAATCCAGCACTCGATCCAGGAATAACGGTACGGTCATCTGCTGTCACAGTCTCAGCTTCTGTAAGATCATCTGCTCAATGACTGCAGGACTGTGACAGAATAACACAACTAGATTCTTACCATTTCTGCAGAAATCTCCTCAACTATGGCAAGCTGTTTTTTTTTTGTTTTTTTTGTAATTTTTTTTTTATTGAAGGAAAAAGGAAAAACAATATAACAATAACAAACAATACAGAATTTCCATTCACAGATACAATTTATCCTTTCCCCCCTTTTTGTTTTTTCCTCCCACTTTTAAACATATGTACATGTACACGGACACATATACACATTAAAGATAATAATAATAAAAAAATAAAATAAAAAAATAAAAAAATAAATAAAATAATAAAAAAATAAAAAATTAAAACCCCCCCAAAAAAACAAACAAAAACAAAACACTCTAATAAGAATTATTAGAAATAGGTAAATTAGATCACCGAGTGTCGTGTTAGAAATAATAAATAACCCCCCACCCACTCAGCTCACCATGACCAACACACATATTACTGGTTAACTATGCAATACAAACAGTACAATAATAACAGGCACACATTCAATTGGGTAGTACCTTTAAATTTGTGAAATAGGAAATAAAGGGTTGCCATTTATGGAAAAATTTGACTGTACATCCTCTCAATGTATATTTAATTTTCTCAAGTTTTAAAAAATACATGATGTCTCTGAGCCAAAGGGAGATAGAAGGATATTTAGCAGACTTCCAATGTAGCAATAAAGAGCGTCTTGCTAGTAAGGATGTGAAAGCTATGATGTCCTTTTGTGTACGGTTAAGTGCCATTGAGGGGCCAGGAATCCCAAATATAGCAATCAGAGGACAAGGTTGGAGATTTACCCCAAGAACAGAGGACATATTAAAATAAGCCACCCAGAAATCTACCAAATCACGACAAAAAAAAAAAAAAACATGTGGCTAAGATGACAGGGGGAGCCATGGCATTTATCACACTTGTCTTCCACTTCCGGATATATTTCAGATAGTCTAAGCTTAGAGAAATGTACCCTATGTAAAACCTTGAATTGAATAAGTCCAAGACGAGCACAAGAGGTGGTGGAACGTATCCTCTCTATGGCCTGTTCCCAAGACTCCTCCTGTATTTGTATTCCCAGTTCCCTTTCCCATGTATCCTTAAGTTTGGCATTTGAATGGTCGCTAAAAGCTAAAATAATGTCATATAGCTTTGAAATGATTCCCCTGTGATGAGGGACAAATGAAAGCATGGTTTCCCACCGATGCAATGGAGGTAAAGAAGGGAAATTAGGGAAACACTTAGCCACAAAGTTGCGAGTTTGAAAATAGCGAAACAGATGAGTAACAGGGAGTTCAAAGCGAGATGACAGATTGGTAAAGCTATCTAAGACACCATCTACATATAAATCTCTAAATTGCAAAACACCCTTGTCATACCACAGTGAAAATGTCGAGTCCGAAAGTGATGGAGGAAATAAATGGTTGTTATTGATAGGACCCAAGGAAGATGCATCTACAAATTTAAAGTGTCGTCTAAATTGATACCAGATTTTGAGTGTGTTAAGAACCACTTGATTATCAGTGTATAGAGAAGGTTTCGTAGGTAAAGAGGAATAAAGTAGAGCAGGTATAGAAGATCCCCTACAGGATGATAGTTCTAATTTACACCAAGAGGATCCAGGGGATTTTAACCAGTAGCAAAGTTTATGGATGTGCGCCGCCCAATAGTAAGTTAAAAAATTAGGTAATGCCAGTCCTCCATTAAGTCTGCATCTCTGCAGTAGAGTTTTACGAATCCTAGGTGATTTTCCGCCCCAAATAAAAGAACAAATTATCTTATCAAATGAGTCAAAGAAATGTTTTGGCAAAAAAAGAGGAATTGACTGGAATAAAAAAAGAAATTTTGGTAAAATATTCATTTTAACAACATTGATCTTGCCGATTAGTGAAAGGGGGAGATTACCCCATCTTTGAATATTGGATGTAATCCTAGAGATAAGGGGAGTGAAATTCGCAGACGCAAGGCTAGATAAAGAACGAGTCACGTTAACACCTAGGTATTTGAACCCTGATGGACTAAATCGAAAAGGCAAATCTGACTGTTGCAACAGACATGCTGCAGTATTAATGGGAAAACACTCACTTTTCTCCAAATTTAATTTGTAACCTGAAAAGGTGCTGAAGTTCTCCAGAATATCCAAAACCGCAGGGATGGAAAGTGTAGGATCAGTTATATACAATAACGGCAAGCTGTTTTAACTTTTATTCATTTTCAGGATATGAATTCTTGATATCAACAATTCAATTTTCACTAGTTAAAATAATAGTTATTGATATCAGGAATTAGATTTCAACTAATAAAAATTATAATTCTTGATATTAACAATTGAATTTCAATTAGTAAAAACTATAATTCTTGATATTAACAATTTATATCCTGGGAATGGCAATAGGCAAGCCGATTTACATTGGCTTACATTTACATTTACATTTACATACAACATTTACATTTTCACTAGTTAAAATGATAATTCTTGACATCAACAATTGAATTTCAACTAGTAAAAACTATAATTATTGATATCTGTAATTGTATTTTCACTAGTGAAATGTCACCATAGGCTGCCATTAAAAATCAATTGTTGATATCAAGAATTGATTTCTTACTAGTTGAAATTCCAATTTCACATATCAGAAATACAATTCTTACTAGTAAAAACCTTTATTTTTGTTTTTGATATCAATAATTCATTTGTCACTAGTTGAAATGTCTATTCTTGATATCAACAATTGAATTGCTACTAGTAACAATGTTCATTTTTGATATCAATAATTCCATTTTCACTAGTGACAATGCTAATTTCTGATATCATGAATGTAATTGTTACTAGTAAGAAAGCCATTTTAGATATCTGAAATTATATTGATATCAGAAATACATTTTCAGATATCAAAAATGAACAATTTTACTAGTAGCAATTTAATTGTTGATATCTAGAATAGACATTTTTACTAGTAACCACGTAATTCTTGATATCAGGAATTCACATTTTTACTAGTCTGTTTATTGTCAGCATGCGCTGTATTTTTGTCAGTGCTGATTTAAATGCTCAAGCTCTTTAAATCAGGATGGTTCTGATTGCCTGCCAATGTTTATATTCTTCACTGTTTTACTGTGTCGGGCTATTCTTTCAAATTTAGAACGATTTTTTAAACTGAATGTTATTAATACAGATATCGTCCTTGGTGTGAACGGGCCTTAACAGTTCTTGTTATTCTGTCAAAAAAGCAACTTATGATTCATTAAAAATAGACATGCGCAAAAAAGTGTGAGGCCTGGTTGAGTAAGTTAGTAGTGTGTTGAAACTAGAGGTTATGGTAAGGGGTGCGACACTTCCCAAACGCGTGTTATAACACACTGGTCCAGCCGACCAATCAGAGCACATTGTGCTTTTTGGAAGGAGGGGCTTCATAGAGACAGGAACTAAACAGAGCGTTACTGACAGACTGGGAAAAGAGGTGCAGCAACAATCTAAAATATGTGAAAAATAATGTGTTTTTGAACATTCAATCAATAATGAAAAACCTCTAGTAGAGCATTTGAGCTCAACAGCTGTCCACAAAAGGATTTAGTTGTTCAACATCAGCTAACAGAACCAAATGACTGGAAAATCATAATGTAATGCATGTATGAACTGCACTTTCAAGAGCATTTTGAGCATTTCACTAGTTCAGTGGAACTACACGTGTTGATGAGGCATCCACATCTGTGTGTGTTACATAACTGTGTAAAGCATATAGATCTCAAGTATAAGTATAAGCAGCAGTTTTAATGATGCTTCCCTGAGCAAACCCCACTAAAAACCAAAATGCATGTCCTGACTGCAGAAATGACTGCCGCTGGTGTGTGATGTGTTGGGCTCTGGGTGTTTTGGTGTGTGGCAGATTCATTTGACCGCCGTTATCACAGACATCAGTAGCTTGACCACAGTTCAGGTTTTACGTGCAGCTAATATCCTTTTTTTTTTTTTTTTTTTGCAACTTTTCTGTTCAATGCCATTATCTGTGCACATCCGGCTGAGTCATGCCCACCCTGCTCAAACACACTCATGCTCAAACACACACACGTGCTTTAACAAACTTTGACGTCAATGGAAACGTGACTGATGTTTATGTTTAAAGACTGGCCCTGCATCTATGCATGGATGAATCTCTTGATAAAATGTCCACCATCAGTTCCAGCTCGCTGAGACCTGAGACACTCATGAATGTGTACACTACGTGTCAAAATATTGGGGTCAGTATTGTTTTAAAGAAGTTATTACATTAATTCAGCAATGATGCATTAAATTGATCAAAAGTAACATTTATAAATGATACAAAGATTTCGGTTTCAAATACATGCTGTTCTTTTGAATTTCCTAGACATGTATCCTTAAAAAAAATAAAAAAAAATACCAGGATTTCCACAAAAATATGAAGCAGCACAACCGTTTTCCACATTGATAATAAGAAATGTTCCTTGAAACACTGCTGTAACTCTGACCTCTCAGGCAGGATATGTTCTGCTCTTTTACATCAAAGACATTTGATTGATGGGCAACCAGAAATGTCAGATACAGTAAAAAAGAAAGTTTGCTGATCATTCCACTACAAAACAAGATGTGAAGCAAGCGTTAGGCTGTTTTCACACATCAACCTTTTGGTTGATGCAAAAGTTGCTTTCTATCTGACGTAATTTGAAACAAAATCAGGCCAAAACGAAGTTCATTTGGATGTTGTTTCGGAAGTTCGAAATGGAACATTCTGGAAAAGTTTGCTCCGGCTGGTAACACACGTGAACTTCCACTGGTCCTTGGTGATTGCGTAAAAGGTAGGTGCGTATAACATCAATAGAAACTGAAGTTGTAATTTTAATTGAAAGCAGCACTGAGACAGTTTTTCATGTTTTATACTGTAAAGCTGGATCTATTGACAGAAATGCAATATAAGATCCATAACTATGTTTACAGTGGTTTATAAAGACCTTGCATAATGAACCGTTATGTTTCTATTACCTTAGAATAAGACATTTATATCTCCATTAGAGCTTAGATCGGGCCCAAAAAATCAAGCCCGACCCGACCCGAGCCCGTGCATGTTGTGTCCGAGCCCGGCCCGGCCCGACACATTAACTGTAATTATGAGCCCGAGCCCGATTTAAACCCGACCATTTTTAATACGTGGGCCGTTATAACCAGGGGCGACGCCAGATCGTTTTTTTTAACGCAGGTGCTGAATGGGTGCTAGACCATTGACAGGGGGAAGCTGCGCAATTTTACAGTATATATATTATATTTACTATTAAGAAATGTACAAAAATTGGCTACTTAATATTTAATATTCAATTATTTTAATTATCACAATGAAAGTTTAAATTTTATTAAATTGAACAAGCACAACATTCAGCATTCAATCAAATAGGCCTATTCTTAAAGATTAATTAATAATGTTATTTCGACATATGTGTGCAACGCGTGCAACAAGCAAGATGTGCATTTGTAAATTCGGTGACCAGCGTGCCGAGAATTGATTTAATTTATGATGAGATGGCTCTAGCCTCCAGTTCACAGGCTATGGTGACCGCGGCTCGCCGGCGCCTTCATGTCATTATTAGCCTATATTGTCTGCTATATTTGCTTCTTATTAAATACAGGCAATTGGTTTATGAAAAATGTATTAAAATTAAGATACAATTTATACAAAACGAAATTCACTTTAAAGAAATTCTTTCTACAAAATAAAAAATTATTAAGTGGTCAAAATCATGCCTGAACCACTCCATGTCTCCCGATATTGCGCATCCTCCTATCTACTCTGTTCACTTTCATTATCAACATAGATGGAAAAAAATAACATTATAATGTTTTAATATGC
Source organism: Gila orcuttii (assembly GCA_026230005.1). Lineage (NCBI taxonomy): Eukaryota > Metazoa > Chordata > Actinopteri > Cypriniformes > Leuciscidae > Gila > Gila orcuttii. The sequence goes on from JAPDVR010000018.1 coordinate 6,397,552, forward strand.
AACTAAATGCGCTTATTTAAAGGCTACAACACGTACTATAGGCCTACACAGACTCTCTATTTGTACAAATTGCTACACATTCATTTAATTCTGAATTTTGCACACTTAAGTTGAAAGGCATGTTGCCTTTATTGCGTGCATTTATTAATTATTATCTTTATGAATAATGTAACAAGGACGAAGCATGTAAACTGCGTTGTTTATTTATTCAGAATCGAATGGATCGCAAATGGATCCGAATGAAGAAACGTAAAAAAAAAAGAAAAAGAAAGAAAACCTCGCCCTCAGCGGTATGCTTGGAGAAGTAACAAAAGAGGACATTGAAGGCTGACTATCATCCTTTCTGTCATGGCAAGCCTGCTTCATGTGTCTGCTCATCGTCGAAGTCCCCGTTTTTTTGCTGTCATAGGCGAGCAGCGCGCCGCACTTGCACTCAACAAAGCCAACACATATGTTGTCACTGCCCACGACTAATTTAAAATATTTCCATACCTCCGACTTTCCTTCATACTTGCTCAAAGTTAATTCTCCTGTTTTCTTTTTTTCTTTACTTCTTCAAGCTCCATGTTGCACTTAAGCTACACAATACAGTGTGCGTGCGTGCGAGTGGAGGAGACCATTGACACTTGACGTGCTTGATCAAGGGCCCGACCCGACCCGACCCGAGCATAGTGGCGGGAAATATCGGCCCGGCCCGCGGGTCGGGTCGGGTCGGGCCGGGCCGGGCTCGGGCTCGGGTAGAGAATCTAAGCTCTAATCTCCATAACCGCGGGCACCCCCTTCTATGGAGGTCGACATATTGTGTCGTCACGTTTCTACCGTAGCTGACAGCGAACACACAGCGCTAGAGCGCGTTTCGTCACTACCTTGAAAAAGAAATTTTCAGTGGTGTATAAAGACTTTACTTAATGAACCGTTATATTTGTATTACCTTAGAATGAGCAGTTTCTATCTACATACACCGCGGGTTCCCTTACATTGAAATGCGCCGACATGTTTCTACAGTAGCCCTAAACGGACAAACGCGTTTCGTTACTATGTTGCTCTTCGTGCAAGGAAGCAAGCTTAGTTCAACGAATAAAACACTGACACAATGATGAACAAGTAACAATAACATATAGTTTTACTGAATAATTAAGTAAACATAATTTCTTAATTTATCCTTGTAAAGAAACCTCATTGCTGAACTGCTACTCTCTGCTGTCTCAGACGATGACATTTTCCTGTCGGCCACCGTAAATTTTGTTGGTTGCAATTCGTAACCTCACCAATAGATGCCGCTAAAAATCACACACTGCACTTATAAAGCAATCTATTGTATAAATGCTATATAAATAAACCTGACATGAATTTACTGGGGGGCTGAATCGCAGAGCTGGTGCAAACATATCCACATCACTATGATCAGATGCTTTCTCAACTGCTGTTTTTTCATCGCTGTCATTTTTATTGTGTTTATTTTGAGATGAAAGCATACAGCACATATTTGCATATTCATCTAAACGCTGCTCTCATCAGTGTGGCCAGCGTCACACTGTTCATATCGCTGCAAAGGTATTTCTAACTTTTTACCCCCAAGCGTAGAACGAAAAAGATGCATAAAATGTACTATTCTTACAAGTTAGTCATCTAAATGTAAATTGGTTTAATTTGAATTTGAAAAATATGAATAGTTATCCCTTGGCTTACAGATTAGTTGGTCAGATTAGTTCTAAATTTAATCCAGAGACTAATTTTATGCAACTGGCCACAGGTCTAGAGTTAAATGGCCAAATATTGTATTGCAATCTGTGTCAAAAAGCAGAAAAAGAAGTGTAATGAAAAAAGTCTGCATCACACTTGAACACTAACTAACTAGTTAAAACTAACTTTTTGTCGCCCCTGCCAATGGCTGGAAATCAGGGGCGTAGAATTTAGTAGGGACGCTAGGGACGTGTCCCTACCAATATGCAGTGACACTGATTTGTCCCTAGCAATAATTTCGATAAAGAATTAAAATATATTTATATATAACCACTGTTGCCCGGTTGGGTCTTGTGGGTTTTATGTATTTCTTATTTTATTTATCCAGGAAACACCTCAGATTAAAATCTCTTACAAGAGCGTTCAGAGAAAAATGCGCAAATCCTGAAACACAACGGTTAATAGACATAGGTCCCGCCTGCTTAACACACATCGCTAAACTGATTGGCTTTGTGTTTTCTTTCTAACTTGTGAGAGGCTGTAGCTACATTTGGTTGTGCGAAGCGGCAAAGCTCCTCTGAAGGAAACCTAGATGCCGTAAACTATGGAGTAATCTACAGTTCTGTGCACAAAAATACGGGGTAAATCGCGTCAAATAATGATTCGGGGACAGCTCAGTTTTTACAATATAATGTATCATGACAATCGCGGGATAGGTGGCAAACATAATCGTTAGTGTGTGTTTGTGCGCGCAAAGAGCACTGAAACTTAGTAAAAACATCACTTAGTATGATTTATAAGCCGTTTTCCAAAAAAGGAAAAAAAAGAAAAGAAAGAAAATACCCACAAGGACAAGATTTTATTATATTGCCATTTTTGTAGGGACAAAGACAAAATGTCCCCACAAAGATGGCAATTTCCGAAATACTTGTGGGGATTTTTTTTTTTTTTTGGAAAACAGCTTATAAATCATACTAAGTGACGTTTTTTTGAAAATGCAGAAAGTTATCTGTGATAGGGTTAGTGTAGGGGGATAGAATATGTTTGTACAGTATAAAAATCATTATGGAAAGTCAACATTAAACATGAAAACACAAAATTGCTTGGTCTGTTGAAATGAGTGGTCTGTTTGATCAAGTTGAAACCCTTGTAGGGACTGGGCGAGGTGAATCTGAATAACTAAATACATACTGCTAAAGACCAAAAATCTCTGAATGTAAATTAACCCAAACACACACACACACACACACACACACACACACACACACATTCCCCCACCAGGGAAGACCACACTCAGGACAGAGCGTGGTGTCCGCTTACAAGACATTTTATGACTGATCGGAATGTCCCAAAGGAAGTGGATTCCAAAGCGAAAAGAAACTTCTTTTCTTTAAAAGACATTCAACCAGATATATTCAATGTGTTTTATGTGTGTTTGTTGAATTGTACGAACAATGTATACAATCTTATCTTACGATTTGTCTTTTATGTGTTTGATCTATGTTGTTGGGAAACTCTAATGGGATAAGGTTTCAAACTTTGCAAACTATGAGTAACCAACTCCATGTGAGGCAAGTTTGGAGTCTCTGAGCTCCAATCTTCGTTCCACATTTAGCCATTTATATCAAATCTTGCTAAAACTTTGTGACACATAGGACTATAATAATTGTGAAGATTCTGCTCTTAAACACCCGACGAAATTAGGGTTTCAAATGTCTCTCTCTTAGACAAAGAGCAATAAAAACCAAAGTCCCGCCTGTGAAATTCCAACCCTCTAATTGGCCAAGCCAACAGGAAGAGGCTGGATTTCTCCAAGGTGATAAATGAGGCTTCCCCCCCTCCGCTCCTCCTCTTACCTCTCTTGTCCGCGTGTCATAATGTAACGTCTCGCCTCCGGGCGAGCTCTTCGCCTTTCTTTTATTTGTTTCTAGTTTAGTTTGTGAATTTCAGTCTTAGATAAGTCTCCGTGTTTAATTCCAATCGACGAGTGAAACGAACACCGCGTGACATATCTCTTCAGCAAATCCATCTACAAGGGACCTTTAAACGAGCGCGCGCTCGCTTTGAAGGAGAAACACGCGCATCTGACCACGTGACGCGCCGGACCGAGAGACGCACGCGCGCTTCTTCACCAGTCATGCAAAGATGTAACGTTAACTCCGCGTGATTTCACCGTAGAAATCTTTATTTCTTTTCTTTGTTAGTCAAAGTTTTGTTTTCCGTAGTCGACTCTGTTCACTTCCACGAAGTGAAACGAACTTAGCCAAACTATTTTCCTTTGGTAATGTTACCCCAAAGACTTTGAACCTCCGTTCAACACGCGCGCCAAGAAGCACCACGTGACGCTTCCTAAAGGACTCCGCACGCGGCCAGACAGGGCCGTGCAGGAATGCCGCTACACAGGGAGACGTGAAACTTGTGCAAGTATATCTCTTTATAGAGCTTCTAAGAAGCAGTAAGATGATGTTTTCGTGTTGTTACAGACAGGTGACTGTCAGGGTGAATGTTGCCAATGCTCTCTCTCTCTCTCTCGCTCTCTCTCTCTCTCTCACTCCCTCTCCCCCTCTCTCTCTCTCTCACACGTGTATCCATTGTCCAAACGCCCCGCGTTGTTGTCATTGTCTGTTAATGTTTGTAAATACATGTATTCCTGTAACGTAGTAAATACATAAGTAGTTTTGCCTTATAAAATTCATTATATTCATTTGATTGATGTACTGCCTCTGCTCATTTTCTAAGTCCCTTAAGTGCCAAAGGTCTAACTTAAGCTACAAGCTTTACAAATTAAAGATACTTTAAAGAGTATTTGGTTTATAGGGCAGAAAACCCAATTCTAGTGGCCACAGAATTGCGTTTCCTGAAATCCTATAAAGTAGGATGATATTGTGGATCCCCACTAATATTATTCTGACAATTGAGCTAATTAATTTTGCCTGTTTTGTAAGACGTGGTCCGTGTAATTAATTACAATCAACTTGTGGTTAATTGCAGGGATACACATGCATGCATGCAGGTAAAATGACACATCATCCCTTAGCGGGAGATTTATTAACATGTAAGACTGATCTAATCCAAACATGTATGAATAATTATTAATTACCAATTATTAATTATGATATGCAAATTCCCCCACGGATTAGATCCGCCCCTGAGTCTTTACACCCTTGTCATCCAAGTCTCATCAGCTGAGGCTGAAATAAGTTTCATTGCTCTTAGGACAATGAAAACATGGGTCAGAACAATGGCACAAGTTGCTGTGTGTCATGTCCAACAGGACAAACTGGACAGTAACAAATATGCAAAAAGTTAATTTCTGTTAACAGGATAGTTTCCTTAAAAAATGAAAATTCTGTCATCATTAAGTTGTTTCAACAGTTTCTTTCTTCTGCTGACCACAAAAGAAGTTATTTTGAATAATGTTGGTAATTAGACAGTTGATGGACCCCATTGACTTGGGTGTTACATTAGACTGCAACCTGTCTTTTGAAAAGCATATTTCATATGTTACAAAAACTGCCTTTTTCCACCTTAGAAACATTGCTAAGCTACGTAATATGCTATCAGTCTCTGATGCAGAAAAGTTAGTTCATGCATTCATGACCTCGAGACTAGATTACTGTAATGCTTTATTAGCTGGTTGTCCTGCATCTTTAATAAACAAGCTACAGTTAGTCCAAAATGCAGCCGCTAGAGTTCTTACTAGATCAAGAAAATATGATCATATAACACCGATTTTATCATCACTTCATTGGTTACCTATAAAGTTCCGTATTAAATACAAGGTATTGCTTTTGACTTATAAAGCTCTAAATGGTTTAGCTCCAGTCTATTTAACGGATCTTCTATCGCCTTACAATCCATCGCGCTCTTTAAGATCACTAAATTCGAGGCTTCTGGTCATTCCTAGGATATCCAGATCCACCAAAGGAGGCAGAGCATTTTCACATTTAGCTCCGAAGCTCTGGAATAGCCTTCCTGATATTGTTCGTAGCTCAGACTCGCTCTCCCAGTTTAAAACTAGACTGAAGACGTATCTATTTAGCCAGGCATTCATATAATTTTTATCTTTACAGTTACTGTAAATTCGGCCTCTAGTTCATAAACGGCAGAGGAGAACTGGCCCCCGACTGAGCCTGGGTTCTCCCAAGGTTTTTTTTTTTCTGATGGGGTGTTAGGAGACCATTAGGTCACTGGATGGAGTTTTTCGGTTCCTTGCCACTGTTGCCTTTGGCTTGCTCAGTTGGGGATATTCAAATTAATTAACCAATCATAGCATTGATCAGCTCTACCAAACTTGGATGTCTTTTTTCCAGTAATAAACAAACATTGTTAAGTTGTTTTGATTGATACTGTGAAGCAGCTTTGATACAATCTGTATTGTGAAAAGCGCTATATAAATATATTTGACTTGAGTTCCATAGTATTTTTTTCTTACTATGGAAGTCAATGGGGTCCATCAACTGTCTGGTTAACAACATTCTTCAAAATATCTTCCTTTGTGTTCAGTAGGAGGAGGAAATTCATAAGGGTTTGAAACAACTTGTGGGAGAGACAGAATTTTCATTTTTGGGTGAACTATCCCCTTAACTATCCCTTTAATTTGCACTATTGCTCTGGAGAAGGGTCCGGCTGCATACTTGCACTGACTTGCACGCTCAGACACGAGCGCTTCCGCTGCAAGTGACGTCACTTGCAATCGACGGCGCATAGTGTGTCTCGGATTGAGAACAATTCCAATGTCGTTAAAAATCGTTTCTGTAAGTATATATACATACATATATATATACAGGTCCTTCTCAAAAAATTAGCATATTGTGATAAAGTTCATTATTTTCCATAATGTAATGATAAAAATTAAACTTTCATATATTTTAGATTCATTGCACACCAACTGAAATATTTTAGGTCTTTTATTGTTTTAATACTGATGATTTTGGCATACAGCTCATGAAAACCCAAAATTCCTATCTCAAAAAATTAGCATATTTCATCCGACCAATAAAATAAGTGTTTTTAATACAAAAAAAGTTCACCTTCAAATAATTATGTTCAGTTATGCACTCAATACTTGGTCGGGAATCCTTTTGCAGAAATGACTGCTTCAATGCGGCGTGGCATGGAGGCAATCAGCCTGTGGCACTGCTGAGGTGTTATGGAGGCCCAGGATGCTTCGATAGCGGCCTTAAGCTCATCCAGAGTGTTGGGTCTTGCGTCTCTCAACTTTCTCTTCACAATATCCCACAGATTCTCTATGGGGTTCAGGTCAGGAGAGTTGGCAGGCCAATTGAGCACAGTAATACCATGGTCAGTAAACCATTTACCAGTGGTTTTGGCACTGTGAGCAGGTGCCAGGTCGTGCTGAAAAATGAAATCTGATGGAAGCATGAAGTGCTCCAAAATCTCCTGATAGCTAGCTGCATTGACCCTGCCCTTGATAGAACACAGTGGACCAACACCAGCAGCTGACATGGCACCCCAGACCATCACTGACTGTGGGTACTTGACACTGGACTTCAGGCATTTTGGCATTTCCTTCTCCCCAGTCTTCCTCCAGACTCTGGCACCTTGATTTCCGAATGACATGCAAAATTTGCTTTCATCCGAAAAAAGTACTTAGGACCACTGAGCAACAGTCCAGTGCTGCTTCTCTGTAGCCCAGGTCAGGTGCTTCTGCCGCTGTTTCTGGTTCAAAAGTGGCTTGACCTGGGGAATGCGGCACCTGTAGCCCATTTCCTGCACACGCCTGTGCACGGTGGCTCTGGATGTTTCTACTCCAGACTCAGTCCACTGCTTCCGCAGGTCCCCCAAGGTCTGGAATCGGTCCTTCTCCACAATCTTCCTCATTGTCCGGTCACCTCTTCTCGTTGTGCAGCGTTTTTTGCCACACTTTTTCCTTCCCACAGACTTCCCACTGAGGTGCCTTGATACAGCACTCTGGGAACAGCCTATTTGTTCAGAAATTTCTTTCTCTGTCTTACCCTCTTGCTTGAGGGTGTCAATGATGGCCTTCTGGACAGCAGTCAGGTCGGCAGTCTTACCCATGATTGCGGTTTTGAGTAATGAAACAGGCTGGGAGTTTTTAAAAGCCTCAGGAATCTTTTGCAGGTGTTTAGAGTTAATTAGTTGATTCAGATGATTAGGTTAATAGCTCGTTTAGAGAACCTTTTCATGATATGCTAATTTTTTTAGATATGAATTTTGGGTTTTCATGAGCTGTATGCCAAAATCATCAGTATTAAAACAATAAAAGACCTGAAATATTTCAGTTGGTGTGCAATGAATCTAAAATATATGAAAGTTTAATTTTTATCATTACATTATGGAAAATAATGAACTTTATCACAATATGCTAATTTTTTTAGAAGGACCTGTATATACAGTATATATGGAGGAACAAGACGTTGCGGAAGCCATTGAGAGATTAGAAAAGACTGAGTTTCCACAGGACAGAATCGATGCTCTGGAACCCTTTTGCTTCATCTTTACTGTAATGAATGACATGCAAATGTTTCTTGAACATGTAGTTGATGTCACGAAATTAAAGATAAACTGTCGAACTACACTAGAGCAAAGTGAATAATGTGCCAATGTGTTTTTATATATGTTGTATATTGTCTATTTGTACCTTGTATTTGTCTGTTTTGCACACTGTAAATTGACATTTAGGCTACAATAAAAAGAAAAAAATTGCATCATCTTGATGTTTTTCATCTACAAACTGTTCCCACAAAGTTGGGAGCATGAAATTGTCCAAAATGTCTTGAAAATAATAAAAAAATAATTTAATATATAATAATAGTAAAAATAATTTCTTTCTTTCTCAAAACTGAGTTTTGATTTCTAAGTGATCAATTTATGTTTAAGTGTTTTCCCACATGATTATTGGCTGTAGGTCATCAGTAAATTAATGTGCCATTTAAATGGCAGTGTTTCCTAAATGAAACAAGAGCTGTTAGTTTTGAATGATGTGTGTAATGTAGATAAATGTGTTTAGAGTTTTACAAAAAATTTGTTTTTCAAATGCAAACTGAGTGCAAAGCATATAATGTCCTTGTATTATTGCAGACTAGGTCTGAAGATTCGGTACATGAGTGAATGGTTTCACCGAGTGAGCCTCAAAATCCACTTGTAGTGTCTTAGCAATTTGAAAAAACTGTAAAACAAACTGACAGTATGTAAGCGTATGGAATGAACAAAGAAAATCTTAAAATTGCATGGAACTGAGAAGCATGAATGGAAGCAACAAAAAAGACTGCAATAAAAAACTAAAACAAGAGACAATTATTTTAATGCAAGCAAAAAAAAAAATAATTGCACACATCAGCTTTGGAATAAAAGAAAAGAATTCTGGAAATCTGTTTGTTAGTAATCTGTACTTAATCTGTATTTTTAAAACATGATTAAGTAGATTAAGGCCTACTCCTGTCTTAATATAAACCCTGTCTGGGAAACCGCCCCTAAAGGTTTAACAAAGTTATTCTTGCCACTATAACTTATGGATTCCTAAAGACAAGTTTATGGGTAAATAACGTATTAATAATAAAAGTATAATGAATATCAAAACATGTTAAATATATTGTAGTAATTTTATTATAGCACTCATCGGCTTGCAGCAGCCAAGATGATATTCCTGGAAACAATACAGACAGATCAGCATAAACATACTATACAACCAATTAAACGCCAAATTACAAAACATTATGAGGCTATGTGAAAGTGAATAAATTGATGTGTGTGTGTATTTAGTTATAAGTATGTGCTGTGTAAGTTAGCCTATAATACTTTTGAAAAGTATAACTTCAAACAAAAAACAAATAATAACCCATATAGGTTACATTATAATAATTGGATAATATGGATAATTAGCACTTCACTTACTGAATATACATTGTAAACTGATTACTTTACTCTAGCATAGTAGTCAGTAATGTACAGCAATAAACAATAAACTAAAGGATTAATATTTGGGTACATATAAAGGTAAGTCTGCTTTTTTAAAATATTACACTTCAATACGTACAGGATGTGCGAGTTAAGAAACACGTTCAAATGGGTCGTCTTAACATGGTAAAACTGACAAATGACGCGACCAAAATGGGCGTGCACTGACGTCACTTGCAGAGGAAGCGCTCGTGTCTGAGAGTGCACTGACGTCACTTGCAGAGGAAGCGCTCGTGTCTGAGCGTGCAAGTCCGAGAGTGCAAGTGACGTCACTTGTCTGCAGCCAAACGCTATTGTTGCTCTGCACTATGAACGGAGTAAAGTTAGTCTCTGTTAAACTCCCTTCATGTCTTTAATAGTTACCATAACATTACAGAATTCATTAACGTATTGTTAAGGTCAATATAGACTAAAAACCTCAATATTATCCTATTAATTTCCTGATTCCTCAGCTTCTGGGAATGTCCCCACCAATCTCAAAACCAAACCTACGCCCTTGCTGGAAACTTGAAAACTTTTTGAAACTTTATGAAACTTTTTTTTGCAAAAACAGGCAGTTACGACACCAACATTTTAGATACCAGTGTAAATTCACAATTCTCAATTCCAATTTCAATACCACAGGTAAATCTACTAGCCTAACTAATATAAATTTAAAACATTATTAAAGACAAGTAAACAGAATAAAATGAGAACAAATAATAGAATTACAAGTACAAGAGCACAAATCCATACTATAGAACAAAGATATAAATGAAACAAACGGTGCTTTTCAGGTCAGTTTTTCAGGTAGGTCTAACAGTAGTATTCAGGTACAGAAATGTAATAAAGTAATCAAATAAAAACTGCATAGTCTTCACTGTATAAATTAAACAGATTAATTTGTTTGATAAAGATTAAAAACAGATGGCAGCAGGAATATTAGGCTGTTGTCACTTAAGGACATAATTCACGGATCCAATATACTGATTCTGTACACATGCATTTTCTTTTTTAACTGTTTACTTTTACTTAAGACATACTGTAACCGATTGTGTTTACTACGACACTCACGAGACATTTCTCAGCATAATTTTGTGTGAATTTTTCCGTTCAAGCGCAAGACGACATGAAAGAGAACTCAATTTAGTATTCAACGCTGTCTGAGACGTGAATTTCTGGGAGCGCACGGATGTTCAAACTTCCCACACAGCGTGTTTGTAACGAACTGAGTTTCATTTAGCATCTTCTTGAGCTTGAATATTTAAATTTGCAAGACTTAAACTTTCGTGACGATGCAGCACTGTCCCGAGTGAAGTTCATGTTTGTTCAACATTTCATCTTCTCAAAAATGTTATGGGCCAATTAGCGATCGACACTTTCATATACTCATCAAGGCCAATTTTTACTTGCATTTGGCGCTTGACGAGTGTTAATAGGCCCTGCCTGAACGTAATCAGCACTGGTCAATCTCTAATTCATGACATCCCCAAGAGCCTCGATTTACCATCTGCTTCTTACCTGAACAGTAGAGCTGATCTCAGCTGCAAAGCCTCCGGTCACTGGAGCTTCATGACTGACGAGCAGCCGACCCGTCTTCACCACCGACTGGAAGGAAAGAGAACATGAGCTGAAACACATCTGAAATCACCCAAAGAGCTGTAAAACCAAAGGATTTTATAACAGCACACTAACACATCAAGTCTATTTTTTATTTAAAAATACATGAAGTGTTTGTGTTCAGGCAAAAGGTTTGGCTCCATATTACTATTTCAGCTCACGAAATAGTCAAATCTAAACAAAAAAATGAATGTGAAATCAAAAATCGCAATAACAGACAAGTTTTATTATAAAATCAGGCAGAGACGCATTTTTAAAACCCTAAATCTTAACGTTGCTTTCACGTTTCACAGCATACTGCCTGAATTCTGCTGAATTGCAGCATGTTGTAGCAAGGTACCAAATTTGCAAAAGATTTGTTTCCTTAAGCCCACAATATTCTTCGTCCACCTGCGTTTCCACAACGTAATTTTTGTCATCAGTGCTGCCCTCTGACATCTGGTAGAGTATAAAAAAGTATTTATACCATTCATGTGTTTAACTTGTCCATACGCGCTTAAGTATACTTTGAAATCTCTGCGGACACGACTGTGCATGAGACGGAGCGGAACGCAGATAATGATGTATACCCGGGCATTCCCAATTAAAAACAAATTCAAATAAATCAATCAAAGGTGAGGTGTTTAAAGTGCCAAACGTGATATTCAAATCAGAACACAGAAACCTTCCTGTCTGAGGAATCTGGATATGTTGCAAGCCTGATTTGAACTCACATTGCTTGCATGAAAACTGAAGCTCAATGTATTTGAACACGTGGACACTGCATTTATTAATTAGCGCAGACTGAAAACACCATTTGCTGCAAATTATGAATTTTGTTTGATGTGCATCCTCAATGTCAGTGGTCATTATGACTTCAGTCAAATAGTCTTTCTGTTAGCCTGATAAAAATAAACAGCAGGTCACAGCTGCAAAGCCCCTACTCAACATCTGCAGGACTCCTCAGACTCTACCAAGGTACAAAACTGACAAATCTTGCCGCAAGGCCAGTTCTTCAAAAGGAGAAAAACAGGTGCAAAACAGCAAATCACAAGAGCACACGTCCTTGCGCTTGTGGTCAGGCATTTCCTGCGGAAAGATTTTGGTTTATTCTGTAATCTGTGTAATTATATAAAAGTCTTGATCTAACTTGAGATAAAAAAGGACCTAAATGTTTGGCATTTCATAGCTGCGCATCTGCTGAGAAGAATGTGAGGTCTGGATATTGAGCTGGAGGTTCAGTAGGTTTCTGTGGAGCTCCACAAAGACACAGAAGAAACTACACCAGCAACATCCACAGCACACCAATTCCTTCAACGTTTGAGCAATGTGGGCCAAATGTTAATTCCAGTCATCTTACAGATCGGTACGCATTCGATTATTTCAGCACTCGAGTGGACAAACATTACCATTTCACTCAGAAAACATCCTTCAAAGTTGAGATGAACCCCATGAACTCTGGCAAATCCACTGACTAGATCTTCTGTCAAAGCTCTCATGATAACAATGACAAGTTGCAAATGAAACACTTTCCCAGTAGACTTATAAACCGTGACGAATTACTCCCAGAAGTCGATTATATGTGGCCAGAAGCCAGTTTCTCAGGTCTTGCTGTTTTTACCCTAGAATGCATAAAGGGGGTCAAAACTGACCCGGCATGCTGTGATTGTTGTGATTGTGACTTCAACTTTTTTTCTTTTTGAAGAATTCATGGAATATCAAATAAATAAATGTTTCATTGATTTATTCAGACACGGGTTTGGTGGCGAAGGCAAATTCTTGGTTCAGACCAAAAAAGTTACAACAGATTTTTAAAGAAATCCGTAACGTTTCAAGAAAAAAGTATTATTGACAAAAATGTATCCAAAAAATACAGTTGAGTTAAATTTCCTAGGAAATAAGCAAAAATAATAATAATTTATCATCCTAAAAAAATTGAGGGTCCTAAACAAGTTTTATTTTCTCTGGATCAATACACCAAGAATGCATAAAGGGGGTCAAATTGACCCATATTCATTTCCTATGAAATTTACCTCAACAGTATTTTTGGATACCGTTTCTGAATGCACATACTGTATCTCCCTACCAGTGTTGGGCAGTAACATGTTACTAGTAACGCGTTACTGTAACACAGTTACTTTTGACAGTAACTAATACTGTAACGCATTACTTTTTAAATAAATTAACTCCGTTACCGTTACCATATGGTGCGTTGTCCGTTACTTTTTTTAATTAATTAATTTTGGCTGAAGTGTAGCCTACAGCCTAACCTGTTTACAGCAGCGACGCATTGTAGGATTGGTGGATGCCAACCACTGTAAACACGCAGACGCACTGTGGGCGTGTTTCCGTTTATTCAAGTATGTGCGGCAGTCATGGCGAGTCAAGGCGAGAGCAAGATGAGTTTCTCAAAGTGGAATTATGCTCATTATTTCACTTCAGTTGAGCATAAAGACAAAAACCTTTTAGTCAAATGTAAGCTGTGTCTTTCTGGTTCGAAGGTCCTATCTACTGCGATAAACAGCAACTCCAATCTGTCGAAGCACCTCCAGAAACTACATGCCTTGACGAAGCTAGAAGCTAACCCCGGTGTCGGTGGACACACTCGAAATGAGTCAAGCCCCTCCCGCCAAACAACCGCGACTAGATTTTAAACGGACTGTTAAAAATAATGGTTAGTTTAGTAGCCACAGTGACATTTCTGTTATATCTTAGAACACTAATTTTATGCATTATAAAATGCATTACGTTGTATTGCTAGGAAAAATGCTGTTTTTTTTTTGTTTGTTTTTACATTTTTATGGACGTATACAACAGCAGATTTTGCACTTTGAATACACAGCTTACTTTACATAAGTTGGTGACATGCAACTCTTAATTTGTGGTTAGGTTGAAAATTGCTCATAGATTTAATTTTTAAACAGCTTTTATATTTTTTATGTTTTTTTTATGTGTATCATTTATGTTTGTCAATAAGTTATTATGTCTTAGTAACTAGCACAACACGGCTCCCTACTATATAGTAGGTAAAAAGCAGTATGTGAAATGAGATCTGAATTCACAGTTTTCATAAAATAGTAGGCAAGAAAAAAAAAGTACTATGTTTTGTAGGCCAGTAATTTTTGTAAAAGTGTAAAAAGGTGTGTGCGCGTGTGTGTGTGTGTGTGGGGGGGGGGGGTAAAAAGTTAAAAATATATATATTTAAAACATTTTGGGAAGTATTTATACCCTGTGTGAGTGAAGTCAGTAAGTTTTAGTCCAATGCGATAACATTAACATTTTGTGGAAAAACATATGGGATAAGTATGTCCAACTGTATTCACATACATAAACTGCTCTCACATAAAGTGATATAATTTGACTTGACTTAGGACATGACAGTTAAATGAATAACAATAATTCCACACCTTATAACCAAGTTGGTGAAACGCCAGAAACGTCGAGTCACTGTAACTGCTTCTGATGCCTCAGATACCAGCGGCCTGAGACTCACAGCGGGAGAATCTTGAGGTTGTGTGTTAGCAAGGGTGCGAGATTTCGATAAGACAGCAAGTATGCAAGGGTGTTACTGAAGGCATTTTCTTACGCTGTCCCACAACAGTCAGAGCGCTCTGTGACACTGCAGCGTGACCGACCAGAGACAGCATTATTAGACACGTTTTATTCGTCTGATTTAGATTTAGATGTTTTTAAGACACATCTGGCCAGGAAAATGCAGAAACTACATTCAGACAGCATTAGACTAGGAACAAACTTGACACCGCAGGTTTGCTCTTCCACCGAACCAACTTAAAGTGCATTACTATGGCGGTAACAAACCTCAGTACTCAAGGGAGTGATAAGAGTTTCCCTCTGAAGTCCATGTTATTAAACATAAACATGTCGACAGTTTAACTATCTTGAAGAATCTACAAACTGTTGTGTAATGATAGTGTTTGACCTGAAAGAGAAAATGGAACAGGACAGTATATGCTAATGTATACTATATCACTTTAACACAAATTTTTTACAGAGTTTGTTTCATGCTTCATGCTTGTTTCAACACCATGTCACCAGATGCGAGCGACACGACAAAATCGAACAGAACCCATTATAAATCAGTGATGCTGTCTACACTAGATGTGGCGGGACGTGACAAATCTCCGACAGTAAACTGATGATTCGTTCTATTTCTGAAATATACTTCTGACACGAAGAAGAAATAGATTTGCAACAGTCGTTTTGTCGTGTCTGATGTAGACGCGGTGTAATATTCAAAAGTTTGGAGTCAGTAAGATTTTTAAATGTCTTTGAATGAAGTCTCTCACCAAGGCTGCATTTATTTGATCAAAAATATAGTAAAAAAGCAATATTGTGAAATTATACAAATTTCTATTTGAATATATGTTAAAATGTCATTCAATGTTGCCCTGAAAACTGACTGTTTTTTAGTTTAAGCACAAAAATTACTGAAAATAAATAACTAAAACTGAACTAAACATAAATTGAACCTACAGTGTTAATAAACAAAACTAATAAAAATGACAAAAGCATATTAAATGACTAAGAATTCAAATAAAATTGAAAATGGACAGAAAATAAAAGCCTTCAAAATAATAAAAACTGTAATAGTATATAAATAGTAAAATAACACTTGCACACGTCACATGATTTTGCAACTCAGACCACAGAGGCTTTAAATATTACTTTTAGTTAGTTTTTAAAACTGTTTTTAGTTTCTCATTTAAATCCGTTTATGAAAATGATATACAATCATTTTAGTCTTAGAATAGCTTAAAATACTCCATGCGGTTACGCTACAGACTTCAAACATTATTCAGACACGATTACTTGTGGATGTGCACACATGAAACAACAAGACTTGTGTTACATGTTATAATATGTATATAATTAAGGAGGATCTTATTTGATGCTTTACTACATTCTGGGCAGCTTTGGGAATCAGAAACTTGCTATTGATTAAACTCTCTTATTATGTTGGATTGGACCCAAGGATATCTTCAACTACCAGCTGTTATTTTGGCAAAATAAGGTTAGGAAGGAAAAAAGGTCAAAATCCTGGATAGGTTCACCATGCAGGACAAGATGAAATTTACCAGCATTAGCCCCTGAGTTAATGCAAACAACTATAAAGGTTATGAGTTATGTAAAAGTGATGTGGCTAACCCGGTCATCCCACCCAGCAGCATCAGGAGTGAACAGAGCGTCAGGGAAAATCCTGAAGAGTCACAGCACATACCACAGATAGTTCAGACGCAAACAACCCTCGACTGTTATTATTGCATCACGGGACAGAACGTCACTTCGCTGGAGCGAGAGTCTTGGCCTGGTTGTTTTACAGAAATACCACAGTGACGTACTGAAAAGGCTAATGACAAATGACACCATTAATGGATGATTGAGATTGAATGCTATAATGATGAGACGGGCGCTTTTCATATGCAATGGTGTCAGCCAATCACAACAGGGAGCATTGACTCAGATGGCAAAAAAAAAAAAAAAGAATAGGCTGAAATTATACAGTAAGTGGACTTGAGGGGATACAGATTAAAGTTTGTTGTGACCCATTTAAATGTAGCGTAAGAGTGCAAATACTTCTCAGGGACACTGTAGGTGCAACGGAGCTAACAGACACCAAATAACAGCCACACAACACCCATTCATATTCAATGGGGTCTGTATATACACTACCATTGAAAAGTTTCTTATGCTCACCAATGCTGCATTTTGGTATCCCACTGCCACAAGTCTAATTCAATTCTAGCTCACACAAACAGTGCGTCAAAACAGCCTTCAATTGACCAGGAAAACAGCTCAAGCAAGAAAAACTAGGAGTAGAAACAAACACAGGTCCAAAATTAAGTCATCCTATTTTGTCTTTATGAGGTTTCAGTGGCATTTTAAAACCCATGTCTGTGTCTTCATGAACTGAACAGACATCTTAATGAGAAGCTAATGTGTTGACATTAACTACGGCCTGCGGCGCAGATGACGACTGTATTGTCCAGTGTGCCGTTCCCATGTATCCCAAGACAGATGAGTGTTTCTCGTTGCCTCTCGGATTCAGAACGCCATCTCCTTCTAAAAAGGGCCGAGCTGGTGGTCAGCGCTGTCATCCAACCGCTTATTTACAGCTGACCTCCCAACGGCAGCTGTTCAACACACTCATTTCAAAGACTGACCGACCCAAGATCAATAGAGAGAGGAGGCTTTTCTTGGACACATACTCTCTTTTTATCACACACACACACACACACACACACACACACACACACACACACACACACACACGAGACGGTTTGCAGCAGAATCAGAGTTATGGTGATACTTTTGTGTCTTGTTGGGGCTTTACAGTTCATGGTAATCCTGAAAAAGGACTTTTCTATGATAAACAAGTCTGGCAGTTAACTAAAATAAAACCGAAATGGCGATATGGCTTAGTGAGATTATCAATTCTTAAAAGGCTGTGATTTAATTAATTAAATATAAGCACTGTGTGTTTTAGAGTGAAGCGCAGCACTGTGTTCATTTACACGTGAGCAGCTCATGATCCGCTGGTATTTGCTGCGGCTCGGTTAAATGCTGCTCTACATGAACTCAATCTACATCTGTTTAGATGGAGTTTGGGTCACTTATGTGCATTCGGGAACAAAACATGCACCAACCATCTACATGCATGTAATGAGAAGCACTTATCGACAAAATGTTAAGGGCTCCCTACAGTTTTCCGTCAAAATACAAATTTGATGGTTTAATATTTGAGAAATTAAGGCAGCCATAAAAAAATTAATAATATATATTTTTAAACTTGATAATAATAGTAATTAATTATTGTGATCATTATTATTATTTAGCAATTATGATATATCAGGGGTTTTCAAATTGGGTGAATGTGAGCCTCCCCTTACAGTGGGTTAGGACAGCCGAGCCCCCCCCTTCCCCCAAATCCCGCCCGCCTGCCCTAACCCACACACGCCTCTGCAGTAAATGCCATCTTTTGTGTGTTCCAGGCAGGCAATGGTGAGTTTCAATAAAAACTGATAAAATGTAAATATTTTTTAATATTGTATTTGAAGACACTTTATTTCCACAACTTTTTTAAAAGTGCATTCATAAACTATTCTTTGCAACAGCAAATCATTTCCAACTTTATGCAGGCCTAATTGAGGCTACTTTTAAAATCACTGAACATCAGTAAGCCTAACCACAAGTCAACAAAACATGCTTAACATGTGTAATGCAACGAGTAGCAATGTTTCACCGATGTTATGGGATTTGCCTGCCTTCGCTATACGTGACACGATAAGATGCTTCTGTCGCCTTCATGTTAATAGTGCCAAACAACTGTATTATGCTTTTTTGTGACTGCAAATCATCACGCTTCCTCTCAAAAAACTCAACTGGCTTGTTCACTATATTTGTGTGCTTAGTTTCAATGTGACAGCGAAGTTTGCATGGTCTCATGCTATAATTTGCTAGCACCTCCTTGCAGATCACACACTGCGGCAGAGGTGCAGCCTCAGACCCCGACTACTCAGGATCATATTTCCTACGTTTTTTGATGGGTCCTGTCTCATCCCTTAATGCTGACTTTTGTTGACTTGGGACAAGGAAACGATGCATTTTAAAGCTAATACACGCTTTACACACAATTACCGATATCGGGGGCTAAAGTCCGAATTTTTTGATGGCATCTTTTTATGAATAAAGGCCAGTATCACTGATATTAATATAGCTACTGACGTCTCCATGAAAATGATTTTCACCAAAATGTTAAACATTTATTAGGCTTCAAAAAATATAACAACTTTTAATTTAAGTTAACTTAAAACAATCCTCACTTAAACCCATAATAAATGTCATATTTACCTGTAGGCTACCTTTCCTGTTTAACAGGTATGAAATATACAGAAATTGAATAAAGTTATAAAACAGTTTGCACTGCATAAATTATAAATGGAATATAGATTAATCCTTATTAAAGCTACAAGCGTTCTTTAGTCAAAAGCAGTGAGTAATTTTCTCTGTTCCCTTTGTTCTTTGGTTAACTTTACTGACAGAGAGAATGAGTGCCGCTGTCACTTTAAGATCTGCCGCATCTCATTTTCTCACTACTCTTTACTTCGATTTAAGATTTTAACTCATTTAAGACTGTTCTTGTGAGGATACTCGACAAAACGGACATTTTGGCATAAATGTGTGGGTAATTGTTCATTCAAGCGCGAAAGAGAACTGGATACTGCCGCGCGTCTTTCTGTGTGTGTGTGTGTGTGTGTGAGTGTCAGGAGGACATTCACTGACAGCGCGTTCTCTTTTCGTCTTGTCGCGAATGAATGGTTTAAAAGCATTTGCGTGAATAAGAGCGTGATCATATAAGAGCGTGATCATATACAAACATGTATCGCATGCGTTGCCGGAATACTTTAAAGCCCTGCGATATTAATAGAGCTGCATACAGAGTTATTTTTTCTTCGCGTGTCGCGCCTCCCCTGTGGCTCATGTTGTGGATTTGTGATTGGAGTCGATATTTTATTTGTGATAACGCAATGAAACATGCCAAATTGTGCCGACATAATTTTTTGTAGGGCTGAACGATTAATTGCATTTGCGATAATATCGCGATATGATGAAATGCGATTTTGTAACCGCAAAAGCTGCGATTACACTAGTCACGTGACACGCGAGAGAAAAGCAGTCTGCAGATCAAGCATCAACTTGGCACGCTACGCATAGGTCTGGCATACAGTCTGGCATTTATTTTTTATGTATGTGATATTGTGTTATTTATTCTCTCTCCAACAATTCTGGATCGATTCAGAGAATTTCAGAATCGAGTCTGAGTTTAGTTTTTAAACACAGATGCGTGATGACGCTGCACATGCTTTAGAAACAACCGTATTCTGCTTGCTTCTAATCAATCTCTCTCTCTCTCTCTCTCTCTCTCTCTCTCTCTCTCTCTCTCTCTCTCTCTCTCTCTCTCTCTCTCTCTCTCTCTCTCACACACACACACACACACACACACACACACGACACCGCTAGAACCTTCCGAAAAATGAGCTTTCATAAAGTTCGGGGTTTAAGCGAATTACAAGGACAGTCGCGGGCTTCATTGCACAGGTTTTGCCGCTTTGATGTTACTCTTGCAGTGCGCGGTCTTTCCCGCCGTAATTTTCCTTACAAATGCTCCACAAAGGCATTATTTATGTATTTTGGAATGCAGTTGGCTTATATATTAAAAATATGAAAATCACTGAGAAAGCTGCTTTCATTTTAAAATACTTACACGCGCTTTGTGAAGAGTGCTCGTGCATGCGGCTGTGAGCGACTCGTTGGTTAAATGTACTTGCACCTCAAAATGCTTTTGACGCGAAATTAATGTAAACACGGTCAGTTATATCTTAAACCAACAGGACAAACCACATTTACAATTTCAAAAGAGATATGTGCATTAGTGTGAATGCAGCTTATAGTATAGGGGGAAAATCACTCCAGCTCTTGAATGGAAAACGTTCAGACAGCCTACTTTTAAATACTGAAAGCACTCTTTGTTTATTGCTTGTAATGTTTTTTTTTGTTCCTCTTTATTTACTAGCTTTTATATTTTGAAGCTATATTAGTTTATAGCCCATTTAAAATTCTTAACATGTAATTGGTTTAATTAAATGTGTTTATATATGTTTATATATATATATATATATATATATATATATATATATATATATATATATATATATATATATTTAAAGTATGTATATTTACACATGTAATTAAATACATATTTTAAGTGTTAAGATTAATAAGAAAAAAAATAGATCAGATCATGAGCTGCCTAAAGATTCCCATCTCTACTGTACAATGATTTATTGCTTGTCTTTGTCGACTAATACAGAAGGTAAAGAACTTAAAGTAATAGCATATTAAATCGCAATCGCAATATTGGTTAAAAAAATCGCAATTAGATTATTTTCCATAATCGTTCAGCCCTAATTTTTTGCCAGGCTGTTATACAAAGAAACTATAAACACCTGCCAATACAAGAGAGAACCAATGGAAAATTAATAACTGATCAAGTTTTAGTCAATGTATCCTTTTCTTTTTTTTCTTTTTTTGCATAGAACAATAAAACATGTAGCTGTAGTTTGCCTTTTTTTGCCAAATAATTTTGTCAGATGAATAACCTAACCAAGTTTAGTGCTTTGTTCTTCCTTCATATTTAAAATATTTAAAGAATGTAAAATATTTCCCTCATATTTTGATGGTTAAGCTGAACTTGTAAGGTCATTAAAAACAAATATCCCCTCCGGATATCACTTTTGGCCAACAGTTAATTAAAACCCA
Organism: Gila orcuttii; assembly: GCA_026230005.1. Lineage (NCBI taxonomy): Eukaryota > Metazoa > Chordata > Actinopteri > Cypriniformes > Leuciscidae > Gila > Gila orcuttii. The sequence goes on from JAPDVR010000018.1 coordinate 6,419,092, forward strand.
AACACAGATAATACGCCTGAAGTTGAAAATTACCTCCAAAATTTCTAAATGGATGTTATTCTGGTACTGTATTTGAATGCCCAAAGATTTTTCTGGGTACTGAAGCAAAAGCAGTTGAGAACCTCTGCTTTAACAGCCTTTCATTATCTTCGTCCCCTAAATGGGCTCAAAAACATAATGTATAATGACAGCAGCGACAGCAATACAGTCTCAAATATAGGCAGTTGCACAATAGCCATACAATAGCATGAAATAATTACATGTTACTCAGGGAGCAAAAATTACACACAACATCTGAGGTCTTTATGTCAAAGCTTTGGCGTAACAGAGGTCTCTTACCACGCAAGGGATCGTAATGATGATGATGAAATGGTTTTTATGAGCAGTGCGTTTAAAAAGTATGTACATCAATGCTTTCAGAAACACTCGTGGATATTACACAGCTACGGAAAGAATCTTGTGCGGAGGGACAAAAATGGGAGGGATTCACCATTAGAGACAATCATGCATGGCTTTAATTTCTGCTACTGTGCATATTTAAAAAAAAAATCAACATAAAATGGTATTCAATTCATTAGGGCTGGTAAAAAATAATGGGTAACACTTAACAATAAGGTGCCATTTGTTAACGTTAGTTAATGCACTGACAAGGGTACATTTACACAACAACAACATTTACACTACAGCTTAAAGGGGTGGTAAAACGCATTTTTTCGAAGACTTGATTATGTTTGTGGGATGCACTGTAACGTGTTCATGCTTCGTTTTTTAAAAATTGCATTATTTTTCATATATTTTACCTTTATTCTACACTGCCACTGCTCTGTCCCTCCTTGTAAAAACGGTCTGATGGTTTCCTGGTTCTATGAAGCCAGTCCCTCAAAACTACGCAATGGGCTCAGATTGGTTAGCTGGCCCAGTGTGTTGTGATTCGCTAACCGTCTAGTGAACTTTTTCCGGAAACGTGAAGATGATCGAGCAGAACCTGTTCAAGAACGGCTGTTAAACGACGTTTCAGAAAGGTTTGTTTTTTGTTGTTCTCTCATTACTTTTTAGATACGCTGTTATTTAATTGTACTAATTATTATAGAATTACAAAAAAATAAGCTTCATAAACAAGAATTTCATATAATCCTTCTAACAAATTATACTAGTCCTCAAAGGGATTTTTTTGAGTAAAGATTGCGGATCTATAGTGATCGTTACTGACTGTATGGCACCGTTACTATTGTATTTTTAGAACGATTGTAGCCAAATATCTGTCGACAGAACTATTAACCCAAAACGAACACTAAACATCGGCTTTACTGCAGTAGCCAAATCAAACACAGAACCATGTTTAGCATGCCTGTAGATAAACAAGCATGTAGATAAACATAAAAGCTCTAATCAAAGAATAATTTACACTAATTCCAAGTTCGCTGTTGAGATTAAAAAAGTTTGTAACGTTAGGTGTTTGTCAGATAACGTTGAGTATGAATGAGCATTTAACAAACCAGCAGAGCCAAACAGCGTTGTCATTTGTTTACTTCCTTGCTACAACGTACAATTAACAATACGAACTATTACAGGAAAACACATCGACAAAAAATAAATCATTTACAGGTTGTGGCTCGTAAACAACAGCTTCTGTTTTTAAAGTTGGAACTGCTCCATCTTTCAGGACAAGCCGAATCCTGCATTGAGCTCACGAAGATTGTGGAAGCTTTCCTCCGTAAAAAGTGCAGCACAGAGAGCGAGATTTGGGTAATAATTATGAGCTTATGATGTTATATTAATATATAACAATTATATAATATAATTATAATGTAATCGATAATTATTATAAAAATAAATTTTAACCATTGATCCCCAACTCCCGCGACCCTAGGAAGGCTGAACAAAGTGCACCTGCAACCGGGATGAAAATAGCAGCAGCGTTTCAACGGCATTGCGACAACTCATCTCCAAAACAGCAATATAAAATGGCCTCGCCCCGCTTATTAAGTATTCTCGTGGGGGGGTTTATGTAAATAATGGGATATGCTGACGTCAGTAACTGTGGAGGAATGTCGTGTACAGTCCAAAACCGGGCGTTTGCTGTAGTCCTTAGAAATTAATTTTTTTAAAAGCAAATATCTCCCTTTGCTTTGAACTTTGAGCGCTGTAACTTTGCAGATGTTGTTTATGCTCAAACAGCAACATTTCACACTAGCTAAAGTTAGAAAAGTGAAATGTGTTTTACCACCCCTTTAAAAGAAAAGCATTTCCTGTTTTTCCTGTGAGTTTTCCACAAAAACAACTAAAAACGCTGTATTCTGCACCCAGGCCATTAGATGGCGATGAAACACTATAGACTGTGAAAACTATGTTAATGGCATTGTTTTCACAGATTCACGTTTTTATTGTTTACATGGAGACCGTTTTCAAAACTTTCCATTTCATTTCATTTTCAAGCACCCAAAACGCCTTTGTCGTGTACAGGGGTTAAAGCAAAAAAAAATCTTTTGACTGATTTTTTCCTCAGCCAAACCCCATTACACAGCCTGTCACACACAAAGTTTAAGAGCAGTTTTTTCTTCTTCTTGTGATTAGGAGTAGAGTGACTACGTGCTTTACCTTCACAAATGAAATACTCAAAGAACATTTGGATTTAAAGAAAGACCATTTTGAACTGCGTTTCTATTATTAACACACTTTATGAAATTTCAATGTTTTCAATCTAATGCTTTTACAAGATTTGACTCTCAGTGATGTAGTCAAAGAAATAATTAACCATTTGTATAACTTTAACAAGTTTTTATTTCTCAAATAATAAAAGCCAACACAGCTTTTGCCGAAAAGTGAGCTAATATCACAAAACTATACATAATATAATATCTGTTTTTAACCTAGTCATTATAAATAAATAATATAAATGTTATTTTTTTAATTTGATCTATGTTGATTATATGAAAAGTGAACAGCATGCATGAGTAAGATAGGATCATTAGATGCGCAATATATCGGGAGACATATGGAGTGGGTCAGACATGATTTTGACCACTTCATTAAGTTTTGTTTTGTAAAAAAGCCTTTCTTTAAAGTGAATTTCGTTTTGTATAAATTGTATCTTAATTTGAATCGATGTTTCATCAACCAATTGCCTAGATTTAATAAATGAGAAGCAAATATAGCAGACAATATAATCAGGACATGGAGGTGCCGGCGCGATATTGCATTGTACGTGAACTGGAGCGCGTCTCATAAATAAACCGAAACTCAGCGTATACGCTACTTCATATATATATATATATATATATATATATATATTAGGACTGTGTATCACCAACAATGTCATGATACGATACGCATCACGATACTAAAGCCACGATACGATACGCATCACGATATGGATCAATTTGGAATTTAAATTTATTTTGAGCAGAGTTTAGTAGCAGTAATATCTTTATTGAATAAACAGTCTTATAACAGTTGTGATAACTGAAAAACTATTTAGTTTTTGTCATTAAAAAACAATGAGAGTTCAATTAAATAAGTGTTTGAATGTGCACCAAACAAAGTAATTTCTTTACATTACGTTGAAATTTAAACAAATAAATACAATAGAATAAAGATAGCCTACCAATAAAGAGAAAAGTTTTTGAATAGGTCTAGCACTAGTATTCAGAAATACTACAGAAACTTAAAGTAATTAAATGTAAAATAACATTGGGTAGTATTTTAGTCCTGACTAAATTAAATACATTGGCTATAAATCCAGATTCCTTATAATTAAAACTATCTTTTGTTGTTTTGACGACAATATTAATGACAGACACATATGGCTGCTGTCACTTTAAGAGCTAGTGCACGGATCCTGTGTTCATTATACTGTCACATGCATTAACCGACTGTGTTGGATACTCACCAAGACTGACATTTTTTACATCATTTTGCTTGTTTTTGTCCGTAAAAGCGATATAATCCGTGAAAAATAACTTTTGTTACTCACAGGCTGTTTGTGAGGCGGCTTTACTCGATGTATGCATGCAGAGAAAACCATCTCTCAGAGAGCGTGCGAGCACTGAATAGTTTAAAATCGCTTGAATGTTTTGCGTGGTAAGACTTAAAAAGACGAGCGAATGGTAAACTTAAGTGACAATGCAATACTGGCCCGAATATACAAGTGAATATTCCGTCATGCCTTCAGCGCGTTTGACGCTTGACTTGAGCAACCCATTTTGAGAGACAGAGACAGAAGACGCGGCACAGCTGAACACTCACGCTGTTTGTGAATTTGTGTCTTGCAGAATGTTTTAAAATGACTAATTCGATGTTCTAACCTGTATGGATTAATCATCATAAGTGGGAGACCTGCGGGAATGGTTAGAATAATGCGTAATACTCGCAATCCTGTGCTGAAATTCGAGCCCTGAATTGGCTACATTCAAAAGCACGACAGTATCGATACAGCAGTTGCTGTATCGATACGCGCATCGTCAGGAGTTCATGACGATGTATCGTCGTATCGATATTCTGAGCACAGCCCTAATATATATGTATAAAATGTGCATTTCTCTCTATAGGCACGCTTCACTACATTTGGACATTGTGTAATTATTTTTATTGAACGTGTAGAATACTTTCCAAACCGTTACATATAGTATTATAAATGTTACATATAGTATAATAAATTCAGACGTTCATGATGTATAAAAAAAACATATTAGAATAACAGTTATTCAATAACTTCTAAAATGGAGTGAACACGGAGCAGTTTTTCCGTGAGCAGGAATGGAAAACCCGGAGTGGACTTGGAGCGGAGTGATTACAGAACGCTCAGAGTGCAAAGAGGAACGTGTTTATATTCCACTCCAGGCTTTGATCCCATCCCCCTCAACACGGTGAATACACCTCATCTATTCCTTAATTTAAGACCTATTCAAACTGAAATTAAGACATTTATTAAACTATTTGAGAAATGTAAGCATATCTACCGCCTTAAAATTATGAAAAGTGAATTTAAGACAAAGACAGGCAGGAACCCTGCAATTAACGGAAATCCGTCTTAGCGACGGATAACTTAAATCCCTGCGTGTAAATTAAAAGCCAAAACGCAAATGGTGAAAATGGTGTTGTGTAAATTAAGCAGCCCCTAACGTTAACATAAGCAATATTTCTGTTACCATATTTATTGACCTTTGTTAAAGTTTAAAAATACGTTTGTAATTTAATAACAATTGTGTGTAATTTATAGCAAGCAGAACACAACAGTCTCTTGTGCGAACAGGTGTCATCATGAGAATGCTGGAAAAAAACTCAAATTGATTCAGAATCACTGAAGAGAGAATTACGATGCATCCGAGAATTGTTTTCTCTCCCAATTTTTATGCCTAGTACAGAGCAACTTCCATTATAGAATTAAAGAATTCAACTTGATGTGTCTGTATATCAGTGATTTAACAATGGTCCACCCATCAGATTTGAGTCTGAACTATATGTTCAATAAACATGTAATCTCACACAAAACGCTGTGAATGGGAATAAAGGACAGATACTGATCTGGACCGAGAGAATGAGGAGCAGATGTTGAAGGGAAGGGTTAACGTCCTCTCTGCCCCGCGCTGGCGACGGTGGCGGATGCTTTACTGCGTATTGTACAGCAGGGCTGTGATTAGGACGGAGGGAAAGATTCTGTTTACAGCTGTTCCCGTACACACCCTGCATAATGAGCCCTGCACTGCACAAGCCTGTAACCCTCCTGTTGTCTTTTTTGAGAATATTTTTCATTTATGGTCATTAATGTGCATGTAAAGTTTTGACACCTACATGTGTTTTAGAAAAGATGTTTCTCACAACTTTTGGGCTGGAAACATACTGACCTGCCCAATGGTTTCCATGTAATTTAAGTTAAAAATCAATAAATAAAAAAAAAACATAAAACATTTATTGTAGCTTGTCAAACATTAAAATATTAAATGCATGAGAACTTGTTCAATTGAAGACTGATCTTCTGAATCAAATTTAATTCTCGCATCCAAAACAAGTTTGTGTTTACTTAATATATGTGTGTGCACTGTGTATAATTATTTTGTATATATAAATACACACACATGCATGCATGTATGAATATGCAAGAAAAATGTGATGTTATAAAAATTTATGTTATATATGAATATTTTATATAAAAATGTATAAATATATATAAAAATATATATATATATATATATATATACACACATGCAAATATTTCTTAAATGTATACATGCATGTGTGTGTATTTATATATACAAAATAATTATACAGTGCACACACATATATTATGTGTAAATAAACTTTTATTTTGGATTAATCGTTGCTCAGCACAAATCTTTCCGATCTCTGACAAGCTACAATAGAGGTTTTCTGTATTTTCATGAATTTGTATAGTGTTTTTCATGTTCAATTTAATCCGCAAAACAAACGTACCATTTTTGGGTTCCATTTGTTATAAAAAGTCCATTTGTCCTGCCTCTTAGTCCTCAGCTGCACTTGTTCTATATATGGTGAAAAATCAGGATAAAAATAGCACAACTTTCACAGTTCTGACTAACTAAATATGTAGTCTATTAAGGCATTACAGGAAGAGAACATTTACACATCCTGCCCACAATATGGATGTGCCACTACTGTGGAGTGTTTTTTTTTTTTGTAAATGGTTTGTGAACCTTTAATCAGAGGCCACCACATGGACATAACTCACAAACACCATGTGATCTCCATGACAAATTGGCTTCAAGCGCAGCCTGAATTCTTAATCTGTGTTTTAACGAGTTAGAGCGCTATTAGCACGCATGGGAAACCGGAGGCCGGAGAGTAAATCATGCACACGCATATCAGAGCGACAGGCCTTCAGCCAACATGAAGCCCGGACGCCAGGGGAGACCTCAGACTGAAATAGCTCCGAACAACCCATAAAGCCCAATTAAACCCGATTCAGCCAACTCAGGCAGGCCTGACGTGACCTGCCTTTATCCCTCAAAACAGGCCACCACCCAAGGGCAACAGAAAGATCACAAACACACTATAAACACCTTTACAGCAGAGGTGGGAGTAAGTCACACATGTGCAAGTCACAAGCAAGTCTCAAGTCTTAACCTTCGAGTCTCAAGCAAGTCCAAGTAAATTTTTTATAAAGGCAAGTCAAGTCAAGTCACTGCCTTATGTCAAGCAAGTCAAGTCAAGTCGTAGCTTGGGTCACAAGTCACTGGCAAGTCATACAAACGTTTGACGATTTCACTGAATTTATATATTAAAATAAGTTAAAACTACAAAAGTTGTGGACTATGGTTTTATTTGCAACATTTTTTTTTAATATATGCATTTCCACATACAGCTGAGTGGTTACTAAAATAAAAATCTAAATGTAACTGAAATTAGGCCAACATTAAAGCATGAAAAAATAAATATGCCTCAAACATTGCAGAAGACCATTAAAAGGTATTAAACAATTCACAATTCAAGTATAGTTCCTATGCGACCAAAGGCATTCTTCAAACTGGCATCCCCTTAATACAAGTTATATATTTTTAATTATGAAGTTAAAACCGCCAATATGTGGTGCCAAATTACCGTATTAATGTACGAGTCATAGAAGCATTCATTTAACTTATGTTCAAAACGGCAGATTCGTTCTGGAACTAAGCAACTAGGTCACTGAATCACAAATACGCATAACTCTTTCTGTGGCTTGTTTGGAACTATTGTCATTGGAGAAATAGAGCAAAAACAGAAAATATTTGGAATATTAGGCTATGTCTAAATGTCACATGACAATATTCACTCTTACTGAACTGTTTTATAAAATCATTATCACATTTGCAATCGCGTCAATATTCTGGAAATATTTTTTTAATATCATATGTTATAATTATGAAAATAACTCATACTAGGGCATTTTTTTCCACCACATTTTGAATTTTGGATGCAATATTAATTCTGCTGGCATTTTGATAACATCTAATAGATGTAACCCCTGATAACATCTAACCCTGCTTTAAGAGAAACATAAAACACGACAAAACATTAACAGTTTTCTATGTTGTTTTTTGTCATTGGAAAGAACGACATATTTGGCTTTAAAGTATGATTTAAAAAGAAATGTGGCAAATGTTATACAAAACATATGACATATTTTATTAAGTAACCCGGGCAAACAGGACTTTCACTTCCCATCATGCTTTGCACAGGGCTGAACTGGAAAAGTAAATGTTGAAAGTGTTATTTTATGCATTTTTTAGCAAGATTAGAAAACCATTACAGTCAATAATTCCATGCAATTTTTTCAATAGAACACAGCTAGCTAAGAAATATCCAAATGTACAAGAACAACAACCAATACTTGCATTTCAGAGGACTTGGAAAATAGTGTGAGAGTACTTGTGTGTGTCCGTTTTGGAGAGTTTGACATTTAAACCACCTTCTACTTTTAAATCTATGGAAAAGAGAATCCTTTTAGTCTCACGGAAGAAAGGAAGTAATGTTTTTTTTTCACATAAATATGACATCAGGGTGAGTAAATTATTTTATTAACAATTTCCTTTTGTGAGTGCCTCACTGAACGCCCTCAGCTCAGTGTCTCTGTGTGGAAGCTTCTTAATTTGCTGTGTTTCTGCACATTACTAACACAAGTTAATCTGCTGGTGTGAAACTGGAGACATCAGTCATTCTCAGTTTCAAATCGTAAAACGTACTTTTATTGGAGCACCAAAAACACCTCTTAAAGGCTTTGAGAGTGGCCTTGCGGGACACTTTTAGCTCTGGAGCCTGCGTGACCTGGACTTCAAATCACAGAGCCACATGATTACACCAGAGCAGAGCCAACCCAGGCCTCACTCCACTAACCATAAGTAACTTCAGTTCACTCAGGAGACCAAAACCTCCATTCAATTACATAATGCTGCCAGTGAACGATGAGCAGCTCTTTTCTCCATGAATTTCCTGCTGTGCATTCAACATCCACCATTCTGTGCAAGATATTTTGAAGAGCTTTGGGGTCCAAACAATATCAGATCCCACAGACTATTAATGTATAGAGAAAAGGATACTTTCGTGTCATACAGGTCTGAAACGACATGAGGGCGTATGAATGATTTATTTTTGGCTGAACTATACCTTTAAGTCAACACATGCATCCCATTTTACTTCCATTATGTGATGCATTTGAGTGAACTTGATAATTTAACAAAGAAAAAACATTGCGGGACTTGGAATTGATTGAATTAATGTGATTATAGAATGCTAAAAAAAAGTCTAAACTATTTGGCTATTGTTCCTTTTGAATCACTACAACCGGCCATGCAAAGAGAACCTAAAATGAGCACACACGTTTGTTACAGAAGAAAGCAAAATAGTTGCGATTCCAGACTGCTATAAACCGACACGTCACTACATCCGCCCCGTTTACACTTGGTACTAAGATGCGTTTCGGAAGATCGGATCACAAGACGACGACACTAAATACAAATGGATGCAAATGCAAATTAAGTCTAAAATGTTTTGAGCTTGTCCACTTTCGACCACTTCCAGAGGTAGAAAATGCATTCGACCGGATTGCTTTCGTAGAGTAGAAGCTCATGAGGTCGAATGTTTTCAAACAGCCACAAAAAACCGTCTACTCTCCGCCTACTGACCTAATGTGTAAACATTATAGGAAGAGCTGTAGCCAGACAGGATTTAAACTTTGTCGACTGAAGACCCAAGTTTGGTTTGAAGAGGAAAAACGTGCCAAGCACAATATTCTCTCACCATTCCTGATTTCTAACACACACTCACAGCGTTCGGCTGGTCTTGCGGCTGTCAGAGCAGAAACAAAAGCTGATGCTCTCTGTATGTTTCCCCACAATCTGTGCGCATTCATATGTAAATTGCATAAGCTTATTTTGTCTTTTAGATCTAAAGATTTACCCGCCCATAAACCCTCCTCTCGAAGATATCAGGAAAGAAGTGGTTGAAAGTGGACAAAAGAGATGGATTAAAACACCAAGTGTAAACGGGTAGGTGTCTCCCTTGTCTACTTGTTATTCGATTGACTAAAACGCATCTTAATTCCAGGTGTAAACAGGGCCTAAGTCATTGGTCAGAGACACTCTAAAGAAAAAGAGAGGGAAAAGCTTGAGTGAATAAAAAGACACTCTTTTGCTTTTTATGAGCCTGTGTGGATTTCTCCAGCTCTCATCCAAGCAATGACACAAAGACAGAGAGGAATTCTAGAAATCTCCCGAGTGCCGAGCCGAGGAATGCAAACTCTGCAGGAGTGAACAGAAGAGTAGATCTGAAGGTGTAAATGGAGTGTGATTAAAAAGAAGAAAAAGAGAGAGAAGGAGAACTCATAAATAAAGGAGGGTGGCGACTGCAAAGACAAATAGAGGAACACATAACCAACCACAGTAAATCCCACTGCAATCTCCCTGCGGAAGCTCTTGACACGTCAGGAATACAGCCAAGTGTTACGGAAATGCCTCTGTATGGAACTCAAATTAACTCACAAGAAAAATCTTCAAAATGTAGTAGTAGTAAAGATCTAGCCTGGCTCCGCCCTCCTACGTACTTCCGCTCAATTTTCATTTTCCTTCAGTACGTTGTTGTCTGAGTTTGCAGTATATACTTCCGGTTTTCTCCGACCAATTTTTACCTGTCCAATCAGTGAACAGAGGGAGTGGCTGAGAACGATGACGTTGAGGTCGCGTGCTAGTTTAGTCACGATTAAACGTTAGCGATTGGTTATGGCAGATCCAGAGTGGCTCTGGGCAGATCCAATCGTTTTAAACTTCAACAGAGTACCCGCCTTCAAGGAAGTTAACGCTTGTCAACGGGGGAGTGGCCAGACTCTCTGTACAAATGAAATGTACGAGAGTCTGGTAGGACCAGGCTAGTAAAGATCTTTTTTGCAGTTCGTTTAATTATAAAAATTAAATCCAGATGAGTCACTTAAAGTTCACAGTCTTGTGTGGTGAAATCAGTGATTTCATTTTCCAGCAGCTGTAGAATCATGAGTCACATGACTTTTATAGCATATTTGATTGGCTAAATAAATTTGCAATTTTCTCAAGAACATAAAGCAAAGATGGCAATTATGGATGCATGGATATAAAAATAATATGGCCGATTTCAAGAAGTTGCTATTTATTTTCCTAAAATTTAAAAAATAATAATTAAAAGTATTAAGCACTAAAATCATTCGGAAAAATTAAATAAGGGAAATAACCATGTAAATTAAATTCTATTTAAACCAATACCCCCACATTTCAGTGAATAATGAAAAAAAAAAAGTCTAAAATCGGCTTCTTTGTTCCAAATGATTTAGACTGATAATTCATGATTTCAGTCATTTTACTGATTCATTTAAAAAAAAAAAAAAAAATATATATATATATATATATATATATATATATATATATATATATATATATATATATATATATATATTTAAGTTTACAAATAAAACAAATAAGTATCTATTAAAATCACATTCCAGAATAAATGTATAAAAAAAAGTATATTAAGGCCTATAAAATATAGTTAGTTAATAGAGGAAATAAAGTTATTAGGTTTTAGGATTAACATTCAAACACTTTCAAGGACCAAAGCCTATTTTCAAGGTCTTTCCAGTCCTTGAATCTATACACCCGAATTTCAAGCATTTTAATGAGCATGGGAAAGCCATTCGAAACAAATCTGCACAAAAGTAGCAAAAAAAAACCTACTCGCAAGTAGCAGTAGAATATTTGTAGGTCATTAAAGGCCTCTTATGCGCTTTTTTACAAGATGTAATCTAAGTCTCAGGTTCCCCAGAATGTGTCGAAGTTTCAGCTCAAAATACCCCACATATCACTTATTATTTTGTTGTTAATTACCATTTTTGAGTGGAAGGAAAAACATTCAGTTTTCGTGCATGTACTGTATCCTTAAATGCAAATGAGCAGCTGCTCCCTGCCCCGCTTTCCAGAAGAGGGCGGAGCCTGTACAGTTCATGCCTCGGATACACTGCCAAAATTAAAACATCTATTGGTTTTGATTATCTTATCTATCGTGGTCACGCTCGCATGACATTGCAGTTCTTCATTATTATTAAAGTTTATCTGCATGCGTTTTTAAAGCCACATCAGTTTAAACTTCTGATACATGGTTTTCTGAGCACACATCCGAAGCACGAGAACAGAAAGCTGGATGTCAGACGGCGCGTCCCGTGAGTATTAAACAAATTTCTCTTTCACGTCTTATTGCACTTAAACCGTCAAATACACACACGGTTATGTCAAACACACACAAAGTTCACATAAACACAGTCTGTTATGTCTGTGAACGTTAACAGCAAGGTAAGAAAATCGCATGTGTAAATTAGATCTGTATATTAAAGTGAAAGCAGCGTAAAGGTGCTATATGTGCTGTTAATATAAACCAAACAACAAAAGAAAAACAGAAAATCACTCACTGCTCTTGACTGAATAACTTTAGTAGCTTAAATAAGAATACATTTCGTACTTGAATGCTGCTGTTAAATGCTCTGGCGAGGAGATAAACATGGCAGACTGTGTACAGCTCACAGAGGGCAGAGTCTATGCTAATAGGGCGGAGTCAGTCAGCAGTCATGGGTGGGGCCTATGCATTTGTGACATCACATAAGCTCAAATGGCTTATTCTGAGACACTGCTTATGATTAATGGGTATTCAAAAAAAGGAGTGGGTGGATTTTTACCATTATAGGGTGGTTGTGCACACACACTGCCGACACACACTGATGTTCAAACAGCACGTTAAAAGTGAATTTAGCATAATAGGTCCCCTTTAATATGGACCCCAGCTGGACTGCTGTCACATGTACTCATATAGCATGTTAATCAGAGCACTCATTATGCAGCATTATGCTACGCTAACCCGGTCCTTTGAATTTCAGACAAAACCTTGAAAAACAGACAGAAAGGTCTGTGGGCCACATGAGAACAGAGCCGATCCAGGGCCTGATGGGTGTTGGGTTAGGACACGCTCCAGCCTGAACGGGAAGTATAAAATGCTGGATTCGGATCAGTCGTGAGTAATTTTCCAATGCCTTTCCACAAATAAAGCTCTGAAACAATGGCCACACATGACAGAGTTACGACACCATCTCCTGACCAATATGTGTGAACCATCAAGTCTCAGAACATCCAACGGCTCCAAACCAAAGTGATGCCTGCTAATAATGTAATTATACATGTAAGGGTCGGTCATAAATATGCAAGATGCAAACCAAGCCACCAGCGTTTCTTCCTCTGCCATCACCACCATAGTTGTTTCCAAAGACTTACAAATGCAACCTGCCAACAATATTCTAGTACTGTGGTTGTCATCAAACGGTCTTTACCCTTGTGGAGCACAGCGTTGCACCACTTCCCGTTTAAAATATGTGACTGTTTTAGTTTTCCAGTAGCCAAACTGTTTGAGCAGGACTCTAGAAATGAAAAGATCATTACATAGAACACTCATACTAATACATACCTCTCATATTAATTGATAATATGTAAATAAAAATGTTTCTTGAGCAGCAAATCAGCATATTATAATGATTTCTGAAGGATCATGTGACACTGAAAACAGGAGTAATGATGCTGAAAATTCAGCTTCACAGGAATAAATTACATTTAAAAATATATTACAATAGAAATCAGTTGTTTTAAATTGTAATATTTCACAATATTACTCTTAACTGTAATTGAGATCACTTAAACGCAGCCGTGATGAGTATAAAGCCTGGTTCACACGGCAGGATAATTAGGCCGATTTTAGCCCCGATTTACCCCTTCCGACAATCTTAAATATGCTCCGATTATGGTAAAATAATCTGATCAGATATTCCTGCCGTGTGTGGTGTGTTAAGACTGCTCTCGTCTGCTCGGAAGGACGTCGGGACCGCTCTGATCTCAAATCGGGGATATCCAACATGTTGGATTTTTTTTTCGGCCCGATTTCTCCTCGTGTGTGGTGTCCCCCGGGGACAAACGAGCACGCAGCCTGTGGACTGTGGCGTGTAGCCAATCAGAAGGCGAGGTGACGAGGCGCAGAGGAAGCACCGGGAAACAAAATCAAAACAGCCGTCCATGCTCGCGTTGTCTCCACTTCTTTGACCATCGCCTTTTCTTTTGATAACGTTATTTTTCGGTTAAAGGGGTGATGAACTGAGAAATCAAATTTTCCTTGAGCTTTTGACATCTAAGAGGTCATCATATTATAAGAATATCCTGTAAATTTCAGAACTGAAAACGTCCTTGTTAGTCCAATAAATGCTTTTATTGACACCAGGCTCAGCAAACGACTCGTTTTTCAAAGTGGGGAACTATGACGTCAAAGAGGATAAAACACCACCCCCGCTGAAGATCAACGCCTACTTCAACACGGCTACTTTAGCCCCGCCCACCGATTCGCGCATTACACGCATAGCTAAATAACATGGGCCTACCTCGTGATGACAAACCGGATCGAGCTACTGAGCAATAAACATGACATTTACAAAATATTGTGCAGTGCCTGGTTGTGGAAGAAGACAGTCGCTGCATAAGCTTCCTCTGGATTCCAATAGGAATGCTTGGTTAAACTTTATTTTTAATGACGTTCCAGCTGATGTGGGTAAAACATTGTCCGTTTGTTCGCTTCATTTCACTGAGGATTGTTTTGTAAACAAGACACAGGTCGAGACTGGATTTGCAGACCGATTAAGATTAGAAAACGGTGCTGTGCCTTCTATATTGGATCCGACAGGAATGGTGCAACACACTTATGGGAGTAAAATTTTTATTTAAAAAATAATAATAATCTGATAGGCTAGTATTGCATTGTTACAGATCGTTTGATATCTAATAATTATGTGTACATGTGTATCAGTCTAATCGTTACTGACGAGTGAGTTGAAACTCCTTATAATATGCAAAACTGTTATCCACTCACAGCAGTGGGCGTTTACTTCCAAGTCTTCAATGCGAGACGCCCATGAAAACCAAGCGTTTTTGAGCTAGGCTCAAAACTAGGGTAGAAAATAGCCTATTACTTATTCATTTTGATGTTTTTGAATGTAAAAACCAAGCGAACGTCATAAGTTGACCTCAGACAACAATATAACATTTTTTAAAAAGCTAGTTCATGACCCCTTTAAAAACAAACTACAAACTATTGCCATTGCATCCTCTTCATCCGCCATGATTGTTTACACTGAAGTCACGTTTGGTCTCGAGGGATTTCGCGAGATTTTCCGTCTGACCTGGGAATGCTCGGGAGTCAAATCGGTTCGTGTGTGTGATGTGTTGATTTTGCCGTGTGGCTGCGCACCACACACGGTACTACCAAAACTGTTAGACCCGTGATTTTTTAATCGCCGTGTGTGGGGTCTCTCAGGTTTGGAAAAATCGGCAGACAATTTTAAAATCGTCCCGTGTGAACCAGGCTTAAGAGAATGCTAATCATCATCTGTTCTCACAGGTTCCTATTTTTAAATATGGCAACATAGTATCAACACATTAAAGGGTTAGTTCACCAAAAAATTGTATACACCTACTAGGTGTATAAGCCATTCTAGGTGTATATGACTTTCTCCTTTCAGCCAAACACAATCAAGAGTTCTATAAAAAAAAATACATTTGCTCTTGCAAGCTTTATAAAGAGAGTGAATAGAGAGTTTTTGAAGCTCCAAAAGCGCATCCATCTACATAGTAAAAGTAATCGTAAAAGACTTGCGTAGAAGCCAGTGATACTATTTTATAAAGTTATAAATATGGATATTTTTTTACAAAAACGCATCGCTTCAGAAGGCATTTTTTAACCCCCCCTGGAGCCGTATGGATTATTTTTATGATTGATGGATGCGCTTTTTTGGGCTTCAAAATCTTACCATTCACTCCCATTATAAAGCTTGGAAAAGCCAGGATATTTTTTTATATAACTCCGATTGTGTTTGGCTGAAAGAAGGAAGTCATATACACCTAGGATGGCTTGAGGGGTGAGTAAATTATGAGATAATTTTCATTTTGGGGTGAACTGAGCATTTCACAGAATCTGCAGATGTACAGAACTAAAAAGGTTAATCTGTCCACTTTTCGCATGTGAACTTGAGTTTGCATTAACCAATTTCCTTAATTTCATTCAAGATTGTGACCTGTAGATATGGACAAATCACGAATTTATCCATTTCTGTTACATCAGAAAGTCCTTCATGCAGCTCAGTTTCAGTAAATGCTCTTTTTAGACTGAGCAGAATGTTTTAAGTCCTGAACGTTACAGTATGTTTTTCTAGCTCAATGTACTCATCTTGAAAGATCAAGGTCTGCAGAGTATTAGATAACCGCAAAGCCCGACCCAGCAGCTCTCTGAAGTGGGACCGACATGGACTAATTCAGCAGTCCACTAAAATCTCTTGCAGTGGCTGATGGGATCAAAGACACATTAACCCGTTCACTTGTCCATCAAAACTCCAACAGACACGGTGAATTCAAGATAAGTGGCACAATTAAATTACTCTGAAAAGCTGCTGAAATATATTGGGCCAGTTTCTGGTTGCATAAGGCAGTCTTGGCTGGAAATGTCTTCAGTTTTCCATCTTCTCATATGTTCTAATAGGGGAAATACAAAAAACACTGAATAATGCCAAGTTAAGCTACTTTCTATTAAGGACCTGTAGGCTTTACAGATGATGGTATGACACGTACTTGAAGGGTTAGTTCACCCAATAATGAAAGATCTGTCATCATTTAAATCACCCTCATGTCATTCATTTAGAAAATAAAAGGAGTAGTTTGGCAGATTGTTCACGCAGAACGCTCTCTGTGTGAGGAACAGACCGAAATTTAATAATTTCAGGGAATCCTAAAATCATATGTTATCGTTTACTAATAGTGGAAAGTCAAAGCTTGCAGAGGTAAGAATATGAGATTTGTATGCAAGACCATCTCCACCGCAAAGAAAAGAATCATGCTTTGGTAAATCATAATTATGAATTAAAAAAATTCTGACTTCTCAATTTTTATCGTCTTTTGTCAGTCTTGACTTTTTATCTTTTAATTTTGACAGATTTTTTTTTCTCTTATGTGGCAGAAATGGGCTTCCATAAATCTGAGAGCTATGGTGGAGAGGAGGATTTTCAGCCAGTATAAACCTAAATTTTAAAGTCATATTAAAACATTATATGGCTTTGGAACACTACTGCATGAATCATATAAACTTTTGTTTGTTTTTTTGCTTAACAGTGTCCATCTTTTCCGGGGGTGTGGGAAGATGTTTTTAAAAAAAAAAAAAAAAATTATATACATTTAAAAAATACATTAAATCTCCCTAACACTGGACAAAACTAGAGTAAAATCATTAATAAAGTGAGTGATATATGTTTTTAAAAAAACTACATTATGATGTTGCAAAATCACATTTTACAGCCTGGGGTCTCCAGCATTCTGAGTGTACGTAAAAAACGAAGAGCGAATAATGGTCAATGTAAGTTTGAATAAACCAGTCATGAAAACAGGTTATTACATCCACCACTTAAATGTTTATACTTAACAAATTGAAGAAGAAACAATTATATCATTAAAAATTTATACAAAAACTGCAATTTAAATGCTTATATACAACTATTTGAATATTGATTATTACTTTTATTTTCGGAAGTAAAATATGGGATGAATATAGTATCAAAATGATTAACACGTGCAAGCACACTTATCAATGAACTTGATACATGTTGCAGAAATGTTTTATCCATGCCATTCAACTTGTGTGTGCAAAATTCAAAATTGAATGAATGTGTAGCAATTTGTACAAATAGAGACATTTCTGTGAATACAAATGTTTTCTTTTGTATTAGTGTATCATAATTTGTGCATGCAACAAAGAAGATGTGCATGTGTGGATCAGGTGACGCGCGTGCATTCATTGAGTTCTTTTCTGAGTCGATCTCATTTGATTCATTTGGATTTTGAGACTTTCTTTTCGCTGTTTTTAAGCATTTCACAAACCACACACAAACAACTACAAATGAATAGGCCTGGTGCTAATTATTAATGTGTGCACAACTACCCATCTATTTGACAAATTCACAAATGTGCGTCGCTACATTTAAACTAATACAATACAACTTGTGTGTGCAAAATCCAGAATCACATGAATGTGCAACATTTTGTACAAATAGAGACATAGTTGTTAATACAAAACCTCAATTTTGTATTAATGTAGGCCAGAATTTGTGCATGCAACAATTAAGATGTGCATTTGTGGATGAGGTGACACGCGTGCATTCATTGACTCGTTTCTGAGTCGATCTTATTTGATTCATTTGGATTTTGAGACTTTCATTTCGCCAGTTTCGCCTTGCACGATCCACACACACTGTCTGAGAAAACCTGCTACCACTAGATGGCAGTATTCTGCTAAAACAGACAACGGCAGCGTAATCAAGCGTGATCCCCATTTAAAACGCATAATGTGAGTGATATTAAATTGAAGCACCAAATTTAGTTCACAATATAGGCCTACTACCTTATTAATAAAGCATACTTTATAGAGGCAATCAGATTATGAACAGCACACATAGAAAACCATTATAAAACGCTTCACGTGCAATAGCGCATTGCATGTTCAATAAGGTGTATCGGCTACTGAGTTTTAATATCACCGTCTTACTGCATTGATGTTAAGCTTTTTCATAGTAATAATAGGCTCTATGGGAGGAAAACTAGCCTACAGACAAGAGCCTATATGAACTCGACGCGCAACGTTTTACGTTAATGGCATTTCCTTCCTGAGCCTGTTAAAAAGAAAAAACTTAACATGAAATTCTGCAGTTGCGTTTAACTTTGCATGGGTAGGGGAGAGCAACCGGTCCGAGAGCGCAGTAAAGTAAGTTTTAGGTTTGATATTCGCCGCATTTTCTAAAGGGACCAACTGCAAATTCCACTCACAGTCAAAAAAAATATAAACGTCCAGTCATTCATTCAAATGAACGATACCAAGGTTATAGTAAATGCCTAGTGGACAGACTGACTTAGCACTGTATGTCCAACAATATCTCGATTGAACAGTAACAAAAAAATAATTACTGTAAATTGTTTTTCTATTCATGTTCCAAAGGTTGTAGTACGTTGAGAATGCTTTGACGTGCTACCACAGCTCATGATGCACAAGGGAACGTCTGCCAATTCCACTATCTGCGTTAAAACGTATACTTTTTTAATTAAAATAACTTTTAATATTTAAAAACAGACATTTTCAAATTCCAAAGCTCGTAGAAGGTTCCTGTAAGACTGACTTACAAGTCAAATTTGGACAATACTTCCCTTCATGTAGCCTATGTAGCCTGTATTCTGCAGAAAAATAATGTAATTCACCAAAAGGGTTTTTTCATGTTCAAAATGGTTGTAGTATGTTCCTAGTGACTAGACTGGCTTACTACAGGTGAAATTGTCCCAATACCTTCCTTCATGTAGCCTATTTACAGTAAACAATTACTTTTTTATAAAAAATTACCGTAATTCACCAAAAGGGTTTTTGGTACTACAGATCAATAATGCAAAATATCACCTGACTATCACTAGGAACGTACTACAACCTTTGGAACATGAATAGAAAAACAATTTACAGTAATTATTTTTTTGTTACTGTTCAATCGAGATATTGTTGGACATACAGTGCTAAGTCAGTCTGTCCACTAGGCATTTACTATAACCTTGGTATCGTTCATTTGAATGAATGACTGGACGTTTATATTTTTTTTGACTGTGAGTGGAATTTGCAGTTGGTCCCTTTAGAAAATGCGGCGAATATCAAACCTAAAACTTACTTTACTGCGCTCTCGGACCGGTTGCTCTCCCCTACCCATGCAAAGTTAAACGCAACTGCAGAATTTCATGTTAAGTTTTTTCTTTTTAACAGGCTAAGGAAGGAAATGCCATTAACGTAAAACGTTGCGCGTCGAGTTCATATAGGCTTTTGTCTGTAGGCTAGTTTTCCTCCCATAGAGCCTATTATTACTATGAAAAAGCTTAACATCAATGCAGTAAGACGGTGATATTAAAACTCAGTAGCCGATACACCTTATTGAACATGCAATGCGCTATTGCACGTGAAGCGTTTTATAATGGTTTTCTATGTGTGCTGTTCATAATCTGATTGCCTCTATAAAGTATGCTTTATTAATAAGGTAGTAGGCCTATATTGTGAACTAAATTTGGTGCTTCAATTTAATATCACTCACATTATGCGTTTTAAATGGGGATCACGCTTGATTACGCTTCCGTTGTCTGTTTTAGCAGAATACTGCCATCTAGTGGTAGCAGGTTTTCTCAGACAGTGTGTGTGGATCGTGCAAGGCGAAACCGGCGAAATGAAAGTCTCAAAATCCAAATGAATCAAATAAGATCGACTCAGAAACGAGTCAATGAATGCACGCGTGTCACCTCATCCACAAATGCACATCTTAATTGTTGCATGCACAAATTATGGCCTACATTAATACAAAATTGAGGTTTTGTATTAACAACTATGTCTCTATTTGTACAAAATGTTGCACATTCATGTGATTCTGGATTTTGCACACACAAGTTGTATTGTATTAGTTTAAATGTAGCGACGCACATTTGTGAATTTTTCAAATAGATGGGTAGTTGTGCACACATTAATAATTAGCACCAGGCCTATTCATTTGTAGTTGTTTGTGTGTGGTTTGTGAAATGCTTAAAAACAGCGAAAAGAAAGTCTCAAAATCCAAATGAATCAAATGAGATCGACTCAGAAAAGAACTCAATGAATGCACGCGCGTCACCTGATCCACACATGCACATCTTCTTTGTTGCATGCACAAATTATGATACACTAATACAAAAGAAAACATTTGTATTCACAGAAATGTCTCTATTTGTACAAATTGCAACACATTCATTCAATTTTGAATTTTGCACACGCAAGTTGAAAGGCATGGATAAAACATTTCTGCAACATGTATCAAGTTCATTGATAAGTGTGCTTGCACGTGTTAATCATTTTGATACTATATTCATCCCATAGTAAAAAGTCATACAAATTTGGACTAAAATGGTTAAATGAAAGAATTGGCCTTGTTTTTGGTGAACTAGCCCTTTACAAGGAGCACCGTTTTTTTGATACACAGATGCTCTAAATGAATAAATCATTCATACAGCAATTCCATCTGGCTTTGAGAAACACCGATATAAATCATGAGGTCTTTGAATTAGATCTGCATTAGAGAGCGTGGCTCTTATCAAAAGAGGCTGACAGACTCATGGAGTGTTTCTCTCCAGCAGATGAAAGTCAGTCAGGCTCGCGGCTCCAACACTCTTCCAGTAATCATCACTCTTCCACGTCCAGCACACAAACACACGATTCCTCATCCAAAGTAAAAAAACATGACGTATCCGAGCGGATTCATTATCTTTAGAGAACCGGAGTCATTGCACCAACACAGTCCATGTTTGCTGTGAAATGAGACATGTAATGACGTGCACTTTCATTTGGGGTTCAACAGGTTCAGCCAACAGCGGCAGCGCTCAATCTCCACATGGGATACAGGCAGGAATTCTGTGGCATGCATGCGCCGTCCCACTTTACAGAGCAAACAATCCCATTAAGACAAGCCAGGTCACTCCTCTATTCATCTGTGTGCGTATCCATCAGGTGTCTCTGCAGATCCACGGGCCTCGGGTCAGCGTGAGCACAGATGATGTTCGACCCCAAACCGAACGCATCATCTCCTCAAGTAGCCTCCATTGGGAAACTCATTCTCTGAAGCAAAGGGAACAGTTGTACTCCAAACAGCAGAACCCAACACAAACACTCCAAAGATCCTCCTCTAAAGAAGCAGAAAAACACTTCAGTCTCTTCCTCGCTCCTGAATGCGAGTGTTTATGTGAGCGGTGAAAGCAGGAATTGTGTTTTATTATCAAATGTGTATTTCACAAACACTGTGACAACGTTTTCACAGGGAGAGGTATGGCCAAGGTCAAGGGAAGCAACGTAAACATGGAAAAGATGTACACTAAATGCACTTCAAGTCGCTTCAGTTAGTATCTGCTAAAATGTATAGCAGGGACAAGTAAATCGGTCATTCACTTGTCCGAGTAAAAAAGTACCTTGTCCGGAAAAATAGGATTTTTGTGTTGTAAATATAATTTATTCTGAAGAAATATTCCCATTTAGTGTTCTATCAGCTTTGACATATATAAATCTGCATACTTGTGATATTTACCCAGAGGGTACATTTTGGAATTAATTATTTTACACATGAAACGAATTCATTCAAGAATGAGGCAGCTGTTTATGAATGGGTCATTGAATGTTTGACTCAAACGATTCTTTTAAAATGCTGAATCATTCAGTACTAAGTGTTGCTGTGAGATGCGCAATGTTTCTTCTTTGATCTTTGGAACTATTTTCGCTGCTGAAATGGAACAAGAACAGTCAAAATTGCATCTAAAATGTAAGTGACTTAATTTTATCATCGTATGAAATCGGTCACATTTTCAATCGTGATGGTCTTCAGGAAAAAAACAGTATCTTGTGTTATAAATATAAAAAAGTCGCTCTCGCGTTTTGGTGATTCCTTTTTTTTTTTGTTATTGACATTTTATGAAGTATACTAGTCCGGTCGGGCAAGTAAACATCTCCTTCACTCGCCCCTTGAAAAAAATCCACTTGTCCCGGACAAACGTCAAGCATTAAATGTCGGACCTTGTATAGGGTTGTGATTTACATAAATGATACACAAACATAAGTGATTTAGAGTTTCCAGTTTTAATTCACACCATTTATGGGTTTATTTTGGGTTTTTTGATGAAACCAGCACAGAATAGTACAGAAAAGTACAATGGTATCCCTCTTCATTTAGGTTTGACAGGTCTTTGTGATTCATGACTTGTTTTTTGGGGAAAATGGTCTTTGTAGCATGGGAATTAAGGTGTGTTCACACGGGCAGTAATCAAGTTGCTTCAGGTAGCATACTGTTCTCCATCTGCACTCAGTTCATATGCATAACATTTGCTTATGTTACCTTAGCATCCTAGCTAAGATTAGCAACCTTTGAAAGTTAGGGACAAAAAGCAGGACAGTCGATGTTTAGGACCACCGCTGAGCCAGAGGAACTCCAGGAAGTCTAACCTTCACGTTAAAAGTAACCTCTTGAGACATTCAGCAACACTGCACAAACACACAGCACATCTAAACATGCATTTAACTAGGTGAAAATGCAAGCGCAGTGAACCACAGGGCTCAGGGCACATCTTGATCATGTTAACCAGACGAGGCAGTGCGTTTGCTTTGGAACATCAGCTGTGCTGCTGAGATGGCCAGAGAGCGGAGCAAATCAAAATATCCTTTAAATACAGAGCTGAACCCATATGGAAACAAGACTCCCATTATAATGAGGACTTGGCTTTTCCGAGGTTTGCTGACCACTGGCCTTCGCACATGGAGGAAAGTGCAATCTCCATTCGCAATGGACCACAGACTGGGTCACGTCCTGGAAGTCCAGACAAAAGATCACCAATGGATCTGAACCTAGACTGAAGCCTAAGACCTGGCATCACCAACCTGCATGTCAACGACAATACGCCAACTCATCACCTTTGTTCTTATGTTTTATGGGGACAGACACTTATGATTTATGGGGGTGAAATTTTTAATTTGTTAATGGCTTTTCCAAGGTCAAGCGTTTGCCAAATATCCATGAAAATGATTATGCACTAGCGTTCAAAAGTTTAGTTTTGTACGATGGTTTTGAAATCTGTATCTTCTGATCACCAAAGCTGCAGTTACTTGATCAAAAATACAGTATCGAAATAGTATTACAATTTTAAAGGAGCATTTTGGATTTGAATAAATTTTAAAATGTAATTTATTCCTGTGATCAAAGCTGAATTTTCAGCATCATTACTCCAATTTTCGGTGTCACATGATCCTTCAGAAATCATTCTAATATCTGCTTTGCTTCAAGAACATGTATTATTATAAAATCAATAAATATTTGTACATGCAGTTTATTTCTCATAATATCCTTCATGAATTATGATAGTGATACAAGTCATTATTTGTTCAAATATAATAAATAACAAAAGTATTTTAGAATTGTCCACAAAACCCCTGCACTATATTCCAAGTCTTCGGAGGAAATATGACAAATCTTATTTTAGTATCATTCTCCATTTCACATATGTAATGTTGGATTAAGACACAAGTGAGAATTTGGAGTCAAATGATGTACAATCTGCCGTGAATCATGTATCTGAATGCAGATGCATTTCAGAGCTTTGGTCGAAGGCAAGATTATCAGCGACTAAAGGTCGTGACAAAAAGGCAGAGCCGATGTAAAAAGTAGCGAGGACAAAATTTGACTGTGTTGTCGCCTCGCGTCGGCTGCGTCTGGGACAGAAAATAGCACTTGAACACACCAAAAGGACTATGGGAAACCAGTGTTTCCCCTAAGATTTTTTTTCAGGGGGGGGGGGGGGGGGACTGCTAGTGTTGCGGAGCGGGCGTGTTACGGATACGTGGTGTATTTGTTTTTTATTATTAATTGAAATCATGTACTATGAATCATTAAACTTATACAACATTTTTTTTTAATATATATATATGGAAAAAAAATTCACACTAATTCTGTGTTGTGTTTTTTCTGGTAATAAAATGAAGACATAAAACACAAATTTTAGCATTTATCATCAATTTTAATCATATGAAATTAAATAAACTTTTTGTCAAATAACTGGCTGCACAATGAGCTTTAGCCTAACTGTTCAAATTAAAACATGGATTATTCCTTAAAAATTTCAGTTTTGATGATAATTTATTTGGATTAGTGTTAGTGTATTATTACATTGGGATATATCTAAATTCTAATGTACAACAGTAATATATTTCTGTCAAGTTAAACCGAACTTTTATTTTGACGGGTTGCCGTGAAGACCTTTTGAGGTTCTGTGTGTTTGTCATGATGATAGTTTTTCTCAAATGAAGCGGTGAAATGATCACGAAGTGACTTTCAGAGTGGATCTAGAGCCTGGAGAGGAAGTTCATGCATTTGTGTCTTCATATAGGCCAAATAACAGCGCAAGCGTCACACGTGCTTCAATGTGTGTGTGGTAAATTAAACTGCGCGTCGGGGCACCATTCATTCACACAGAACATGCAGGATTCGTATTTAAATAGTCTTTGTGTTTTAATATTCACACACACTAGTCTACATCGCGATTTGATTTCAAGTGTACTGAACTGCTTTCTATTTTTTCCTCAAATTTACAAATTCCATGAAATTCCGCGTTTTACACTAAATTCCTTTTTTATAAATTCCTTTTTTATTTCGTCAGCATTTTAGGGGGGGCGGGGGGTCGTTTTGCGGGGGCGGGCCGCCCCCCCAAAACAATGGTAGGGGAAACACTGGAAACTACCAACTACGGGAGAGTTCTGCGCCTGCGTGTAAGGAAATATCTGTCTATATCAGCAGGTATCAGTTAGGGCTGCACAATATATCGAAACTATCGAAATATCGCAAATGTATATATCGCGATATGCATATCGCAACGGCTTGCAATAACTGGGGTCATGAACAAAAGACAAAGAGAAAATCACTCACTGCTCTTGGCTGAATAACTTTTGTAGCTTTAATAAGAATCAGTATACTATATACATTTAATTCATAGAGTGAAAACTAAGCCGTGTTTTAATTTTACATTTAATTATTCAGTTTCTGTTGTTAAATGAACCTACCTGAAACCCTAAACCCCGTGGTTTACACTAATGTAAAAATAACACTTATTTCTTATTCACTTCCAGAAGAATGTGAAACACGTATGTAGGTTATATCATTTTAAAGATATTTTAAAGATATTTTACACACTTTAAGCATTATTGTATCGCACATTGCATTATTTAATGGAGTTATCGCATTTTTCTTCAATAGCCTATCGTGCAGCCCTAGTATCAGTCTATATTCGACATCCAAAACGGGAAACTGAAACAAGGACTGCAGATATCACTGATCACTTTCTTCATTAGGGCGGCTCATGGAGTTATGAAAATAAACAGCCTTCTGTCTGTGCCGATGGACGCTCACCGATGGCCCGATACTGGATGATGGCTGACCGCCGGCTCGAGGTGTCACGGCCCTAACAACTGAAATTTCACTTTGTTCCTCAAACACAGCGATGGCATGACTACATAAGACTTGGGCTGTGCCCGATATTTCCCCCTTAAACAGGGCACTATTTGATGGAACAGCCATTCGTAGTGGTGTCCGAAACCATAGTGGACGTTATCAAGTGCACTCATTCAATCCCACAATGCACCGCAATAACAAGTGTTCAACCGATGTACAGTAGAGAATCCACTGTGAAGCTTATGCCAAATGAATGCCCGCGTCTCACTAGAAGAAGCACTCACAGCTGAATTATCAATCCATCCGTTTTCCAAACCGCTGGTCCAATGTGGATACAGCGTAATATCATACAAGTATAAATTCCATTCAAATTGATTATTAGATTGTTTAATTAAGGTTGATACATGCCAGAGAGTTGTAATGTACAAGTATAAATTCCTTTTGAACTGATTATTAAATTGTTTAATGTTGTGCATCCTTATGGACATTTTTGTCCTTTTCAGTTTTGTTTTTTTGATCACTTTGCCTGTGTTAATGCTAACTGCATAAAATTTGGCACAGGTGTGTGTTTTTATTGGAATTTTACTATTTCACCGCCATTTTCTTAAAAAAAATCTTTTTTGCACTAGCTACACAAAATACTCCCACTCAGCGCGTTTTGGAGAAACATGTCCCCATTGAAACTATAAAATGGGGCCATTTTAGGGCCATTTAACTATAAAATGATGCAATCTTTGTTAAGAGGCTTTCATTCTGTTGACAAGGCTTCAAAATTAAAATTTTTACTATTTTTTATCAGATGGTGCCATTTTTTGGGGTTTGGCCTACAAAACAAATATCGCTTTATTCCTGTTTTCTGCTTCGGCATATTATAGAGCCAATTGGATAAATTGTGCAACGATAATTGTGTGGGTGTGTTGGTATGGATGTCAGAGTGTGGTTTGTATGTGTGTAATAAAAAAATGTGTGTATATATATATATGTGTTTGTGTGCTTGTAATATTTGAGAGAGAAAAACTCAATTGCAAATCTAAAATCCAATCACTGTGTGCACCAGTGGAGTTTTGCTGGCACTCAATGGGAAAAATGTGTTTCTGCGCCCAAACAAACTCTTACCGAAAGCTCATTTTTTGAGATATCATCCTCAAATTTGGAACACAACTTGTTTCGATTTATGGCTTCAAATTTATATCAGTTTTAGAGTTCAACATGTTTCATAAAATATATATTTTATATAAAATAACGATAATAATGTTCATAAATAATTTTCATAAACTTAAACCTCTATACAAAATTTTTGGTTTGACTTTTTTCTCTTGTTTAACTTCAGCAATAATCTGCCAAGGGTCCTTTTTAAAATGAGACCAAACTTAAGTCTTTGCACCCAAACCTAAAATTTTTATGACAGTTTTTTGACATGGACATTTTTGTCCACTTTGTAGCTATGTGTAACTTTTTTTTGTTGTTGTTAATGTTAACGGAATGAATTTTGGCACAGGTGTGTATTTTTATTGTAATTTTACTATTTCACCCCCATTTCCTTTGAAAAATCTTTTTTGCACTAGGTCCACAAAATACTTCCCTCTCAGCGCCTTTTGGACAAAAATGTCCCCATTGAAACCCATTAAAACTGCAATTTTTAATCTCAGGGCCATTCAACTATAAAATGATGCAATCTTTGTTAAGAGGCTTTCATTCTGTTGGCAAAGCTTCAAAATTTTAATTTTTACAATTTTTTTATCAGATGGTGCCATTTTTTTGGGTTTGGCCTATAAAACAAATATCGCTTTATTCCTGTTTTCTGCTTCGGCATATTATAGAGCCAATTGGATCAATTATGCAACGATATTTGTGTGGGTGTGTTGGTATGGATGTCAGATTGTGGTTAGTATGTGTGTTATAAAAAAAATATGTGTGTGTGTGCATGTGTGTGTTTGTAATATTGAGAGAGAAAAACTCAACTGCAAATAACAAATCCAATCACTGTGTGCACCAGTGGAGTTTTGCTGGCACCCAAAGGGGAAAATGTGTTACTGCGCCCAAACAAACTCTTACCGAAAGCTCATTTTTTGAGATATCATCCTCAAATTTGGAACACAATTTATTTAGATTTATGGCTTTTATTTTCTTGCCATTTTAGAGTTCAACTTGATTTATAAAATATACATTTTGTATAAAATAATTTTCATAAATAATTTTCATAAACTTATACCTATATAACTTTTTTTTGGATTTACTTATTATAATTTTTTTACTTCAGCAATAATCTGCCAAGGGTCTTCTTTAAAATGATACCAAACTTAAGTCTGTGCTCCCAAGCTTCACATTTTTATGACAGTTTTTAAACACGGACATTTTTGTCCTCTGTGTACCTATGTGTAACTTTTTTTAATTGATGCACAAGGGTTAAGGTTGATACATGCCATTAGCCTGGGTTTCCCCATGCTGCCTTGCGCGCAGCACGATTGTATTCACGCTGCTAGGCAGTCTGGACTCCATGGAACAGATTTCCCCTCAGCGAGGGGACCAATCACAGAACGGGGAGGGAGCAGCAAGACGATGACGACGTCTATGCGACACACCGAAGCAGCTTGTTTATACCTATGGATCCAACATGGCAGCAGACGCGAAGTTACCTTTCGATGCAGCCTTAGATATTGTTCTAAGTAGTTTAGTTAAATCTCTGACCCATCGTCTAATTTCTGTCGCTCTACATACGTCATCTGGTATAACTGAAACGATTGGCTATGAGCTACATACAGGCACATTTGATAGACATTCGTAGCACCCAATAAACGGCTCTGGGCATTCGTATACCACGCCTCAAATACGAGAAAATGAACATGGTCTGTGGTTCCCAGAGCCACATCTCAATGAGACTGTCTGATGTTAGCCAGGCTAACATGCCATGGAGTTCAAAATAAATCTTTTCATTACTACTAGAGCTGCCAGTTTGCAAAGTTTCAAATGATTTTTAAACGGCACAAACTATGCAAAAGCGACAGTAGCTTCCGGCGCACTCAGTGTCCATTCACTCACTCGTTTTCATTCACTCCATCAAGTGAAGTATATTAGTGGAGTAATGTAGGGAATGAGGGTATCGGGAGATTTTGAACACAGCCACAGAATACAGTGCATAAGTCATATGGACTACAGGCATGGTGATTTTTTTAGCCATTTCTGGAGCTTGACAGCTGTGGTCTATGGACTATGATCTGTCATTGTATGGAAATTCTTAATTTTTAATCTTTTGAGGTTAATAACATCATGAGGGTGAGGCTGAATCTATTCATTTATGGCCAAGGAGAAAAGTCTCATCATAATTTCACTTTTGTTGTAGTTTGTGCTCAATCTAGGACAAATGTTATGATATTTAAAACCTGTCCCAGTCACATAAATGTGAACGAAATGAAGGGAAAAAACACTTTCCACATTATATCATCTAAGCTGGTCTGGCAGGGGCAAACTGGCCATTTTGTTTATCCTTTAAATGAACGTCTATTACATTTACTGAACAGGTCCAGACACCAGAAGTCAATAAAAAACACACACTGCTTTCAATTTAACTGCAATTTCAGATGATTCCCTGTGTCAACAAGCAACATGCATATATATATATATATCTCAGAGTTGTTGATTAGCAGTGCTGCGGATCATCCAGAGAAAGTAACAGGAAACCAAAAACAACATGTTCCAGATACGGTTGTGTCAGTGACCATAGACAGGAGCCGTGTTTCAGACGTGCAGGGACGACTGATGAATATGTATGAGGCAGACTCTGCCAGTTGTGTTTCACAGGAATACTGTGCTGAGGATAAATCTGCGTCTGCGAAGAGACGATCAGGCCATACCATCAACATTTACATCGGAATAAACAAATAAAGGCACAGAATTTGGCAAATTTTGGATGAATAAATCGAAAGTAGAGCTGTACATGTAACTCTTTAAATCCAAGGATGAAGGTATAAATAATGACAGTTATTATTAAACATAAGACAAAAACTCAAAACAGTGAGCCTTCCAGACAAAGATGGAGTGAATGTGAGGAACTTATGCCCCAGTTACACGAAGGGAACGCAGATATTTCCCTGCGGTTTGGCCTCTCATTTACACGAAAACCCCGTTTTTATCACAGAAAACTATTATTTCTAAAAACTCCGGCCAAAATGGAGATTTCGTTGGTTTTAGGTTCTGGTTATGCTGCATAATGTGACATTTTAGGTTCTCAAACATCACATTATGTGCCAGAAAATGCTTAATGTCATGCGAGCGCCCAGTTTGCCATAGTTATGATGGCGCTCGACGGCGTATTTATGCAGGTTGATGTAAATGACAACTTTTTTGAAAACTATGTTGTGTGCACGATGTTATTATTGAAAACAGAGGGGGGGCAATATTAGTTTCTCTAAATCCCCGGCTATGTGTAAATGTGGCCTTAAATACACATGGTGATGAACTAAATAATGAACACCTGTAATGATTAAATGAATATCCATGGTAAATGATTTTGATGTGAAAAGGAGAGAAAGAAACAGGCAAACAGGTGATTAAACAGATTGAAAAGCAAAACTGCAACAGTACACTTTATCAAACCATGATATGGACTAATATCTGAATATTATACTGTAGCACAAAAAGAGTGTGTGTGTGTGTGTGAGAGAGAGAGAATGTGTGTGAGTGTGTGTCTGTGTGTCTGTCTGTGAATGCATGTGTGAGTGTGAGTGTGTGTGTGTGTATGTGAGAGTATGTGTGTGTGTGTGTGTGTGTGTGTGTGTGTGTGTGTGTGTCAGTAAGTGAGTGTGTCAGTGAGTGAGTGAGTGAGTGCAGGGCTCTCAAGTTTTATCAAAAGTTTAGAGTGAGATTTAGGGGAGGAGCCACCCAAATATTTGCAGCAGCGGTCCCTCGACCCAACCAAATTCGCTTCAATTTTTGCTAGCAGTTCAATTTTGCCTATTGTTCATAATTGACCAGCACAAATGAAAATTATAACAATTGTTAAATCTGATAAAAAGACAAATTCATCCAAATCAAATAAATAGTTATATTTAAAAAATACAAATTTATTAAAAAATAAAAATAAATTTGACCCCAAACAAGCCAACTGAACATCAGTGCTCAATGTACATAACATTGTGTCATAACAACTTGCCCTGAGCATGTATGTAAAGACTCAAACCGGTCACCTTTACAGGGGTCATCGGATGCCCATTTTCCACAAGTTGGTATGATTCTTTTGGGTCTTCATGTAAAGTTTGTAACATACTTTGGTTAAAATTTCTCAATGGTTGTGTAAAACAACACCCTTTTTACCTCTTCAAAAACAGCTCTGTTCACAGTGACCCG
Source organism: Gila orcuttii (assembly GCA_026230005.1). Lineage (NCBI taxonomy): Eukaryota > Metazoa > Chordata > Actinopteri > Cypriniformes > Leuciscidae > Gila > Gila orcuttii. Next base: position 6,450,545 of record JAPDVR010000018.1, read on the forward strand.
TTTCGGTGCATGTCTCTTTAAATGATAATGAGCAACAACTTTTTGGCTTTTTGAGGATTAAAGAAAAGTGAATGGATTTTTTTCATTGCATGGTGATTGTGTCCACACACTGCAAAGACACGTTTATTTGCAAATACCATATAAAAGTGTATTTTGCATCTGATGACCCCTTTAAAAGCAGTTGGAGAGTTTTTGAATGCATCAAAAATAATTTAGCACGAATTTGGCTATACTCCTCAACATCAGCTCTCACTGTCTTTGATCACAGGCAAGAGATATCGTCCAGGAATCGTAAAATCAAAATGCTAAAAAAATAAATGAAGATGTCCGCAAACCGCATTCATCAGATCGTGCTCTTTCAACTTCCACTCCGTGTGTGCGCGTGTTGTCTAGTAACGAACGTGCTTGCAGCGGGAACACATAATTTACCCGGAAACAACTAATTCTAATTTCTGATTGGCTGGTAGCTAGCATTTAACTCTGTATAACTCGAGACAGATGCTATGAACTCGGCAGAGAACTTCCCTCCGTTTGCCTGCGCCACGTCCATTAATTGCGGGACAAGTTCCCTTACTCCTCAGCGTGAGAAATACAAGGTGTGGCGTGTGAGCGTGTGAACGGGTTTAAATGCGTGTGTCTCACGCCCAATGCGTGAGACTTGAGAGCCCTGCGTGTGTGTGTGTGTGTGTGTGTCAGTGAGTGAGTGAGTGTGTGTGTGTGTGTGTGTGTGTGTGAGTGAGTGTGTGTGTGTCTGTGTGTGTGTGTGTGTCTGTGTGTCTGAGTGAGTGAGTGAGTGTGTGTGTGTGTGTGTGTGTGTGTGTGTGTCTGAGTGAGTGAGTGAGTGTATGTGTCTGTCTGTGAGTAAATGAGTGTGTGTGTCTGTGTGTGTGTCTGAGTGAGTGAGTGAGTGTGTGTGTGTCTGAGTGAGTGAGTGAGTGAGTATGTGTGTGTGTCTGAGTGAGTGAGTGAGTGAGTGTGTGTGTGTGTGTGTCTGTGAGTGAGTGAGTGTGTGTGTGTGTGTGAGTGAGTGTGTGAGTGAGTGTCTGAGTGAGTGAGTGAGTGTGTGTGTGTGTCTGTGAGTGAGTGAGTGTGTGTGTGTGTCTGAGTGAGTGAGTGAGTGAGTGTGTGTGTGTGTGTCTGTGAGTGTGTGTGTGTGTGTGTGTGTGTGTGTGAGTGAGTGTGTGTGTGTGTCTGAGTGAGTGAGTGTGTGTGTGTGTGTGTGTGAGTTGAGTGTGTGAGTGAGTATGTGTGTGTGTCTGAGTGAGTGAGTGAGTGTGTGTGTGTGTCTGTGAGTGAGTGAGTGTGTGTGTGTCTGAGTGAGTGAGTGTGTGTGTGTGTGTGTGTGTGTGTGTGTGTGTGTGTGTGTGAGTGAGTGAGTGTGTGTGTCTGTGTGTGTGTCTGTCTGTGTGTGTGTCTGAGTGAGTGAGTGAGTGTGTGTGTCTGTGTGTGTGTCTGTCTGTGTGTGTGTCTGAGTGAGTGAGTGAGTGAGTGAGTGTGTGTGTGTCTGTGTCTGTGCCTGTGAGTGAGTGAGTGAGTGAGTGAGTGAGTGAGTGTCTGTGTCTGTGTCTGTTGTCATCTCTAGAAAATGACTCAATTTGCAATCAAAAGAAATTGATTGTTGAGAAGGTTTGGGAAGTTTAGGATGAAGAGTACGAGAGCATGAGCAGTCTAGACTTTTGGCAAGCTGAAATTACAGATCCCGGACGTTTCGGAGACGACATACTAGGGCTGTGTATCACCAACAATGTCACGATACGATACTTATCACGATACTAAAGCCACGATACGATACTTATCACGATATGGATCAATTTGGAATTTAAATTTCTTTTGAGCAGAGTTTAGTGGCAGTAATATCTTTTTTGAATAAACAGTGTTATAACAGTTGTGATAACTGAAAAACTATTTAGTTTTTGTCATTAAAAAACAATGAGAGTTCAATTAAATAAGTTTTGGAATGTGCACCAAACAAAGTAATTTCTTTACATTACGTTGAAATCATTTTAAACAAATAAATACAATAGAATAAAGATAGCCTACCAATAAAGAGAAAAGTTTTTGAATAGGTCTAGCACTAGTATTCAGAAATACTACAGAAACTTAAAGTAATTAAATGTAAAATAACATTGGGTAGTATTTTAGTCCTGACTAAATTAAATACATTGGCTATAAATCCAGATTCCTTATAATTAAAACTATCTTTTGTTGTTTTGACGACAATATTAATGACAGACACATATGGCTGCTGTCACTTTAAGAGCTAGTGCACGGATCCTGTGTTCATTATACTGTCACATGCATTAACCGACTGTGTTGGATACTCACCAAGACTGACATTTTTTACATAATTTTGCTTGTTTTTGTCCGTAAAAGCGATATAATCCGTGAAAAATAACTTTTGTTACTCACAGGCTGTTTGTGAGGCGGCTTTACTCTATGTATGCATGCAGAGAAAACCATCTCTCAGAGAGCGTGCGAGCACTGAATAGTTTAAAATCGCTTGAATGTTTTGCGTGGTAAGACTTAAAAAGACGAGCGAATGGTAAACTTAGGCCGGAGACACACTGGCTGCGTGGCGTGTCCGTTTTTATTTCGGCTCCCATGTTAACAGGTTAGAGCTTGCACACTGCCTGCGTGACACGCGCGTCTCAGGCGCGGCATGAGCCGCGCGGAAAACGCGTGCATGCTAGAAATAGAACCGACGCCTATTTTTCACGCGACACGCAAGCGTGTTGGAAGCGTTTCCAGGCAAAATAGAATAGGAAAAGATGTTTATATGTTATTTTGTACACGAATACATATTAATAAATTACATTTTTGACAAATTTAGATATAAATATAGGCCTAATTTAAAAATAAATAAATAGGCCTAATTATCAATTTTCAAATATTGCACCTGTCAATACAGAATGACATATTCTGTAGTCTATTTTGCTGTCAATACTGCTGTGCTGACAGTGTCTTTATCAGTAGGCTTTATATTTATGCTTAACACGAAGGTCGAACAAGGGTGATGCGTGTCAGCAGCGCCGCGTCAGACACGCTTTTGATGTGCAAAGACCACTGATCTATATAATGACATATATAATGTCATTCTATATAGATCAGTGGCAAAGACACAGAAAACGCGACGCAGCCGCCACGCAGCTGACACGCAACAGAAACGCCACGCTTACGCCACGCAGCCAGTGTGTCCCAGGCCTTAAGTGACAATGCAATTCTGGCCCGAATATGCAAGTGAATATTCCGTCATGTCCCAACTCCCGAAAGCGAGAGTGTATCGGCGCCTTCAGCGCGTTTGACTCTTGCCTTGAGCAACCCATTTTGAGAGACAGAGACAGAAGACGCGGCACAGCTGAACACTCACGCTGTTTGTGAAATAGTGTCTTGCAGAATGTTTTAAAATGACTAATTCGATGTTATAACCTGTATGGATTAATCATTATAAGTGGGAGACCTGCGGGAATGGTTAGAATAATGCGTAATACTCGCAATCCTGTGCTGAAATTCGAGCCCTGAATTGGCTACATTCAAAAGCACGACAGTATCGATACAGCAGTTGCTGTATCGATACGCGCATCGTCAGGAGTTCATGACGATGTATCGTCGTATCGATATTCTAAGCACAGCCCTACGACATACATTTAGTGTGAGCCATCAGTAAAACTTCAAACAGCACAGGCCGTAAGAGCGCGCTCCACACGACTGCGAAACAGCTTTAACTTCAGCTCGCGACATTCACAACAACTTCACACCCGAACCAAAAGAAGAAAGAAAGAAAGGACAGGCCAGGGCTCAAGGAGGAAGGAAATCAGGACCAAAGCTTCAGGAATGGAAGAAATAAGCACTGTTTAAAGTGTTTAAAACACTGACTATAATGTGACAGGATTTATGGAGCTCCTCTCTGGCAAAGCTCAGATATCCATTCTCAAGACAGAAACCTCACTCAATACTTTCAATGCACAGCAGATACTTGAAGAAAACAAACTAAACCCACATTTCAAAGTTTTTTTTTGCATCCAATATTTTGTTAAAATGCAACTGTATAAAAAAAAGGCTAGTCCCGCCCATCATGAAACCTGATTGGCCGCAGATCACTCAACACAGCTCTATATTAAACATCACATATGATCGGCTACGTCACGCAGCTGTTTAACGCCCCCGTGTGAACAGTATTTGTTGTCTTGAATTTAATTTAAATGCTAAATTACTAAATAAATAAATAGTCATTGCATCCAGGATCATTTTAATAACAGTATTTCACCGGGTTTTTTTTTCTTTATTTGTGAAGATTCTGGTGCTTCACTCAAATAACATCACAATGCAAACTCTTAATGGTGCTACAATTGCCTTGATTTCTTCTTTATGCAAAACAATTTCTCACTTTATCTTTTTGAATTTTGTGGCACAAGCAATTCTTCCTGAGATTTATCCACAAGGTATTCATCAATCATTAATGAAAGACTAGCAAAAAATGAACTCACAATCCAAAAGGCTCTGGAGATCGTCCAGTGATTTCTAAAGCTTGTGAAGAGTCCTAAAGTTAAAACTGAAACTCTTCTTGGGACATCTAGTGGGGTTAATGGGTATCAGTGTCATATACTAATGTTCAAAGGTAAGACTTGTTTTATATAAAGAAATGAATACTTGTATTCTGCAAAGATGCATTAAACTGCTCAAAAGAGAGAGTAAAGACAATGATATAGTTACAAAAGATTTCAGTTTCAAATAAATTCTGTTCTTTTGAACTTTCTATTCATCAAACAACCCAGCAAAAAATTAGCAGCACAACTGTTCAACATTGATAATAATAATAAAAAAAAAAACGAAGCACCAAATCAGCATATTACATTAATTTATAAAGGATCATGTGACCCGGAAGACTGGAGTAATTATGCTGAAAATTCAGCTTTGCCATCACTGGAATAATTTACAAGATTTATTATTATATTATTTATTTATTTGTTTTTACATTTTTTTGATAAAATAAATGCAGCCTTGATGAGCATAAGGAACTTTTAAGAACTTGTAAACACCCACAAACTTATGAACGGTAGTGAACACTCAAATAAGGATTTTCCTGCATGTTTATTATAGTTAAACCATGACTGTCATATATGACCATTTTAATGTATTCCTGCCAAAGTGGCCAGTAGGAATGACAGCGTTACACGCCACTGCTGTAATACACACACATTTACTGGGCTGGCGGGTGTTAATGTCGAACCCTGTGTGTAATAACATTATGTAGTAATATCTTTAAAGGGGTGGTTGATTATGATTTCACTTTTCTAACTTTAGTGTGTAACGTTGCTGTTTAAGCATAAGCAACATCTGCAAAGTTACAACGCTCAAAGTTCAGAGCAAAGGGAGATATTTGCTTTTAAAGAAAGGATTTTGCTTTTTAAGGACTACAACAAACGGCTGGTAGGAACTACATGACTTTCCTCCCGGGTTTGTGACATCATCAACCCTTGAATTTACATAAACCCCGCCCCCGGAAATGATTTATAGATTATCAAGACAGAATATGCTAATCAATGACTAGAAGATAACTACACATAAGCTACATGAATTCATCAACTAACCATTCAGAAATGTCCTGTTCTATTCCACGTTGTCACTTCCTCTTGAGTCTCTCATCATTGTCTGACTCCGGTTTGAACATAAAAGGCTAAACGTTTTCAGTGTGTCTGCGTGAGGTAAAAGGACACAAGCTCTTGAAGCTCCGCCCCCTGTGCCGGGAGCAGCAGCTCATTTGCATTTAAAGGGACCGACACAAAAACGGAGTGTTTTTATTCACCCTCAAAAAGTGACATTTTAATATGCTGCATAAAAATATCTGTGGGGTATTTTGAGCTAAAACATCACATACACACTCTGGGGATATCAAAGACGTATTTTACATCTTAATTAAGGGGTATTATACCACCCCTTTAATACTATCTTAAATGAAATGTCATAATTTGCTCCAAAGATTCTTTTTTGCTCTGCCTCAATTCACTAAAGGTGAATTAAGCATATTCAGCATTTCAGTAAATTGACAGGACTGTCAAACACCAGAATGACACAGAAAGACAAAATATCATAACATTGGCCTGTATATGTGCCACATTTCAATTATTCTGTAAACATACAAACACTGTGAATAAGATTAAAAAACCGAAATAAAAATTCTGTACCACTTTCATCCTCACACAGAGACATTACGCAAACATATTCAAGTCAATTGAACAAACATGGTGCAAAACAAGCTTTGTTTAGTGCCTTTTCACTTTTTCATAAGTGCATTTTACATTGATCATAAACCTTCAAATATTGCCCTGTGTTTTAAGTCTCGCTTTATTTACTGGAATAGTCAATGCGTTCATCTGTTGTTCCCACAACAACAACAAACACATTGAGCATTCAGAGATCTGCACGTTTGTTTGCTTCTTTCAGTGAAGCTTGATGCACATCTGGATTCAAAATGTTTCTGCTCTGCGCTTTGATATTGATTATTATTGAAGTTGAAATGGAAGACAACTGCATTTTCTTGGGACATGAACAAACCATGCTCTTCAATTGCTTCAGTTGTTCCATTTTATTGCAAATTGTTTAATTACAAAGTCACTCTCTACACTGCTACCAAATAATGGCACACGATTTACCGCGGTCCCAAAAGCACTGAACGCTTGACATGTGAATGTCTCTACAATAAATACCATTTGGTTTGCTAATGTAATACAATGCAAAGACAGCAAAAAAGAAGACTTTTAAACAAAGTTTGTATGGTTTGAAATAAAACAGCAGCTTTTGTGGGACTGTGTTTGTAAGCAGATCATGTCTACAGTTAATGTGGTGAAGAAACACACCAGGAAAGTGAAGATTTGATAAGATTGTGCAGCATTTGAGACATGCAGACACTCAATTTGATATTGTGAAACTAATGCAATGCTTGTGTGCAACATACAAACACTGTTACAGCACGTATGTGGAGCAAATAAAGGAGGTAAGGTACAAATTAATTGGGGAAAGTCAAAAAAGAAAATTCTCCCATGTGGTTTCTGAACAGAACGGTGAACAGTGTGTAGTGCTTTACTGTAAACACACTATTGAGTTTCATGGAGGCAGTTTAATGGGTTTAATGTTTAAGAAGCTGCTTTCCAACAAACAACCCATGAGAATCTACATCCCCCTGATCACACTGCCAAAACAATAATCTACTGCAAAGATTCAATAAGACATGCTACTCTATTACACTGCTACTGCCAGAACAATTACTTTTTAGATCAGTTCTATTTGAGAGATTATCATACAATGCAAAGCACCACCATAAAGCAATATTACAACTCTAATTTGATAGATATTTTCTCATGACTAGGGGTGGGAATCGATACGATACATGGCTCACAGTACCGATAATAACATGATACAGCAATTCTGCGATAATCGATATATTGCTAGACAATCCTATAATGATACATCACGATATCTGTCTAACTATGAAAACAACATGAGCCTGTGAAATGGTTAAGTGTAGGGTTTCTCTCTTTATTAAAGTCCAAACTGTTAGAAAACAGCACAAAAAAAATTCAGTCTGTAAATTAAATGTAACTTTAAGTAAATTAAACAATATGCTTATACTTTTTAAAAGCTCAAACTTTGCTAAAAGTGTGCAAACTGACACCTTTACCTGCTTATCAACTTTTTTTTTATTAACCTGGTAAATTTCTAAATTTACCAACCTCTTTTATTTAAACCTGGGAACATGTCAGTGTTTACCAGCGTCCTTAAAATAAACCTGGGAATAGTTCAAATTGTAAAAATGTGACGACATCAGCATTTCCCGCTGGCATTTTGAGCGCTGTTGAGCAGATTCTTAAACACCTCTGATTGGCCACTATGTTCACAAGCTCAACATATATGTCTGTGACTACAGACCTCTAAGAAAAAGAGGTTTTTAACGGGATGTCGGACAGCAGTGTGAGCAAAGTAATAAATGCCCAAACCCTGTTTAAGTTCAAATCTGGATGAATTTCGGCTTTTATACCACTGATGGGACAAACATGTTGAAAATAGACATCTTTGACGCTCTACACCGAGTCCTTACACAGATACACAAGTGAGTGTTTGAAAGCAGACGTCTTTCAGTGGATCCGTTTATCAGTGGATCCGTCTATCAGTGGATATATTAGGGATCCGCTAAGACAATCCTGCTTTCAAACGCCCACCCCTATATAACATTACAGGTTTGTGATAGGCCTATCAATTTTAAACACTAGTTTGTAGGAGCTGTTTTGTCATTTTTAACCAAATTGTTTTTTTTTACTTCATCAGAAATGGTACTAAACTTGGTAAAGGTTTTGGAACTGGCTATGTGAACACACAAAATCATGGACATAATTCGAAAATTAAATGGTCCTAAAAAAAGTGACACCTGTATTGTTAGCGGTCAAAAATGAGCGTATTGGAAACTATAGAGAAACAAATTACATCTAGTGGAAACGTTTGGTACTGCGCTCAAACAAAATCTCGCTGAACACTAATTTGTTTAGACATCAACCTCAAATTTGGAACACAACCTGTTAAGATTTCTGGCTTTGATTTTCTCAGTTTTAGAGTAAAACATTTTTTGAAAAATATATATTTCATAGAAAATGTAAAACTAGTATTATGCATTTTTTATATTAATAAATGTAAACTTTGATCATTTGTTTTACTTTTTAAACTTTTTAATAATAAATTGGCAATAATCTGCTTTATAAGTGTCTTCTTTAAAAAGAGACCAAACTTAAGTCTGTGCCCCAAAGCATTCAAGCTTTACCAGAGTTTAAGTTGGAAATTTCATTTTCAGGTCTATGCAAAAAAGTGATTAACAGGCAATAAATGGATCATAACTATAATTTAGTAGCATAAAATCCCCTAAAAATACAAAATATAAAATAAAAACCATTATCAAACTAAAATAAAGTACATTCATTTCATTGAAAAAAACAACAACTCATTATTAGCTGAATGTCTTGCCCTACATAGAGTATAAATAGGAATGATACTTCTAAGGTACTTCTTTGTCCTTTTTAAAGGTCAAAAGTCTGAATAACCTTTCCCTTTCATTGTTTAGAAAACAGCAGCTTCAGGAAAAGATCTCCTCCTGTGCTTCATGAAAGAAGGTCATACAGCTTGTATGGTAAACCAATGACAATTTTTCATTTGGGGTAATCATCCCATTAAGAGGAAATAACTCTTCAAATGTGTGCATTCACATCGTACCTTGCAAATGGTCTCTTTGTCCCAAGGCAAAATGGTCTGAAGGTCGATGAGCTCACAGGAGACACCCAGCTTTTCCTGTGCCATGGCAGCCACTTCCCTCATCACATGTACCTGTAACCCAAATGTCAAAGGTTAACTTGCAGTTTACGCTAAAGACTAAGTTCTGACACTAGTTTCTTTTGTTGGCTGCTGTTTCAGAGCCTCTCTAGCCAATGTTGAGGTTATGTTTTTGTTCATACGGCAACAGCTATTAATATTTAATTGACCCTTCGCTAAGCCACGCCCGAAAACCGCCACTGGCCAATCATGTCTTAGCAACCGTAACTAGGCGCGGGAGGTCTGGCAAGCTTTCGAGCGAGGGAAACATGCCGAAGCGTTGTGCGTATGGATCGTGCAAATCTGATACCCGGTATCCTAAAAGTTTGGACGGGGGAGTGGAATTTTTTTCCTTCCCGAAAATCTAAAAGCCAAGGGGAGAAATGATGTGCGTGGATGAAGCAGTGGGAGCCCATTCACAACTAAGTGTCGACAAGATTAACAAAAACACCTATTGCTTGGAAATAATGACGGTTCTTTGTTCAAAATGCATATATTTTAACGTAAAATAAGACGATTAAAGACAAGACGGAGGCTCACTGACAGACTTTAAAATATATTTCAGCATTTTGTTAATCGACGGCCTACTACCCCTGACTGAGAACGTTAACCAATCCGATCGCGGCTCTCCCGGTGTTAGTGTTATTCCACAAGATTTATGGATAAGCTGTTTGATTTATAATTATTTCGATTATTTTCACATTTCACTTACCCTGCTGTGCACGAACATATGAATGTGTTTCCCATATGAATGGTCAGCGTATGAGGCGCTGCTGCGCTGGGACTATAGGCTTTAGCTTCAATTTTTATGAAATTATTCTCTAATCGGTTGCATATGTCGTGGATATATCCCTCGAATGCACACTGCAGTCCCTTTTGTCTTGCTCTCTCAGATATTTCACATGTTCGCCAAAAATGACTAATTAATTCATTGGGAATGTCTGACACCGGTGCATACACACTCTAATAGACGTGCCAGGCGCGAAAGCTTGTCAGGCGTAGCAACAGTAACTAGGGAGGGCGGGGCTTAGCGAAGGGTAAATTAATCTCCCAGTCCTAGTTTGTGCTGCTCATGTATATAGTCTCGGTGGGATGTATGAAAAGAAAACAGAACAGTACTATCGTCCATTAGAAACAAGCCTGGGAATTTCTTCTTCATGAGGAACATCAGTCATTCAGCAGGATAATCCTGTGGAGAGCCTGAGCTGAGCTTCAGGACACCCAGAGAGCTTTTCAAATCATGATCTGATGGTTTTGTTGATGTATCTGATAAGTTCTTACGAACGTACCTGTGTTCCCCAGGCCACCAGCGTGAGATCGCTGCCCTCCTGCAGGACCTCGGCCTGGGAGAGCGGGATGTGATAGGCTTCTGTGGGAACCTGCTCCACTGCAGAACACAACCACAGATTACACATCACCTCAGAAAGTCACACATTCACCCTGTAAAGCCTGGCATATGGAAGTCATTTATTGAACTTTTAGACAAAATGGATAATAAAAATCGGAAGAAGAAGAAAAAAACGCATGTGTGTTTGTTTTTTTTAGTATCATATTTGATACATCAGGCTTTAATGGCTCATATAATAGGATACAGTAGCTGCGTTTACATGGTTCAATCGGAATGAAATCAATCCGATTGATGAATCCGAACACGGTGTTTACATGAACGATAAATAAAGTAATCGGGTTGATGTGCGCGTTTATACGTCACAAGATTCAAATCGGAATTGATTTTTTGCGCACATGCGCACACTGCACGAATATGCCGCTGTTCGCGCATAACTATTCTCCTCTATTCCATAACTATTCTCCTCTATTGGTTCTTTATTTTTTTTAAACAGCAGACTTAATATTTATCCATCTCTGGTCATGATTTGGAGACGATGAGCATGAACCGCTTTGCCGTGCTGCTTATATTGATCACGCAGTAAAACCCCGCGCCCAAAACTAGTCGTCTATGGATGATAATCTTAAACAAGCACTGGTGGGACGTTGTCCTGCTTCACTTCACAGACGCTGAGTGAAATGAGAATTTTTTAATAACGGAACACTCATTTTATATTCACTTTATTCAACAGGAAGAACAGCTCGTTCCGTGCGTCATACGTCATTACGCTATTTCAACGTCTTTGCACATGCGCAGTCCTTTTAGTTTCGGTTTTCAATACGATCAAGTGTTTACATGTTCTCTCGATCGGATTACAAAAGGAGTAAATCACCCCTTTCAATCGGATCTAAATTTCAATCGGATCGAGCTCAATCGGATCGATTAACGTGTTTACATGAAGGTTTTTTAGTCCGATTGAGCCGTCAATCCGATTATAAGTGTCCATGTAAACGCAGCTAGTGAGATTATTGAGATCATACTAGAGGAAAAACATCCGTTTTATTGAGAGGCCCAAACTGAGCAAAAATCTGAAATTTGGAACAGATGATATTTATACGGCCAAAAAAAAAAAAAATGAAATTCTGATAGCTTCTAATATAAATCAATAAGACCTTGTTGATGTATGGATAACCAAGTAAACCTAAGTTACTTTAGTCCAGTAAGTGTTCATTTTGAAATAATATAATAGTTATTCATACGTTTCCTTTTTTTATTAAATTAGTAAAGATTTCAGAGCAAAAAGACTCGTAAAACATGAGCTGACGGTGGACGTTTTTACAATTATATTAAAGCGCTTTTTATTTGCTAAAAAAGTATAAACTATCAATCAGACGACAGAAGGCATGAGGTAGATTGTGTTTTTCAGCAAAGTTTTGATCATTTAGAGAAATTTGCATATCAAATGTGATACGGTTGACTTTATAGGGTTGAGATTAAATCCATAAACTGCGGAGGAAACCGTTGTATTGCTGTATTGGTGGAATAAAAGTCTGAGAACATATCTTGAAGGACAAGGGGGAAAAAATGGTTGCATGATGTTCAGTGACAAGTTAATTTAAACCCTTTCATTTAGATCATAACTGCTCGTCCTTCAGTCTTCAGTTTCTCTAGGTGGAAACATGCAATGTTTTCTAGCTGGCAGAACGGGGCTTTTGAGCATTTGGATGAATGGGGCAATTAACAGAGGGAAAGAGTTGATGAGGATCTGTTCATACTTGCAGTACAAAAAAAGCAAGGACTAAGACCTGCCTATTCTTTGGTGTCGGACAGATGTTGGCACTATGTGCAATATGTGCAATAATTGATATGTTTTGCACGGCTGTAAGAAACAAGATAACTAGCTAAAGAAAGGTTGTCGTCTCACCTGACAGTGAGTGCAGAAAGAACTTTTCACAGCTGTCATATCTCATGATGAGGTTTTGTTTTTGATTCATGCTGAATTAACTTTATGGCTAAATTATGTTTAATTAGAGCCATTTTCTTCATCCCAGTTTATATGCTCATTGAAGTCATTGTCTGTGCCGCCTTCTGGGAAATATTACTGCTTTTGACAATGAGGTTAAAAGTAATTTTGTTGAAAATTGTTGAAGTTGACTTTGGTTGGTTAGGATTGTACTTTTGCTCGGAATTAGAAACAGGCTTGTGGAAAAATTCCACATGATCTTTTATGTACCAGTATGTGTCTATTTTCCGCTTGTACTTTAAAAAAAACTCTCTTTGGAAAAACAGGAAGAGCTAAGACTGAGCACTTTTAATGTTTCACACGTACTTTTAAAAAGTATTCCACTTTTAATAATAAAAGAACTGGAATACTTCTTCCAAAGTACTTTACTTTTTTGGCAATGCAACTCTTTTTGAAAACCTACTAGATTAGAATTATTAACGTTTCTTTAACAGCAGTTCAGTTTATGATCAGTACCAAAGACACACATATATATATATACACACATACATGTATATATATATACACACACACATATAGGAAGAAGGTGCACTCCGATTACTTATGAATAAAAGAAAGTGCAACACCCAATATGGCAAAAAAGCCCCGCCTTCTAAATGAAAGAGCCAATCGTTGATTAGTAAAGTCATCGCATCACTGCAGCTGCCGTTAGAAGCTCCGGTTGCTATAGAAACAGTCAGTGTTCTGTTACATAGGACCACGCATGCGCAATAACTTTGTACAGGCTGAAAAACGCAGTTTTTTTGTCATGATTTGAGCATTTAGAAACAAAATTTATGAGACAGTTGTTGTCAGATCTCATTGATTATTTAAAAAATGAAATCTAATCGTAATTTTGGTGAACAGTTTTGGAGAATTTGATTTTTCCCATTCAAAGAGATAGGAGCTGCACTTGCATGAGGCGTTTCAAAGATGGCCACCGAGTGAAATGACTTGTCTTAAAGGAACACGTCTACTTTTTGGGACTTTAGCTTATTCACCGTATCCCCCAGAGTTAGATAAGTCCATACATACCCTTTTCCCTTCAGAAGGCGAAGCACTACTACTTGGGGCGGAGTGATTTGCTCGCAGCACCTGAGAAGCCCGGTGGTGAGGAGCAGAGAGTTCGCTCAGAGTGTTGCGCTAATCACTCCGCCCAAGTAGTGCTTCGCCTTCTGAGAATATAGTTCCCAATATGTATACGGTTAAAAGATGCCTGTGTCTCATATGACCTTGTTATTTGTACACACTGTGACTATACAAATCACAACATATAAATAGGAAAATGTTGGCGTTATTTTGTCACTTACAGTCTCTGTGCTAAGCTAGGCTAGCGGTGGGTTGCGTCAGACAGAGTTACGGACGCACGGTGATGAAAAGGGTATGTATGGACTTATCTAACTCTGGGGGATATGTTGAATAGACTAAAGTCCCAAAAAGTGGGCATGTTCCTTTAAAGGGACTTTGGTTTTACAGAGCCTCATAGGCTTTTGGCCCACAGGTTTATTAAACTGGCTCTAAACCCTGCAGTAATGTGAAGCAGCCATACACACAGCAAGCTGCTCCAGGATTTTTTGTAATGTAGTTTGCCTGCAGCACATTTGATTATAACAACCTTAGTCAGAATAACAAACCAGTATAGCAATAAATCATTTTTACATATCGATCAAGAACAAGAAATTAAACACTGTCAAGATGTTCAATAAACAGGAGAGAAATATTGTGATGTAATAAATTTATCTAATTATAACGGTCGAGTGAGGGTGCTAAGATCTCTTGTTTTAGTGTTAAAAGCTGCTTGGAAAGGAGAGTTTAAGATACTAAAAATACTGTTTAGCCTAAATACAATTAAGTAATAATTTGTCACATTTATATAGCGCTTTTCTGGGTACTCAAATCGCTTTACATACAACGGGGAAATCTCCTCAACCACCACCAATGTGCAGCATCACCTGGATGATATTGTGCCAGAACGCCCAACACACAGGGAACACTGGTGGAGAGGAGACAGTGATGAAGTGATGAAGCCAATCAGTATATGGATGATGAGGAGGCCATGATGGACAGAGGCAACTGGGGCAAATTTGGCCAGGATGCCGGGGTGAAACCCCTACTCTTTTTCGAAGGACATCCTGGGATTTTTAATGACCACAGAGAGTCAGGACCTCGTTTTAACGTCTCATCCGAAGGACGGTGCTCTTTGACAGTATAGTGTCCCCGTCACTGTACTGAGGCGTTAGGACCAACACAGACCACAGGGTGAGCACCCCTTACTGACTACACTAACACCCATCCAGCAGCAAACTGGTTTTCCCAGGAGTCTCCCATCCAGGTACAGACCAGGCTCAACCCTGCTTAGCTTCAGTGGGCAACCAGTCTTGGGCAACAGGGGGATATGGCTGCTGGTTTTACACTTATTAACGTGTTTATTCCTGTTATTTTTTATTATGATTAGTTTAATGATTATGAACACAAATTTGGATAACCATGGCAAACCAAATTAACATTTAATGTATTATTAAAACTTCGATGGAACCACATGAGGTATGCATTGGGGTGCAAAGGATCACAAAATTGATGGTTTGGATCATTTTTCGGATCAGCAAAAAAAAAAAAAAAAGTCGTCACAAATGTAACTTTGCTTTTCATTTATTACTTAAAGAACACTTTAAGTACTTCAATACCACAGCAAAAACTACTAGCCTAACTAATGCAGTTCAGACATTATTAACATTATTATTAAAATAAGAACTAAGGTCTAAGAGTAGTATTCAGGTACAGAAATGTAATAAGTGTAAAATAACACTGTATAGCATTCACTGCAGAAATTAAAGCTTTTGTTAAAGCTGTTTTGTTGTTTGATTAACACTAAATGACACAAACAGCATTCACGTTTACATTCACTTAAGACATAACTGACTGCGTTTATGAGTATACTTGCCGAGACGATTTGGTGTGTATGTGTCTGTTCAAGTGCAAGGAGACGTGAAAGAGAACTAAATTATGTGTTTGCGCGCTGTCTGAAACCTGGCTCTCTGTGTGAGCTTTGACTGTGTGAACAGAGAAAACAGCATACAAATACTGAATTGAGTTCTCTCTCGGTTCTTCTTGCACTTGAGTAATTTAAAAATCATGTGCAAATGATAAGCTTTTACTCTATAATGGTTACACTTTGAAACAAATCACATGCGCGCCGGACCATGTGGCCTGGTCTGTACTGATCACGGATCAACTACGATTTTCTAAAGGTACAAGCCACTCGGTATTGATGTCAAAATTGTGGCCAGTGAAAATACTATGAGGAAAAACTGCCATATAGATATTTTTAATATTATCTCAATTAGCAGCCGTTATTTTAGGCTGCTGTCACTTTAAGAGCGGACTTAAGGATCCATAATACTGTTTTATATAGACAATATACTTGTCTATGTACGCGCACTGTGGGTGTGAACACAAAATCTGTGGGAATGAGTAAAATTATGCTCAATACACGCAATCCCTCACCGAAATTCAAGCCCTGTAACACCAACAATATTCATCCAGAGCAAATGAAACGAGTGAGTAAAGGGACGCGGGTTTGTGTGTCAGTCGCTGTCAGAGAGAGAGAGAGAGAGAGAGAGAGAGAGAGAGAGAGAGAGAGAGAGAGAGAGAGAGAGAGAGAGAGAGAGAGAAGCTGGAATTGTGTATCCATTGTGTATCCTGCGGAAGATTTTCAGATATTTCAGTATCGATATGTATATTAAAAAAAATATATATTTTTATACTACTACTACTATAATAATTTAAGAAGAATTTTTAAAAGAATTGAAAAATGTATATTATATAAAATTCAACCTGCCAGATTGGCTAGTAGAAGTGACTGCGTTATACGCCACTGCTGAAATACACACACATTTGGTGGGTTGACGGGTGTTAATGACAAACCCTGCTAGTATGTATAATTACAAAGTAAAGTTACTATGGCTGCTTTTTGTTTCTTAAGTAAGCTACATGTAGGACATACACGAGCAGCTCCGCTTACCCAATCTAAGGCTCAGTTGCAAAGAACAAATAAATTCACTTTTTACTGACAGTGACTCCAATGTTTATTCACAGCCCGTTTCTTGATTCCAACATCAACATGATTCTTGCAGCCAAAGAAAAAAGGTCTATGCATCACACTCGATTTAAATATTTTTTTTTTTTAAAGGACTGATCGCTATTGATCGCGGTGATGGTCTGACTGCTGGAGCGGTTCAGGCGAGCGCAGTGATTTGTGGTCAGGAGGTTTTACCCTAGGGTTCAAGTGATTGATGAAGTCGAGTAAAAATGCATCACTAATGGTCCAGATTCTTTCGAGTGGTAGGTTGTTGGATGCCCGATGTGTGTTTCCAGCTGACACACACTCTATCATTTAAAAATACTGCTGGATTTAATGGTAAAACCACCCTTTAATAAAAACCTAATTCAGAGATGGAGAAAGATACATGCTTACGCTAAAAGCATGAAAGATTTTCCCTAAAATATCTGATGTGTAGATAACTGCATGCTTGCAGTGTAGACAGCATTGTTGACTATAATAGGTGTGTACTGACAATGTTTAAACTCTCTAAACACAACTAGTTTTAGGGTTTGAATCTTGACAGAGCAGCCTAGCAACCAAACAGCCACATGCTAAAAGCCTTAAGAACACCTTAGCAACCACACAACAACACCTTAGCAACCACACAACAACACCCTAGTACTGTGTACACCCTAGTGACGATTTACAAAGCACTAACATGTGCTTCAGAAACTTCAATCTAATTTTACATAGAAGGTGATGTGAACTTCTAAATACCATGTAATAAATCAAAACCATATTTAAGGCCAACTAAACTTGTATGAGTTACAATTTATGACATTAAATTCAATGTTGGCAATAATGACTGATTTAAAAAAAAAAAGACAAGGTGGAAATGGGAAAATTCCACATTACCATCAAGTAAACGTATAATGTTTTTCAAATCAAGATTTATATGAACTGAACGGCTGAATGATTTATTCCTATCGTGTAAGAATAACTGCATTTAAAAAAAAAGAAAAAGAAAAGCCCCGCTCTAAAATTAAAACCAAAGAATGATAAGGAGCCAAAGATCCTAAAACAAGCTCCAATGTTCAGTCAGGAAATTAAAGTCATTTAACAAAATTCTTGAGAGACACATAATTCAGATTTAAGAGTGAACCTGAAGACAGACAGAAAGCAGATCTAAACCGAGGCATCAGGAGATAAACATGCACCATTCATCATGGCAAAAAACACTTGCATTGACTTCCTCAAAACTGCAAACATTTCCTTTTCCACTCTTTATTTCATTATTTCACCATTACTCTGGACATGAGGATTGTGTCGTTTAGAGGCACATTTACTTGTGCTTTAAACTGCACCAAATATTCTCCTCCTAACCGATGGCTGAAAGTGTGGTTGGTTCATTTTGGCTGTGGTTAGATGAACCCCAGATGGATGATGCTGTAACTACATAATTATGTGGGAGAAAAGACTATCTATTTCAAAGTAACCCTGTATTTTCAACAAAATGTTTTCATATGCAATATATTAAAAAACAGCCCATATTTCATTGTATTAAGACAGATGTGTTCTGGAGGTTCTTCTCTTTGACGTTACAGATCAGGATTGTGACTAGTGAAGAATTGAGACTGTGCTTTCATCAGCCAATAAGTGATTTAATAATGTCACTTTCTTAAACCTAAGTCTTCAGAGTAATTAGTCACATGATGAATGAAAAAAAAGATTGTAGCACAAGAGCAATGAAGATTTACTTATTCAATCAACCAGTTCTTTATTTATCCTTGCATGGCAAACAAGCAGAGACGGTCCAAAAAGTGTGGCACTTAATTCACGATAGAGGCGGGTGGAGTTATCAGGTTTGACCAACAGTTTGAGGATCTCATGGAGTTATGAGGTTTAGTCACAAGCTATTTTTAATACTTTTCAATGGTTAAAAATTGGGACATAAAGATGTAAAAGGTGACCAACAGTAATGATGTATCAAAAAAATAATAACCTCCTCTCACCTGCTGCTCTGTACAGGATTTTAGGCTCAAAGAAGATGCATGGGTTATTATCCTCAATGCAGGACAGAAGAAGACCCTTGGCCTGGACCGGACCTCTCGGCACAACAATCTAACAGAGAGAGAAAGGGAAATAAAAATAAACATATTTGTTTAATAAAAAAATATAAAAATAAAAAGTTAAACAGGTCATTGGTACATTTATAAGGACACACACTGATCAAAGTGCATTGCTGCGTCTAAAAAAAGGGGTCCATTTTAAAGATGCCACTAGATTAAAAAAAAAAAGTGACATCTTTAGCCAGGTGGTCACCCTAGCTCGGTTCCCACGCCGTATCGGCTCAAATGCATAAGCAATGGGACACACGGGCTCAACAGTTCTTTCAAGTTCGTCTTCCTCCATTTCAAATCAAGTGCGTAGTCAGTCCGGTCCAGGAACGCTTCACTCTCTTTACTCACCAACCCCGTTACGTAGGCTGTGACGTCACTCCAAAATGGCGACTCGCTAGATAGATAGAAATTACGAAAACAATTGTCTCATATCTGTGGTTTTAACAACTTTTTTAAATATTTTTTTTTGGCAAGGTGATTTTTCTAATATATGTAGCTACTACAAGTGCCAAAACATGGACGTTTCATTTCCCCTTTAAGGAAATAACTGTCTATATGTGCAGGTATCAATAATCTATATTTGTCGTTCAAAAAGGGAAAATGAAATTTGGACTGCAGATATATAAACCTTATTCCATGGTCTGGGTGAATACTCGATTCTGATTGGCTGCAGGGTGTCCATTAAAAAGTGATAGAGGACAGTACACCTATTTGGAGAATTTTACAACTTTGATGACTGGTGTAGTGATCTTTTTCTTTGTAGAAAAGTTAGAAGCTCAGACCAGGAGACGGTGGAAGTTTTCCAAGCAGAAGTTCTTTATTGCTTGTCGGTAGCTGCGGTCATTCCAACATCGTCTAACTAAGGGAACTTTACATTGTAGTTTATATACATTTCAAGGGGGAGGGATTACATATAGGTGGAGACTTCTCTGAAACAAAGCAAATGTAAATAAGGTATACAGATTTGGAACCTGCTCAGCATGGGACACGAGAACAGGAAAGGCATAGACCTCTCGTACTGAGATGAGAACTCCAAGACAAATGGTCTCAGTAATAAAATAGCAGGGGTTCAAACTTGCTCAGCATGAGTTTCACCCGGTGAGAAACGAGAACAGGAAAGGCCTAGCCTTCTCGTACTGAGATGGGACAGTCAGGAATATCCTGCTGGGAACCTCTACCGTTTGCAGAGATTTCCTGGTCTCATCATTTATAAACTTTCTCAATATAAAATACTATTGTATTGGAAATCTAAATTAAACATTTAAGTAAAAATTTGTAATCCTACACTGGGATGCTGCTGAAGAAAGAAAATAAGTAAATAAAACGGAGAAACGACACAAGGAGATAACACCGCTGAACGGACTATAAATATCTCCGGTTGCTAAATAAACCGTCAGGCGTAACCAGGGAATCCAAGTTACTGTTTGTAAAAACTTAACATTTCGATTGTAAATCTAATTAAAATATAAACTAATGTTTTAAAAATGTGTTATTTGGCAAGTGCCCATGGTATAAGCGGGTTAATGCCCTTCGAGGCGTCCATTGTCTAGGTATGGACTTCACGCCTCGCCGTCGTCCATTGATACTTGACAATGGACACCTCGTCGGGCATTAACCCTTACATAAACAAAGCAGCAATTGCTTGTTATTTTGAATATCATTTATGCTGATCACTTTTGTAGTTCCAGCAGCCGGCTCATGTTGCTATGAAAATATTCATGTATTGGAAAGCTTAGGTAAGATCAGGGCGGTTTCTTCATTAGGCAAGGCAAGGCAAGGCAAGGCAGGTTTATTTGTATAGCACATTTCATACACAATGGTAATTCAAAGTGCTTTACATAGAAGAAATTAAAATAATCAAAAGAAATCAGAATAATTAAAACAGTTTAGAATAAAAGATAAAATACAGAAATAATCAAAAGAAATCAGAATAATTAAAACAGTTTAGAAAAGATAACATACAGAAATAATCAAAAGAAATCAGAATAATTAAAAAGCATAACAGTACAAACAGTCGGACGAACAGTGGTACAGTGCTCATTCAGTAAATGCACAGTTAAACAGATGTGTTTTGAGTCTGGATGTGAATGTGACTACTGTAGGAGCACATCTGATCTCTTCTGGAAGCTGGTTCCAGCTGCGGCTGGCATAGTAGCTAAATGCGGACTCGCCATGCTTAGAGTGAACCCTTGGTATTTCTAGCTGATGTGATCCTAGTGATCTGAGTGATCTGTTGGGTTTATATTCAGTAAGCATATCTGCAATCTATTGAGGTCCTAGGCCATTGAATGATGTAAATACCAGTAATAATACCTTAAAATCAATCCTAAATGTAACTGGCAGCCAGTGTAAAGACCTGAGGACTGGTGTGATATGTTCATATTTTCTGGTTCTGCTCAGAATCCTAGCAGCAGCGTTCTGTATGAGCTGCAACTGTCTTATGGTCTTTTTGGGAAGGCCAGAGGAGTAAATTACAATAATCCACCCTGCTGGTGATGAAAGCATGCACAAGTTTCTCTAAGTCTTGACTGGAAACAAAGCATCTAATTCTTGCAATATTTTTCAGGTGATAATATGCTGATTTAGTTATTGCTTTGACATGACTACTGAAACTAAGGTCTGACTCCAGAGACACACCCAGATTCCTGACTTGATTTTTAGTTGTTTGACCCCTAGACTGAAGGTATGCGTTCACTTTGAGAACTTCATCTTTGTTTCCAAACGCAATGACTTCAGTTTTGTCTTTGTTTAACTGAAGAAAGTTTTGGGACATCCAATTGTTTACTTCATCAATGCATTGGAACAGAGAGTTAATGGGGCTGTAATCATTAGGCGATAGGGCTAAGTAGAGCTGTGTGTCGTCTGCATAGCTGTGGTAAGTGATTTGGTTCTTTCTCATTATTTGGCTCATTGGGAGCATGTACAGGTTGAATAGGAGTGGCGCAAGAATTGAGCCTTGAGGGACTCCGCATGTCATGGGTGTCCACTCAGACTTATGGTCTCCTATACTCACATAATAACCTCTCCCTACCAAGTATGACCTGAACCATTTTAGGACTATCCCAGAAAACCCGACCCAGTTTTCCAGCCTGTCAAGAAGTATGTCGTGATCGACAGTGTCAAATGCAGCACTGAGGTCGAGTAGTACCAGCACTGATAATTTGCTTTTATCAGTATTTAAGCGAATATCGTTTACTATCTTTATGAGAGCTGTCTCTGTGCTGTGGTGCGGTCGGAAACCAGATTGAAAATTGTCAAAGTATCCATTTGAGCTTAAGAATTTGTTCAGCTGATTGAAGACAACTTTTTCAATGATCTTGCCTATGAAAGGAAGATTTGAGATCGGTCTATAGTTGTTTAATATGGTTTTATCCAGATTGCTTTTTTTCAGGAGGGGCTTGACAACTGCAGTTTTCAGGGAGTTTGGAAAACTCCCAGAGAGAAGTGAGGCATTTACCACTTCTAGGAGATCTGCTTCTAAGCTGTGTAACACATTTTTGAAAAAAGATGTGGGAAGTGCGTCAAGGGTGCAGGTTGATGTTTTAAGGTGCTGTACGGTTTCTTCCAAAATGTTGCCATCAATTTCTTCAAAATCAGACATAGTGACTACTTTCTCAGGTTGTGGTCTGATCTGTCTGACTCCAGCGCAACTCAAGGATGAGCTGATCACCTTTCTGATATTATTGATTTTCTCAGAGAAGAAAGAAGCAAACTCACTGCACTTGCTGTCTGAGAGCATTTCACTGGGAATCTGGCTTGGGGGGTTTGTCAGTCTCTCTACAGTAGCAAAAAGAGTGCGTGTGTTGTTTATATTGCTGTTTATAATATTTGAGAAGAAAGTCTGTCTAGCTTTGCCTAGTTCCTTATTGAATGCATGGATGCTGTCTTTGTAGATGTTATAATGGACTACAAGTTTTGTCTTCCGCCACATGCACTCTGCTTTTCTGCATTGTCTTTTCATATTTTGCACTGCTGTTGGTGCGATTAGGACAACCAAAGTGCAAAAGGGACTTTTTCAATCACATTTGCATTCAACCACAGAGTTACGCTAGCCGTCACCGTTATTCTGCCTCTGGATATAGTCCAATCAGAGTCAAGTCACGTTCTGTGGAGTACCGCTTTATTTGGGGGATTTCACTCTGGCTGAGAATCTCCCCTAGTGTTCCCATAAACTTCAGGAACTGCAATGCATTCTCTATGGGTTCCCGGAGGGCTCGCGCTAACGTGCTTTCGTCATCATATGTAACCTTAACTTGTGCAGCGATTGGTGGAAACAAATATACCTCTATTAATAATCTTTAAGCTGAAGTGATATCCAATAATTTCCTCAGTGCATAACTTACATATTCTCCATCTGTAAATATTAGAAAGTCAAGCAAATATTTCCATTTCGCTGTCAGGAGTGGATGAACCGCATGCGCGCCGAACAGACGGAGCGCAGTAATTCTGACTAAAATATAAATTAACACTAAATTATAAATATATTTTGCTAAAATATTTGTTGTTGTTGGTGAACATAAATGTGCTATAGAAATTCAAACCAACAAGTGTATTTTTATGGTATCAGTTTTGTTTTTATTCATTTTCATTTTAAGTTTAGTGAATTTGACTACTTCTTTAAAAAGCATTATTTTGTTTTTAGATTGTAAAGTTGCATTGTTAGAATGTAATATGATTTGACCCCTTTTTTGGATAGACTGCAAGATTACATTCACTATGTTTGTTTTCATAGCCTAGGACAATATAAAATAACTTTAATTAAATACAGATTTCCTTTAATTCAAATAGAAAAAAAAATTGTAAATAATTAAATTATACCATACATCGCCATTTAGCCCAAAAATTCAGATTGTTTTGGAAATTGGCTATTGCCCAACCCTACCTTATGGCATGCTTTAAATGCTGAATTCTCCATTTTTAGCTAAGCAGTTTATACATATACAATACATTATTATTACTGTTAAATGGTTATTTAACAATTAGCCAACATTCAGGTCTGCATTAATAATTCAACTTGTTTTTTAGCACCAGCCACCACTGGGTAAGATCACAAAATTTGAACAGCCTTCTTTCTGTATTGTCTTGACTTGAGAGTGATCTCTCACACCAATGGCCCTGACGCCGACTCAACATGCTGACGTGTGAATCACACCGCAAAAACTAGCCTGACAGATGCTTACTGATGGACAACTGTTGGCTTGGTGTGTCACGCCTAGGGTTGGTATCGAACTCTGTACTTTTAATGGCAACGACCGAATTACGTCGGTACTACCGAGTACCGATTCACATTAAATCAATCGGTGGCGCAGACACACTCTTTCATTTACCACACACACACTGAAGTACGCGTGACGCTCGCGGTGTTTTTCAGCCTCTGCAGTCTCACTACATGAGAACATTGATTCATTTCCAAAACCGCTCTAAGAGTCACTGAAGTTCATCAGCATTTTACAGTTTCATTCTTTGTTTAAAGGGGCATTCGGCCATTTCTATGCTGATTTTCACTTCTGTTGTCGCACATTGTCTCAGCAAGCTCCCCCTACAGCTGTGAGGCGTATATTTCACAACACTGTTGTAAAAAAACTCACTTGCGGCCCCTCCTCCCCCTTTCCACCGCTGCTCATGTGTATTTGTTATTATCGGAGCCGGCCAACTTTATCGTGTGGAGTATGTCTACTGAGGGGGGGAATCCATCATTCACAGTATCATATGGCGTGTGTGTTAATGTCGAATTGCCGTAAGCAGTCGCGTTTCTCGCTCGTTCTTGCTTCTCACGAGACTTCCTATTTCCAACTTACCGGGAAGTTAATCATCATGTTGCGAGGTTGGTTTTCCGCCTGGGAACGCTGGGGGAGCGGAGGAAGTCTCCATTCTCACCAGAACAGGTTATTAAACCATCCAAATGATTTCTACACGGTTTTATTAAGTTGAAATAGTTGCCAAGTTCCCCTATCGTTATATCCAGGGCTGGAAATGGGGGGTAACGTGGGGGGACGGAGTCCAGGGAGTGAATTCCGAGGGGAGACGGTGTTAGGGTTCATATACCGTAAAACTTCAAATAATAGCCGAGTCCCAAATAGACGCCTGTCTCTTTTACACGCCTGGTGTGGCGACAGGTTTGGGTAAATAAAGGCTGGTCTCAAATAGAGGCCGGGTCTGTTTTTTACTTTCGGTTGTATTTAATCTTCTAAAACCCGCCAGATCGTCCGCTTTTTTGGCGGCCGCCAAAGCAAATTTGTGTCCCGCCAAAGCCTTTTTTGATCAGTGAGTGATGTAGAATACACGCAGAGACAGCGCCCCGGCCGCGCGCGTGCACTCTCACGTCTTCAAACAACATGAGCATTGTCTTGCTCTCTCTCCCTCGCGCATATTAATCAAAATCATTTGACTCGATAGTAAAAGGTTGGAAGTTTCACGCAGTTTCACGTGGAGCATTTAGAGATTTTTAGAGATTAGAGACTCTAGGAACAACATCTCAACACTAAATTATAAAGGCCTGTCTCATATAGACACCTGTCTCAAATACAATCCGGTGCAGTTCGACGATTTGAGAAAATAAAAGCCCGGCTATTATTCTAAGTTTTACGGTAGTTTAAAAAAAAAATTATGAAAATGATGGATTTCTATATGTTATTCTTTATGTTATACTTTCTGGGCCGGCAAGTTTCAATTATAAAGAAGCCTATGGAGGAGTGAGACACGTCTCAGATTTAATCAAAAATATCTTAATTTGTGTTCAGAAGATGAAAGATGGTCTTACGGGGTTGGAACAACATGACGGAGAGTAATTACTGAATGAATTTTCATTTTTCAGTGAACTATACCTTTAACTGTCATGAAAAAAAGCATCAAGAGTCAAATGATGTGAAACATATCAATGGCCCTAAAAACAGGCTTAATTTTCTGTTATAAAAATATAATTTCTTTGTGCGCTTTACCTTGATTCCAGGACAGTGTGCGAAGAAAGCCTCTGGACTCTGGGAGTGATAGAGCGAGCCGTGACCCACGCAGCCCCACGGAGATCTGATGGTCAGCTTCCCACAGTCAAACATGTTCCCAGAACGGTACCGGTACTTGGCCGCTTCATTCACAATCTTCAACAGCAGAACAAGTTAGACACAGAAAAAGGGATTTACATTTACAACTCACATCTGTGTGCGAGAAAAGACAGGCTCCGCAACGCCAACGCGGTCACATCCTAAGCTCTGCTCATAAAATGCTTTAGTTTAAAAGGCGATTTTTCCTGCCATCATCGCCAAAGCTTTTTAAAATAAACGAAGCGTGGAGCCAGGACATTCTCTTACAATGCTCGACAACAACTGCCTGGAAGGAACGATGTAAATGAGGGTTTTACTGACTCTAATGTTGGCATGATGATATGATAATGAAGAGAATAAAGCATGTGAAAGAGCTTCCAGAAATATCAGATGTTGTCCAGACTCAAATCCTTTGCTCACTGGACGGTCAGATTTTGGATGTTGAGAGACTCTATGTGGTGTGAAGCGTTCCTGTAAAATATTACCCCATTATTGCATCTGGTATTCGGTTGCCTTGACAATGAAGGGAAAACTCATCCATCTTCAGTGAGGCGAGGACACACGGAAAACAATTAGCACCAGACAGACAGAAGCTGGACAATTCCTCCTACAGATCAACCAGCCAGGGTCTCAAACACCCCAACACTACTGACTGACCTGAAAGAGCTCATGCCGTCCACATACAGAGATCACTGTATCTTCTTATGAAAACATTAAAGTGCTCCCATTATGCTTTTTCACTTTTTCAACTTTAGTTAGTCTGTAATGTTTCTGTTTAAGCATACAAAAGATTTAACGTTTGAGAATGAATAAATTAAGATTATAAATATCAGCATTGTAATTATATATATATATATATATATATATATATATATATATATATATATATATATAAATAATTATAATATATAAACATCTTATTTTACAGTAAAATATAAATAGAAAAATAATGTTTTTATGTAATAATTTTATATATTACTATTTAGTAATTATACACTCACTGGCCACTTTATTAGGTAACCCGTTCAACTGTTTGTTAGTGCAAATATCTAATCAGCTAATCACATGACTGCAACTCAATGCAATGCAACTCATTTAGGCATGTAGACATGGTCAAGATGACCCACTGAAGTTCAAACTGAGCATCAGAATGTGGAAGAAAGGGGATTTAAGTGACTTTGAACATGTCATGGTTGTTGGTGCCGGACAGGCTGGTCTGAGCATTTCAGAAACAGCTGATCTACTGGGATGTTCATGCACAACCGTCTTTAGACGTCTAGTTGACATGCAAATTTGGTGTAAACAACATGAAAGTATGGATCCATCCTGTCTATAATCAACGGTTCAGGCAGCTGGTGGAGTAAATGGTGTAGAGCCGGACTATTCAATTGGCGGCCCGCGGGCCAGGTCCAGCCGGCCAATCATCTCCATATGGAGATGGCACCCCAACCTCCCTCCTCTTCTGTTCCTGGCTGTGCGGCTAAATTTGGTTAGATATGCGCATGACCGCAGTGGCGCCTGCAGCTGTGCGGCTATACGCACTGTGTGTGTACCATGAGCGCTCCGACTGACCTGAGAAATGTTTTCAGTCCGAATATTTCAGCAGTTATTATGTGTGTGTCCCGTATTTCTGTCGACTGAACCAGCGATATCAATCATTCCTGAATTAATCATTATTTGGTTCGATTATTAATTTCCTTCCCATGAATTGGCCAAACGCGCTTGCATAACGGTCTGAAACAATTCGGATTCGTTCGGACCGTTGTGTCACTGAATCATCTGAAGCGGTTTCTCGGTCAGTAAGAACAAATAGAGAACAAATAGCGCTGTTTTCAGTTGTTTCACTAGTTTACTCTGAACTACGCAGCACGGCCCAGTGGATAACGGAAGGCAAGCTTAAAGGAGTTGCGTTTACTCCCGGTCCCGGACACTATCATTAAACAGCGTTGCGACATCCAGTGAGAAGCGTTTCAATCTGACACACCTCTCTGTTACAAACCACAAATCACTCAATGATTTTAACTAGTTTTAAATCGGATGAAACAGCCTTAACATTCCCAACTCGACTGATGAGGTTAATAGCAGAAACATTGTGCCATGAACGAAGTTAGAAGACTAAATCCCTAATCACCAGCCTTACAAACATTTACCATGAATGTACTGTAGTAATTTACCATGGTTTGGGCAGAAATGTGGAATATTTATATTGAATACTATGTTATAGTCATTTAGGCCTATATTGCATTAGATTTATTAGGGGGCTAGAGAAATATATAATTAATTGTGTGTATAGTTTTTACCTGTTTAGGCATTTTGTATACAGTGGTAGTGAGTGAGTAGCCATGCATGGTTTTACCTATGGTTATGAAGTCTCACTGTCAGAATATTTTAATTTAAGCCTATAATAATTATTAATAAAATAATTCTTACCAATAGCTATGATCTTGAATAATTCATATATTTGTACACAGCTGTAAATAAGTTATTTATTATGGTCTGATAAATCTGCATACTGTTGGGTACCACATTTCCAAGTAAATACAATACTTTTATGTTTACTTTAGCTTACTTATTGATACTGTTGTGTTTCAATAAATAAGCTAAACCCATCGGCCCACCTCAACTTCTCGATTTAATAATGCGGCCCTCGAATGAAGCTAATTGAATAGCCCTGGTGTAGAGGGTATTTTCTTGGCACACTTAGTACCAATTGAGCACGGTGTAAACGCCACAGCACACCTGAGTATTGTTGCAGACCACGTCCATCTTCTGATGGCTTCTTCCAGCAGGATAATGCAGGTCACAAAGCTCAAATCATCTCAAACTGGTTTCTTGAACATGACGATGAGTTCACTAAACTCAAACGGCCTCCACAGTCTCCAGATCTCAATGCAATAGAGCAGCTTTAGGATTTGCTGGAACTGGAGATTCACATCATGGATGAGCAGCTGACAAATCTGCAGCTAATCTAAGTGTGTGAAGCTCTCATGACAATATGGACCGAAGTCTCTGAGGAATGATTCCAGAAGCTTGTTGAATCTGTGCCATGAAGAATTAAAGCAGTTCTGAAAGCAAAAGTAGGACCAGCCCAGACCTAGCAAAGTGAACTTTTTGGGTGAACTAACTCTTTAACCTAAACCTTTAACTAACATAAAAATGTACTTTTTTAAAGAAATATCCATGATGGTGTTTATAAAGAAAGGACCATTGAAAACAAGCTCACCTGATCAAACGCTGGGTAAATGTAGTCGGCAAACTGAATCTCTGCAATAGCGGTGGCTCCTGCGGTGGCTGCACCAATCCCAAACCCCACAATGCCTTGCTCACACAGCGGGGTGTTAAATACACGGTCCTTACCTGTGAAGAAAAGTGGTAAATGTCAACCTACTCTGGGCTTATACACTACAAGTCAAAATGAGTGTTTTTTTTATTGGCATCTTCAAAACCAGCCACAAGATGCCAGCTACAAGCAATTTGTCGACACCAAATGTGAAAATGGGCCATGATGCAACAAGGACATTATAAATCACAGCCAAACGCTGCAGATGAAAAGTTAAAACTCAAAAGACATGCCTTGTGTTTACATGACCGCCATGATTCAGCACACGGTTTGCTTTTAAGGGATATTTTTTACATTAGTAGTACAGGGCAGGACTGAAATAATTAAAGTATCAACCTCAAAACATAAAATCTGCTGAAAATATTTTTTTTTCATAATTGAATTATATTGCAAAATGAAACAGGACAAACACACAAAATCAGGGAAACACAAAAACACAGCCTGTTTTTGGCCTCCCTTTTGATGCAACAGAACCACATGAAATGGACTGTATATTTAGAGTGGAAAGTTATTTTCATTCAAACCAAAGCACATGAGCGTATCCTCCTCTGAACCTTCGCTACAACATAACTCTACTGATGACGTAATACTTCTGTGAAATCACACATGAAACCATTTTCATTCAGAATAACAGCGGTTAAAGGATTGTTCTGGGTTTAATTCAAGTTAAGCTCTACGGACCGGATCGGTCACATGCTGCTGATTACCACACTAAACCAGTGACATCGATGGTTCCAAGAAGAACGTCTTATTTATTTATTTTATTTTTTTATACATGTTCAGCTCTCTTTAGTGTGTAATGTTGCTGTTTGAGCATGAATAAGGTCTGTAAAGTTCCCTCCAGCGGGAGTTATTCTCTATTTCAGTGTCACTGTTTCTGAACTCCCTGAAACGCCTCCATTGTAGCCTTGAGTTTTCTTTCAAGGGGGGGTGAAACACTCAATTTCAGTCAATCTCATGTTAATCTTGAGTGCCTATAGAGTAATATTGCATCCATCATATCTCCAAAAAGTCTTTCGTTTTATTATATTTATAAAAGAAAGATAGGCTGTACCGAGTCTTTCCGGAAAAAGCCGAGTGGGTGTGGGCGGAGCTAAATAATCACGAGCGCGCGAAGCTTTTGTGTTGAGAGCGTCTGGAAGCTGTGACATCCTAAAACAAACAATGGCTAACAATCAAATTCAGCCATACATTTTTGATCCAGAATCAGATCCCGAGGCTGAAACTGATGACGAGCAGCAGCAGCAACGACTACAGCAGGACGTCTCTATGTAGTGTGTACTGGAACTGTATAACTTATATTTGCGTAGCGGTTTTTGTAAATGACTAATTTTCACTTTATTGTTAATTTTTATTTTAAAAAATTATAAATGATTTGAACTGGAGCGCTGTGTTTTTAGCACACCATGTCATGCGCGACTTTTAGAACATTTGTGTGTGTCTACTCGTGGTTTATGAAGACATGATTTGGTTTTACAATAAACAAACAGACACCTACAGTAGCCACCTAAACAAATGTATTTAAACAAACACACACCATACATCGCATGCTCCATAGATACATTAACTATACGTGATCATGTTGTTTAGCCTATTTGCTGTGCTTAAGTTACACGCCGATAGACACACAGATATTTGAAGCAGTTCTACTCCAACGCAAGACCGTTAACCTTTGGTGTTGGGACTGCTCCATCTTTGAGAACTAAACGATTAGCAAATCAGGTGTTGTGCTGAATTTCGACCCCCTGCCAAATTATTACCCCCCTCGTTGAAGTCAGTACCTGATTGCCTAATCCTAACCCCACCCCTAATCCTAACCCCACCCCTAATCCTAACCCCTCCCCCACAACTAATCCTAAACCTACCAATGCTAGGGGGGGGGTAGTAATTTGGCAGGGGTCGGAATTCGGCACAACATGTGCATAGGTTACGGCTATCGCTCTACAGCTGCGCGCTTGCCCTTCCGAGAGAAGTGCTCTTAGGACTTATAAGGAAATTCCGGCGCATCTGACGTCATACGTGCCCATACTCGAAAAAAACTTTCTGAAACTTGTGACAACCAGGAAGGAGTATTTTGAGAACAGAAATAATCAAACATACAACTTAATTTTTGAAACTTTGTCCATGTTTAGCATGGGAATCCAACTCTTTAACAGTGTAAAAAACTCACTATGCATGAAATAGCATTTCACCCCCCTTTCAGGAACAAACACGTCAAAACATTCCTCATTTAAATAATTAATCAGGCATGTGATTGGCTAAGGACAAAAAAGCAGGAAAATATACCGAGCAGGAAGGACATTCTTCAAAATATCTTCTTTTGTGTTCAGCACAATAAATAAATTAATACAGGTTTGGAACAACATTACAGTGAATAAATAATGACAGAAATTTTATTTTTGGGTGAACTATCCCTTTAAGGACAAGCGGGTGCATGTTTATTATTAGGGCTACTGTCTCTTTAAGATCTGTACGCGACGCGTCTAATATACACGCGCATTTGACAAGCAGATTTCTCTAAATTTTCTCGGTTTGCTTTCAGTTTAGACATAACCAACTTTCCTTATGTAAACCTTGTGTGTATTTGAGAGTATTAGCGAAATAAGACTCGAAAGATAACTTAGTCCAGTAACCAGGCGCTGTTACGCCGCCTTTTAGTGAATGTGCGCGTCGGGTGTTCTCGCGCTCAGTAAAGCACATGTTAGAACAGCGCATCAGCAGTGAATGACATGTTTAACCGGCAAGGCTTTAAAGCACATGCAAATAATTAACTTTTGTGAACTCACTGAACTGATGTGTCCCGTTCCTCTGCGTTAACATTTGATATGAGTATATTTGTCGCGTTGTACACTAAATGCTGTTGAGACGGAGGCGCCAGAACTGCAACTGATAGAATGCACGATATACATATTTCTACAAAAAGCAGTCAGCAGCTTGCTTGGAGCAAGGATCATAGCGCAAATTTGAACTATATCGATACATGCGATATGGTCTAATTCCAGGGTTCGAATTATGATTTCATCTTTGTGGGGGTCTCTTTAAAAAAAGAAAAAAAAAGAACCCATGAACAGGCGTGGTGTATGTGATAAATAAATAGCTAAATACTGCACTTCATTATTTTAAGTTCAACGTAGGTTTATTAATACAGGAGTAGAGAATATTTGGGTGGAGTTCGTTACCTCTAGGAGGGTCTGGGGGCTTGCCCCCCCAGGAAGAAAAATTTGTACATTTTAAAGATAAATTCATTAATCTGGTGCACTTTGAGTCACCCGAATCCCCTGTTAAAAATAATCCAATAGCCCAAACATATGATATTCTTTGATTTAGATCTGCATCTGATCATCATTACAATTTTTCAAATTCTCAATGTTAAGCATGATAATATGGTAAAATATCACACTGAAGTAGGCTGATTTAAAATTAACATTTATTTAAATTAAAAGTTATTCTTTGGCCAAAATTTCCTTAATATCCTAAACAGAGGCTTTTTACTCCCTTCAAAGTTAAATTGTCAATGTTTCATTACATCACTGTTGGCAAACACTCTTTATCAGAATAATTTTTTTACCTTTAAAATAGGGCATTTTTCCCTCTAATTTTATGTAGCCCATGCTCCATCTTTCTTTTAAAATATTCCTTAATTTGATCAATATATTAAATCAGAATAATACGACGGTAGGCTGTTACCAATCAAATTAAATAATTTACATTGAAAAATTACAACTGTAGTAAATGCCCTGATATGTTTTCCTTGATTGATTTTCTCTAAAGAGAATTACGTTGTTGAAAACGAAAGTAAAAGAGTGACGCTCATTTCGTTTTACCATGATAAGTGTTCCGTGTCTTTATTAAAATCAACACATTATAATGATTTATCTGTCATCCATCCTCGATTAATTTGAATGTAGGCTAATTTTTTTTTATTATTTGTCTCGCCCGACCCGCGCAGCACTATCGGAAAACTATACGGTTTGAGAATGGCCACAGGCCGAGTTTTGTTGAGAGCCGGAGGCGGCTGCCTCGTAATTCCATGCAGGAAAACCCTGAAAGGAGTTCGCTAAAATATTGGTGGGGGCCTACCTAGCGTCCCCCCAAATCATTTTTTTGCTAGTAGCTACTTTTGTGTATTTAAATGTCTGAAACCTAAAATAAACATTATGTGGTTGAAAACACTGAATAGTTGTGATATATTGAGTGCATCTGTCTCTGTCTCAGCGCCAGCCAATGCGCGAAAGCACTTTTGAATTTAGCCGTTGATCACGTGATGCACTGACTGTTCTAATCACACCGCTGTGAACGTACGTGCGAAAGGGTTAACAAATATGCCTCGATTATTGAAGGAAAAAGTGCTTTAGTTGTAATTTAAAATGATGGTGCTGATGATTTTTAGAGCCCCCACAGGTGTAGGATTTTACTGCTTTCATGGGAGCTCATACTCTCTCTATGGGAGCTCATACTCTCTCTATGGGAGCTCAGCTCCCACTGGCTCCCACGTAATTCGAACCATGTCTAATTCCATATCACATTTAAAAATAAATCGATATATTTTTTATATCGATATATCGCCCAGCCCTACTGGTGGCCTGACGGCGATGTTCTTGTCAACTGACAATGACACCACTGTAGCGCGAGAGCGACTGAGGTACAACATTTTTTTTACAGATCTGCATGATTCACGTAGGTCACATTTTCAGGTCGGAAAATCCGGAATTCCGGATTAATCCGGAAAAATCACATCCCTGATTAATATGCAGAAAAAAGGGGCGGGCCTGGTTGAGTTCGTTAGTAGTGTGTTGAAATTGGCGGTTATGGTAAGGGATGAGATATTTCCCAAACAAGCTTGAAGTGGTTGACCAATCACAACACACTGATCCGGTTGACCAATCAGAGCACATTGTGCTTTTCAGAAGGAGGAGCTTCATAAAGAAGGAACTAAAGGAGCATTACTGACAGACTGCAAAGAGAGGTGCTGCACCAATGTAAAGAATAATGTGGAGGTTTTTTTCTTGAACGTGCAAGTATGAAACTCTATTCTTGTCGACTAGCTGAAGACGTTACTGTAGATTTAGCCATTAATAGACATTAGACGCAGTACAACCTTGAAAATAAATTACAGCACAGCGCTACAACAGTGAACTCCGTTAGAGAGCTACATATGGCATTTTATCCATTCAATAAATACCTTACTCTGCGTCACTTTTAACAACTTCTCAAATCTCTCAGTTCTCACCATCTCCGAAAAGCCAAGGCAATGTTGATTCTTGTTTTATTACGAGCTCTGCCGCGTTCTCTGTTCTCCAGCAGACTCTCCTCTGTTCGCTGTTTGTTTAAAACATGTGATTCCTTAGAGGTTTGAGATTTAGCTGCTCCATGTCAATCTTTCTTTTATTTACGGATATGAAGAGACACACACGGGCGAGTGGCGCAAGTACGCAATTTCCCACGAAAATCATCCCACTAGATGTAAAATACAAACATTTATAATGGGCTTACCATAGTGAATTAGGGTAAGACAAAGACACAGTTTGGAAGGATTGATGATGTCTTGAATTCTATAAATTAAAAAAAAAATTAAAAAATAAAAAAAAAAGCTAAATAGTGTACCCTTAACAAAAATACAAGGTGCTTTTAAAGTCTCCAGAATGTCTTGCCCCATAAACCTTTTTGCATGTTTTCATAAACAAGTCAAATGATTTTGTCTGGTCACATGGGCAGATCATATTGTATTAATTTAAACCTGGAACAATTCTTTAAGAAATGATGCAAAAGATGACGAGTTTGCTGGTCATTTCAGAGTTTAGTTTACTGTAAGATATCGGTCACCGTCCTTGAAATGAACCGTCTTTGTTGAAAAAGGTATTTTGAGTAAGGTATGCATTCAACAGGCTGGTGATGGGCATTTCAGAGATAATACAGTATTTACCAGCCGCAGTCTGTAATCCACTTCACAGAAAGCAATTTAAAGCAGATTGCAGACAGAAGCAGCAGACAGCAGTGGCACTGCATTACTCCCATGTGTGCGTCACTCCACGCATTGACCTGTGCACGGTTTACCGGCACCGCACGGGGAAGAGGGCACAGACTCTCTCAAATGAGTGGCATGAAAACCCTGTTCCCGTCTAACGAGTCAGAATGGAAAATAATGATCCCTCTCAAAGGTCAACACCTCTGACGTCAATAACACACAAAAGACACCCACGCGGCAGGAGACATATTGGAGTCGTGGATCTGTGTTGATTTCAAAACATCACAGAGTGCCTCTATATATAGAGCTTCGGTCCAAAACGAGTGGCAAACAGCAGATGTGTTTTTTTTAATCATTACCATAATGTGTGTTTTTTTAATCATTACCATAATGTCTGTTTTCCTCTTTCTTAACTGAATATGCCACTCTCTGCAGCTGCATAATTTAACTATTTATGGCTTATGAAACCTGTAGAGGGTGTTCTGTTCAATCTGAATCTACTTCATTGACTCTTGCACAATTAATGAAGCTGAACAAATTGAATGAGAGATATCAAATGCACAAACATTAACCCTCCTCATCATGATGTTCTACTGAAAGTGATTTTAAATTTGGCTCAAAGGAGCTTGAACAGAGAAATCCATACATGAATATCCAGAGGAAAACACAATAATCAATGTCAAGTGCATAATCGCACCACATTATGAAACAAGCCAGTTACAACAAACACAACCTGAGTCAATGATTATTTTCTCTATTAAACAAGTCAGATATTTGTTAAATTAAAGGAGCTATATGTAAGAGTTTTCATGTATTAATTACTTGTTTATTGCCATGTGTGAACATCTTGTAACGAGACTTTCCCCGACTTGCTAAGCTGTCTATGAAAGCCTGTAGACTGGTTTTTATGTGACTGCCTTGGGCTGGTTTTGCAGGGAAAACCAAAAGGATGTGATGTCTACACACGCTCTATATCGTCTATAGTCTCAAACACTTTATAATCAAACTAACAATATTTTTTTATCATTAACAGTCTTTTTAAGATGCATCTTATGAGAGTAACAAACACATTTTAAAAATCTTTACAAAAAAAAAAGTATCCAAGTCTCTTTTATACTGACCAAAACTGTATTAATGTGATCAAAAACAGTTAACAGTAATATTGTGACATATCACTACAATTTAGAAAAACTATGTGAATATATTTTAAAAATGTAATTTATTCCTGTGATCAAAGCTGAATTTTCAGCATCATTACTCCAGTCTTCAGTGTCACATGATCCTTCAGAAATCATTCTAATATGATGATTTGCTGCTCAAGAAACATTTCTGATTATCATCTGTGATGAAAACAATGTGTGCTCTGCTTTATATTTTCATGGATTTCTTTTATTTCTGGATTCTTTGGTGAATAGAAAGTTCACAAGAACATTGTTTTGCATATTTTTAATTAGATTTTATTTTTAATTAGATTAACATTTTAGCTTAAGTTTTAGTAATTTTTAGCTTTTGCCCTTTTTTTTCGTTTTTTAAAATAAGTCTATATAGATTTAGTTTTTATTTTATTAAACAAAACTAAAAAGTTGTTAATATATTATTTTAATGTTTATTTTATTATATTTTTGCAAATCAATATTTTTGTAATGCTTTTATTTTTATTTGGTAATATTTGATTATTCTCCCAAAAAGTAAGACATTTTTATACAAAATTGAAACAAAAAATTTTCAAAAACATTTTGCATTTCCAAATTGATAACTGACACACCTCACACATACTTGCTTACTCTTTACTGTGTGTAGGCATTTTTTTAGTATGCAGTACTTAAGCAAGTATTTGATTGTGAATAGCCAAAGCTTCAGGACAGTGCCGCCATCTAGTGTGAGAACACAGGACACACAGATGAGGATCTTTCACCTCATGTGACCTACGAGCAGACATGAGAATATACTCACCGTATTTATCTCTGAGGCCGACGGTGCATCGAAACACCCCACCAAACGCCACATCCTCACCAAAAATCACTACGGGAGAAAGACATTTAATATTAGCACTTGAGACCTTTCAGTTATCGTCAGTTAGATATAAGAGAGTAAAGCCTCGTTCAGACTGTCAGTCCAAATCACAATTGTGTGAATATGCGATTGGAATTCAATCATATTAAACAAGTGTGAACGGCAAAAAAAAAAAAACTGATTTATAGAAACCCGTTTCAAGCTTCATTCATATGTGGTTTGAAGTCCTATTCAAATCTCATTTCTGAAAATCCATCAGTCTAACTGCTGTGATCGGATTTTGTGCATCATATCTGCCCAAATCACTTTCTCACACGTCGTCGCGTGTCCTGACGGGTCTTAGACTATTACAAATCAGTGTGCGCTATCCAGTGCTTGAAGTGGGGGAAAAAGGTGCCGGTACTCTCTTGCATTAGCAAATCATGACATTTGAGATTTCTACAGTGAAAAACAAAACTTGGATATATTGCTGGTACATCAACAATTTATTGTAATTTATTAACAACATAAATGTATTTAAACAAGTGTGTGTGTGTGTGTGTGTGTGTGTGTGTGTGTGTGTGTGTGTACCTCTGTTGACGTGTCTGGCTCTGGCACACGCGTTCTTTTAGTACCTTTCAGAAGCCAGGCTAACATAACGACTTAAAGGGTAACTAAACACTAAAACAACTTTTTTTTTAGTTAATAATCTGTAAGAATGGAGCTTCATAAATGCTGTTCATTGATTAGAGTAAATTTTTTGACATTTGGGTTTAAAGTGTTTTAATTCTACAATATATGGTGTAAAAACGTCTGAGTGCTGCCCTCTTCAGGTTGAACGGTGGCTACTGCAGTTTTCTTATTGGAAGTTGTGGTACCCTCTGACGTCAGAGTACCAGCTGACCACGCCCTCGCCTACAGAGAGATGCCTCTCAGGTGCACCCCCCCCCTCCGCTGGGCTCTGCCCACTTTTACAGCATTTTTCAAATATTGCTCTAACCAGGGGTTTAGTTACCCTTTAAAAAACTCAACACACTTTTTAGTTTTTAGGTTTTCAATTTCAGCAGTGAAAAATCTGTTATGGTCAGGCGGACAGCTTTTTCGAACTAGCGTCCGTTGAGAAGTGAACTTCTGATAGGGTGGGCCGACTGCTTGCCTTTACGTGATTCGTCAAGATCTGAAGTAATTCACGTAGTGCCCTCTGGGTAGTGTAGTTTATGAAACGTTAGGTCATTACCAAACTCTCTGACACTGACGCTTTTTCTGTCAGTGGTAGAGTACCGGCTACATGCGAGAAGTAGCGGTACGCAAGAAAAAGTGCAGGTACGCTTAAGAGTAAAATGTAGAAGTGCCGGTACTGCGTACCGGTGAGTACCGCCCCACTTCGAGCACTGGCGCTATCTGAAGTTTGACCTCATATCCCTCAAACAAAGGCTCTGTTTACACCTGGTATTAAGATGCGTTTTGGTCGATCGGATCACAAGTGGGCGAGGGAGACACATACCTGTTTACACGAGGGGCCTCATGTACAAAGACTTGCGTTGAATTCATACTAAAACATTGCGTACGGACAAAGCTGTATATGTGCGTACGCACAAAAAAAACAGATGTATGAATCTCTGCGTACGAAGGATCCCACGCATATTCTCTTTGTACATCCCAATTAACGTAAAAATGAGCGCACATGCACGAGCACAACGCCCCACCCAGTCTCCTCCCTTAATTAAATACATTTAAATATGGTAATGAGTCCACTTTGGCAAAAGAAAGGAGTAAGAAAATGGCTAAAGCAAGCGGCAAGAAGCGAAACTTTACAGAAAGTGAATCGGAGGTGCTATCGGAGGTAGAAACGAGAAAAAAAAATTTTGGAACTTTGTCCTCCGGAATTAATAACAAAAGGAAAAAATATGAGTGAGAGAGTTTGGCTGATGCCGTCAATGCGGTGGGATCTGAAAGTCGCACTGTAAATGACCTTAAAAAAAAAAAATGGTCTGATATAAAAGTGGACGTTAAATGGAGAACTGCTGCGCACCGACAAAGTGTGGGCAGAACAAGCAGTGGTAAAGGGGTCAGAGAATTGCCTCAATTATGGGTGACACTTTACTCTCTGGAGTAGTATCCGCTGCTGTGGGAGACTCGGATTTACTACAGGACTGCCACGAAGGTAACCAATATTATCTGCACATTTATTGAATGGAAATGTTTCTGATTCATATATGCAAATTCTTCTTCAGATGGCGCCTTTATAGCAATGCGTGTGCAGTCGATCGCTCCGATTACATTAGTAAAACCGGCTATCGCTGCAAATTGCGTTTTAATGTTTGGCTGGTCAACTGCATCATATGGGAATATCATATGCTTTTATATGTTCTTACTTCATTGCATAATTGATAGAATATTCCCATAAGGCTCGTGTGACAATATATGTAAATTATTTTATAAATTGCAAATTAATAGCAATGCTTCCCACAGGTGGTAGTGCGATAGACTTGTAGAACAATTCATTGTGTAATGTTTGCAACTTAACTTCATTGCCTGTAAGAGTCGCCAACGAACAAAAACTATGAGAAATGTACGTACGCCAGACATGAAATTGGCGTGGAGGAACGCACATTCTCACGTTAATTTCACTGTTAGTACATCCGACCGTGAGCGTGAAAGCTGGCGTACGCAAAGTTTTTGTGCGTACGCAAGATTGATACATGAGGCCCCTGGTGTTTTAATCCGTCTCTTTTGTCTACTTTCAACCACTTCTGACCTGATTTCTTCGATGGGAGTGTCTATGGGTGGGTAAATGTATTTGTTTTTCAGATCTTTAGATCTAATGGACGAAATGAGCTCACGCAATTTACATTTAATCGCGACCGGAGACGATGGAAAACATACGGAGAGCAGCAGCTTTTGTTTATGCTCTGACAGCCACAAGACCAGCCGAACGCTGTGAGTGTGTGTTAGAAATCAGGAATGTTGAGAGAATATTGTGCTTGGTACATTTTTCATCTTCAAACCAAACTTGGGTCTCCAGCTGATAAAGTTTAAATCCCGTATGGCTACAGCTCTTCCCATTATGTGTGTTATGTTTGAACACATTCGAAATTTGGAAGTGGTTGAAAGTGGACAAGCTCAAAACGTTTTAGACCTTATTTAGTGTCGTTCACTTGTGATCTGATCGACCAAACGTAAGACAACACCGCAAACCCCTCCATGTTGTTTTTGGCATATGCCTACCAACCCAAAGGCATTGCCATAGAAACCAACAAAGAAATCCCAGAAAACAAAAGAGTGCCATGGGACACACAAATCATATCTCTGAACAGTTGCGATACATGGTGTGGACAGGCAATCATTTAGAGCTGGATGGACAGTGAACATCTACTGGTACCTGCGGTGGGATCACTGGCAAGCGTGTTGTCCAAGGCACTGGTTACTGACTGGAATAAATTCATCTTCTGTGTCGGGCCTGCGGAGACAATTCAAGTCAATCCCACAGTAATGCCTCATGTTTCATAACAGCTTCAAACACCTATTAGATTTTACTGCTTAAAGAGGTTTACTGCTTAACCTATTATGCTATTTTTCATGCAGGGTATCTGCACATTTTTTAACAGCATATTTAATGACTTTTAAGACCATTTTAAGTCCTCTAAAAGGCAAATTTAAGACTTTACCACGACAAAAAAAAACAGGTAAATGTTCAACACGACAGTGTTAATTTTGGCAGCCATTTTTGTTTTAGTCTTAGTCTTTAGATGAAAATGCTTATTGGTCTTATTGGTCACATTTTAGTAATTTTGTCTTTCATAGTTGTAGTTGACAAAGTCAAACTTCAGTTACCGACATTCATTTTGGTAGCTATTTTATATGTAGTCTTTAGACAAAAAATGACATTATAATTTTTCGCTTTAGGCCAATTCAATTAAGCTTATGAGACATTTGAATCAAGGTAACAGGCTGTTTTGACAATGCACTCTTTAGCAGTAGCACTTGTGCGATTCTACATATCCCTGTTCCTTAGTTCAGAGGTTCTCCAATCTTTTATAGTGCCGTAACCCCTCTTGCACTTAGATGCAGTCACACCTTTTCCAATATCTGCCCCTTTTAATCGATTTTTTCCAGTTCATTTTTTACCTTTATAAATACTTTTATAAAATAAATAATGCTTTAAATAAAACAATGTTCAATAAATATGCAATGATGGTAAAAACGAGGTGATACCTTTAAACATTAAAGGGTTAGTTCACCCAAAAATGAAAATTATGTCATTAATGACTCACCCTCATGTCGTCCCAAGCCCGTAAGACCTCCGTTCATCTTTGGAACACAGTTTAAGATATTTTAGATTTAGTCCGAGAGCTTTTTGTCCCTCCATTGAAAATGTACGTACGGCACACACTCTTTGTCCAGAATGGAAATAAAGACATCATCAAAGTAGTCCATGTGACATCAGTGGGTTAGTTAGAATGTTTGGAAGCATCGAAAATACATTTTGGTCCAAACATAACAAAAACTACGACTTTATTCAGCATTGTATTGTCTTCCGGTTCTGTTGTTGATCCGCGTTCACGATTCCGCAGTGACCCTGCTGACGTAAGACGCTGATGACGTGTTATCTGGTGCGCCCGAGCTTCGTTTACAGTTTGAGGGAGACGGGCGCTGTATTCAAGCTATTCTACATTGTTTGTATTGCTATATTTTTTTTTTAAATGGTGCGTAGGTGTGCATGTCGCGGATGTCCTAATCTCCAGATAACACGTCATCAGCGTCTTACGTCAGCAGGGTCACTGCGGAATCGTGAACGCGGATCAACAACAGAACCGGAAGACAATACAATGCTGAATAAAGTCGTAGTTTTTGTTATGTTTGGACCAAAATGTATTTTCGATGCTTCCAAACATTCTAACTAACCCACTGATGTCACATGGACTACTTTGATGATGTCTTTATTTCCATTCTGGACAAAGAGTGTGTGCCGTACGTACATTTTCAATGGAGGGACAAAAAGCTCTCGGACTAAATCTAAAATATCTTAAACTGTGTTCCAAAGATGAACGGAGGTCTTACGGGCTTGGGACGACATGAGGGTGAGTCATTAATGACATAATTTTCATTTTTGGGTGAACTAACCCTTTAAATTAAAATCGCCAGTAGGTGGCGGTAAGTCACTATCTTTATGAGCGAGTCATCCGTCATCGAGTCATTCATTCATAAGTAACAAACACAGTCTATGGTAACAAAGCAAGTGGCTGTATTTATGAACGGGTCATTGAATCTCACGATTCGTTAAAAGCCACAGATTCGTTCTCGAATCACCGCTGTGTGCTGCAGTTCTGCCGTGGCTTTCGTTGCAAAATAGCAATAATATGATCAACATTAAAAACACTGCTAAATATCAGCCTGTATTGATCGCAGATTTAGTCGCACAAACAGCGCAAGCGGCTCGTGACAGAATAAAGACCAACTGAATGACACTTCAATTAATTTAAGTAGAAAATATCAAATGAAGATCACTGAACTCCAGCTTACTTGTCTGTGTTTTCAGATCATCCGCGCTTCTTCAGCAGTGTAGAGAGCGCGCGCGCGAGCATGGTTGCCAGATACTATTGACAAGACCGATAATTGGGGATTTAATTATTTAAATCTGGCAACTGTAAGCATGAACGCTCGTAAACACAGTCTGTAATGTGTTGTTGTCTCCTTTATTCGTTGCCCCCAAATGGTGCGCACTGTTCAATAAACAAAAAAAAAAAAAAACGGATGACGAGTCGAGAATTTAAGGTCCGTACGTGAAATTTAAGACCTCCTTATCGGAAATTTCAGATTTTAAAGACATTTTCAGGCCTTAAAAAGCGAAAATTTTATTTAAGACGTTTTAAGACTTTTTAAAGGACCCGCGGGGACCCTGTTCATGGGAATAATCTATTTTGGGAGAAAAAAATATTTTTCAAATCTTTTGCGTTTTCTCGCAAAACCTGTTGTGAGCTCGAACAAACACAAGTCCTTTTGGCCTGCTTATAGAGACCAATTTATATTATAAAGCTCGTCTTGAGGATTCAGATTATTTTATTTAACGCCATGTCAGCATTCAAAGCTATTTTCATGGCAAAAATTAAATTACGAAAATACAAATATCATTTAAATACAATAAAAACAAATACAAAAACAGCAAGTCATGATTTCCATTACACGAGAGTAGATGTTAAAACTTCATGCTGATTTGTACTCTGCTTTCGCCAAGATAAGCACCAACTAAGACATAGCTTTACAGTAACCTATGCTTCTCCATCCATTTACGCTTCTCTCCATATGGTGATGTAACTCTCCTTTTGTCTAGTGTTAACACGCGTCAGCACACACAACGGCTGCAACCACAGTGCGGTCCCCCCATGACAACGGTCTGGATTGAGCTGGGTAGGGGACATCTCTAGGGTCTTCAAGTGGGCACCTTCCGTCCTCAGTGTTTCATCGACTAGCCCACGACACCTCAAGAGGGCTCGACAGTGACTCTGGCGTCCCAGAGTCACCCCCCTCCGTCCCCCACTCAACTCAGCCCA
The DNA here is from genome assembly GCA_026230005.1 of Gila orcuttii. Taxonomy (NCBI): domain Eukaryota; kingdom Metazoa; phylum Chordata; class Actinopteri; order Cypriniformes; family Leuciscidae; genus Gila; species Gila orcuttii. The sequence goes on from JAPDVR010000018.1 coordinate 6,494,269, forward strand.
GCTTACTGACCTCTACATCCCTCCTGCTGCTGAGACCTAACCACAATCTCACAATCTCTCCACAACCCAACCATACGCGCCAACCCGTTTGACTAAGGCTGTTGAGCCCCAGCGTTAATATGCAGTTTCAGTGGCAACGGTTCCGTATGGCATACCACCTACCGCAAAACACAATATCTGCCCAACCACCCGTCATTCACGCAAAATACACAGGAATGTAATGACTGTAAATACTATACAACCTATACAAATAAACCAACAGACTCTTCAAGTTTTCAAGAATTCTACGAAACCGTAGCATGGCGGCCTGTACACAGCCAGCCAGAATCTTTCCGTCTCAACCACAGCCAGTTGCTGCTCCTTTCTGCTGCTTCAGATAAGTTCTTTACTGTGCGACGCAACTCTTGGCCACTGAATCCGACGTCTCTGAGGAACCGGGTTGTAGAGTGTGCCACAAAACCTCGACAACCCACTTCCACTGGATAAACCTGGACTCTCCATCCTCGCTGTTCTACTTCAGTGGCCAGATGAGCATACCGCAGTTTCTTCCTCTCATATGCCTCATCTACCGCATCCTCCCATGGCACTGTTAACTCTATCAGTTGAACAATGCGTGCTGATCCAGACCACAAAACAATATCTGGTCGTAGGTTAGTGGTGGCAATCTCAGGTGGAAAAATAAGCCGTTGATCAAGATCAGCCAGCATCTTCCAGTCCCTAGCAGCTTCCAGTTGTCCTGGGCGAGAATTGGTGTTAGCACCTTTTCTTGGTGGTTGCTCGCCTGGGCGGAGGAATATTGTCTTCTGCGTGTAATGCTTTGCTAGAACAGGCGGCAACTTATTGGTCATACTACACTTGCCTTCCAATGCTAAAGCCAAACGTCGCAATACTTGGTCATGGCGCCAAGTAAACCGACCTTGGCTAAGAGCCACCTTACATCCTGTCAAAATGTGCCTTAAAGTGGCAGGTGATGAACACAAAGGACAAGAGGGATCCTCTCCTACCCAGAGGTTTAGGTTCTGCGGTGATGGGAGAACATCATATGTTGATCTAATAAGGAAACTGATCCTACTCTCTTCCATTGACCAAAGGTCTTGCCAGCCCATTTTGCGCTGTTCCACACTCTCCCATCTCATCCACTCTCCCTGCTTGGCCTGGGAAATGGCCTTTATACATCTCATCCTCTCCTCCTGCTTTCGCACCTCGTTGACTACCAGCTTCCTCCTTTGAGCTGGGCCTGCCTTGTGCCATTTAGGAGGAGCTAAACTGAGCCCAAAACCCCCTCTTCCATGCTGTACCTGTCCCACGATATCCCCAATTTGAAGGTCAGCCTTTGCCTCTACTACAGATTGCTTTGCTGACCACTTTCTACCAGTTTTTACCACAGGAGCTGCCTCCCTTACACATTTGTTGCGTGACTCTGCTAAAGTCATTTCCAGTCTGACCTTGGCACACTTAAACTCCTCGGTTAAAGCAGAGACTGGCAGCTGCAATACTCCTTTACTATAAAGTCCCACTCTAATGAGGCAACGTGGAACTCCCAACCATTTCCTGATGTATGAACTTATTAACGCTTCCAGCTTATCCACTGTTGTCAAAGAAACCTCGTACACAGTCAGTGGCCACAGCAACCTTGGCAGTAGACCAAACTGAAAGCACCAGAGTTTTAGTTTGACTGGTAGAGCACAGCTGTTTATGCTCTTCAACCCTTCCACTGCTTGTCGTCTAACTTCTCCCACTCGAACGGTGTCCTTTAGATCCCCATCGTACCATCTCCCAAGACTCTTCACTGGCTTCTCAGAAACTGTTGGTATTGCCTCACCATTAATGAAGAATGTTTTATCTACTACCTTTCCTTTAACTATCGAGATGCTCCTTGATTTAGAGGGCTTAAATTGCATTCGTGCCCATTCAATATTATCTGTTAACTTCCCCAATAACCGATTAGTGCAGGCTACTGTTGTAGTCATGGTTGTCATGTCATCCATGTATGCTCTGATTGGTGGTAGTCGGATCCCAGAAGCCAAGCGCTCTCCTCCTACTACCCATCTTGATGCCCTAATGATTACTTCCATTGCCATGGTAAAAGCCAGTGGAGAAATGGTGCATCCTGCCATTATTCCAACCTCTAAGTATTGCCATGCGGTGCTGAATTTTGGAGTTGAGAAACTAAATTGCAAATCTCCAAAATAGGCTTTCACTAAATTTGTTATTGACATTGGTACTCTGAAAAAATCAAATGCTGCCCAAAATGCATTAGACAAATCCAGGAATGTCACATGGAGCTCCTTCCTCTCCTTTTTAGCTGATTGAATTTGTTGCCAGATAACATTGATGTGTTCTAAGCATCCTGAGAACCCTGGAATGCCCGCTTTTTGAACTGAAGTGTCAATGAAGCCATTCTTTAATAGGTAGGTGGACAATCTCTGCGCAATAATGCTGAAGAAAATCTTACCTTCGACGTTTAATAGTGAAATAGGACGAAACTGACTGATGCTTGTAGCATCTTTTTCTTTAGGTATAAAGACTCCACCTGCTCGGCGCCATGCTCTAGGCACAACCTGCTTTTCCCATGCCACTTTTATCAATTTCCACAGAATTCGTAGAACTCCTGAAGCACTCTTGTACACTCTGTACGGAACTCCATTAGGCCCTGGAGATGATGAAGCCCTTGCCTTTCTCACAACCTGCTCTATCTCTTTCCACTTAGGTGCACAGACCTCCATTTGGTATTCTGGTGGATTGATAGGTGGGATATCTGACGGAACTGACATAGGCTCATGCCTTTTTGCATCTGTATGCGTTTCCTCCAAATATCTCTCTAGCTCAACCCTAGATGCTTTTAAAGTGCCATTCTTCTCACTGGTAAATAACTTCTTTACGAATTTGAATGGGTCTTTATAGAAATTAGCCCTCGCACGCTCCTTTTTGTAGCGTTTCCGTAGGCGCTTATTATACAAGATTCTTTAAATTAACATATATGATAAAAAAAATCCAAAACCATTTCTTCGTCTTGAGGAAGATTGTGTTGTAGCTCGTTGTCTACGTTACCATGATTGTAATTTGTGTTTTAACAACGTTTAGCTCACGAGTTATTGATCCAGGAAGTTCGAATATGTGAATATATTGCCAACTCCATTGAACCCCTTGATTCGTTTTATTTAGGGCTGCAACAACTAATCGATATAATCGATAATAATCGATTATGAAAATCGTTGTCAACGAATGTCATTATCGATTAGTTGCTCTGCTTACGTCACGGGGAGCATTTACTGGTGATTGGTTGAAACAGGCCTATCATGATGCGGCACACACGCACACACACGCAAGGTCTCTCTCCCTGTGCCGCTCTGTCGTGCAAAATTTATGTTAAAACAATGTTGTATATAATTTAGATTTTTTTGTTTTTCATGGTTGTCAACTTGCCATCAGCAATTATCATTAAAAACAATGCAAATATTGATATTAGTAAAACTCAATGTGTGGCTTTTGTACACTTTTACACATAAATACCATGATTAAGGGTTTTATTTAGTTGTAATAAACAAAAAAATCAAATTGAAATTTTATCCGATTAATCGATTAATCGAAAAAATAATCGTCCGATTAATCGATTATGAAAATAATCGTTAGTTGCAGCCCTAGTTTTATTTTTTATAAACGCTCCATTGTTAAGGAACGGAGCTGTCTGAAACACTGCCAGCGGGACATTAAACAGGAAGTGTTTATCCGAGCACACAACAGGTTTTGCTAGAAAACGCAAAAGTTTTGCGAGAGAATGCAAGTTTTGAAAAAACAAAATTTAGTAGAAGTTATACCACCAGACCATTAAGGAATACGAATGCTATTTGTGGATCTATGCATTTATTCACTAACGTGAAAAATCTCGAGACTAACAATATATTGTATCATAGATATAGTGGATGTAAGAATGAAACTACACATTAAACATGAGTTCTCAATGTACTTTTGAAATTGATTTCTGTCCATTGCAAACTTGCATGGTTGGAACTACAGCTTGGGTTATGGTTAGAAGCAAAGTTTCTTGTTAAAACTTCATGTGAACTTTAATAGATCATGATCTTGGGTAAAATAAGCAAGCTAACCACTTTTTTAGCATGTTATATGTTTGGCAACAGTTCTTCTAACCCTAATTGATGGAGTGTGTAGCTTTTCATTTCTTAAACAACCATGTAGAAAGATCAGTTTTTAAACAAAAAGAACATGCTGATTTTGCAGTCTGGATATTTTACTAATTCAAATGGGTTAAAACTAAGTTAAAAGTTAAAACGTTTAAGTTAGAAAAAAAGTTAAAAAAAGTTTTAAGTTAAAACTAAAAACAAATATTGTTTTAATGTGCTTTAACATGTAGAAAAGGAGAAATTTTAGCCTGTTAAATTTTACTTTACACAATTATAATTAATAAAGGGAACTATCACAATATGTCTTAAATGTCAGTTTATAAAATGGCCCATTTTAGCAAATGAAGGCATAGGTTTTGATTGTTCCTTTTATTAAACCAGTACATTAACTTTAAAGACTTATGAATATCTATTAATACAACTTAACAGTGTTTTTAATAAAATATGTTATTTAGGATAAATCTTAGCATCTTTTTTTTATACAGACCAGACACCAAGGTATATCATTCATGATCCCTTACTTGACATTAGCAACTAATCAAATCACCTCATATTATGTGTCAAGCACTATTGTGGTCACTGTTCACAACATCATACAACTATAAACAAGCCTGACAAGTCAGTTCCAATGGCTCAATGCGAGTTTGCATTGTCAAGAATGTTTAAAATGATTTCGGTTATGATTTATTCGGTTTATTATGAATATTAATTAATGATGGTAGCTTTTAGAGGTGAATCACATGAACAGGTCACTATCTTGTCAGTATTCCAGAGCTACTGTAAAGTGTAAACAAGGGCATTTACCATACTGAGTAGTCACCGGGTCAGGGTGAAAGGTAAAGTGCGCTGCGTGTCTCCTCTGTGTTTTCGGCTTGGCTGTGCAGTCGGGATAGAGTTTAAGCAGAGTTAGTCCCAAACTGCTGTGCACGCCACCGGTTAACCCGGTTAATGAAGACTTAACACCTGAAGTTCTCCAGAAGAGCCGCATCGCCGCCATGTTTGCGCTGGGAACCAAGCAGAACCTGCGCTCTGACGTCAACACTCACATTTACTCCTGCTGCTCTGATTGGCTGAACGCGTGGGAGGAGGTTTGATTGACAACCCACGTGACATACGGATGCCACGGACACCCCAATATGACCATCCTCGTGTTAAAGACCCCGATCCTAACATTTAAAATGTGTCATAAACACCCAATGTATACATTGAAATATTAATATTATACATTTAAAATTGGTTTCTATTAAGTAAAATTATTTTCTACTCACTCACTATAGTAATGTACTATGTATTAGTTATTTTTAATCTAATATTTATATTTAATTTATTTAATAGATCTTAATTTTTTTAAATCACATTTTACTCTTTTATTAAAAACTAATTTATTCAGTTATTTGTTAATATTATCCTTATAATTTTTTACGTTTGTTAGTTTTTCTCTAGACCCCGTAACTCCCTTACGGCCCCCGGACCCAAGTTTGAAAACCTAAACAGCATTTTTGGTCATGACAAAAGTAAAACAGCCATAACATACTAATCGTAAAAGATTATTAAACATAATGTGAGTTTAGAATATTACAATTCACAAAAAGACTTGACAAGTAAATCCAGAATATTTGGCCTTAATCTGAAAACTGTTTATTTGTTGATTCAGTCATTACTGTTAGGAAGTACTTTTTCCATGCATAAAAGTGTTAATATTTTGGGTACAATATTTAAATGTGAAAGTATATTAGTTAGTTTTCTTTTATCACAAACTTCTACAATGGTTTAATTTCAAACAAAACATTTTGGGGAAAATAATGTTTATTTTATTTTATTGATTGTATTGGGAAATATTGAAAACAGTCATTATGGTTTTGGGGTCCACAATATCCCATTCCATCCTATTTTTCAAATATTTCTTTAACAAAAGTCCTTAATGACATCACACAGGATGTGGCATCATCTTTGTTAGGAGAACAGTTACACAGAACCCTTTCTCCAGGAGGCAGTCAACACTCTTATTGCGAAATCAATCAATATCCATTTTAATGAAAATCTATAGAGATGATGATACAGAAGCCTGTTTTTATCATTAATGAGCACTGAAACGTAATCATGCATTCTGATGAAATGGTGTCATACTGAAAGGGCTTTATAAAGAATGAGACGGCAGTGAAAACATGTTAATGTGTCATATTGCAGTAGAATCAGAATTACTCCCATCTTGATTACAAATAAATACTCCGTTTGGAATATACCTGACAAGATGCGTTTTATTTTGTCATGTACACTTTCTTAATTACATTGTGGTCAAATAGTTAAGTAGAAATGGACAACAAACATGCATTTCTTTAAAACATCTAAAAGCAAGACAGCACCTAGAGACAGCAGAGGCTCAGAGCTGCTCTGAGGCGAGATAAAGACGTGTCTCAGTGTCTCCTGAGCACTTATAAACAGTGGTTTGAGTCCTGCAGGCTTCATCATCTCCAATCCTCATCATTTCCACAGGGTCTGAGTGGACGTTTTCACACATTCAGAAACATCCAACTTCCTCCCGCTGTTGCACATCTTGGCCAGGTTCTGCAGCCGTAAGTAAAGAAAGACGGTTTGAATGAAAATGTTGATCAGATTTTTGCTTAAAGGTCCCCCAAAATGAAAAATGTCCTGATTACTTACTTACCTCAAGGTCATTCAGGAAGTGCATGACTTTCTTTCCTAAGCTGAAGAGAAATTTGAGGAAAACACTTCAGGATTTTCCTCCATCTAATGCATGTGAATTCTGCTCAACATAGACCATTTTTGACTGTCCAAAATCCAGATTTAGGAAGCTTTAAAGGGCTCTGCACGACCACAGCTGACAAATAAGGGTCTATTCAAGTGAAACAATCAGTCTTTACATTTTTTTTTTTTTTTTAAATCTACCTTTTAACCAGAAATGCTCTTCTTGGTCCAGCTCTGCAAAGCGCATTCAGGAGAGTTGAGTTCACGGCCTCTCGCGTGATGAGAGCTGGATTCAAGGTGAGCATTTGCAGTTAAAAAGAACATCATTCTTTCACTACAGAAGACCCTGATTTGTCGGCTGGGCTCGTGCAGAGCCCTTTTGAAGCTGCCTAAATATAGATTTTGGACTGTCAAAAAAAAGTCTATGTTGAGCACCCTTCACTCGTATTGGAGAAAAATCCTGAAATATTTTCCTCTGAAACCTTAATTTCTCTTCATCTGAGGAAAGAAAGTCATATACATCTTGGATGGCCTTGGGGTGAGTAAATCTAATTTTTTTGGGAGAACCATTCCTTTATTGCACACTTTGTGTTGATGGATTTTCTATTGAAACAGAATTTCACGGTGGAACCTTTTTCAAATGGTCACAGGCACAATCTTGGAGACTTTACATAGAGTTTAGCAGGAAGGACATTCTCGTTCTAAAGAGCATTAACAGAAGATAGAACATGGTTTCCAAACTTTTGTCAGCTGAACTCCTTCATCCTAAAATATCTACCTGAAGCCCCACCGAGATTTTAAACTAATGTTTCAATAATTTAACGACACATTTGCATGTTCACGGTTCTCTGATGTCAGCCACATCCAGATAAATAAACAAAATTTAATCTTTTTTTAGTAAGTGTGTTAAAATAACTTTTTGAATTTTACAAATTAGATTAGATTTTCATCCACTCAAGAAGCCCAGTTTGGGAAACCCTGCAGTAGATTGTCTCAAAGCTAACCCACACGCATTCATTTACATTTCATGGGGTCTAAGAGGTATTAAAAACTAACAATCCATCACACATAATGCTGCATGAAGATGTTTGAGATGACTTACACTAGCAGCTCTTGCGATACTGTTGGGAGACTGAAGAGCCGCCAGTTCGTTAAGGATTCTCTTCAAATCACTGTCACACGGTTCTGCTGAATGCCAGAAAATTAACAATCATGATTACATTAAAACAGACAGAATTTGCTTTATACATGCAGGTTAATTCTCTACATTCCTATGAGGATAAGACTGATAATTAGTACATACTAGGGGTTGAACGACTTCAGAATTATTTTAAGTCAACATTTCTGTGATTGAAGGAGTCGGCGTCGACTAGTCGCTGATGACGTCATTAATGAAAAAATAAGCCTGAACCTCGAGCAGAGACTCGAACGCGACGGGTTGCCTTGTGCACAGATATGGTATATAACACAGCGCTACCCACAAGGCAATAGCAATATGAATGCATTAGTGAGGGAGCGATTGCGTGTGAATTACTTGTGCCTGGCAGAATCTCTCTACTAATAGTGAAGCTGTGGGTTTTAGTTACTAATGCAGCAGAGCATTCGTTTAGAATGGCGATTAACTTACATGTACAATAAGCTGTTTAAAACGTGCATTCACCGGATCAATTTTAAGCATCTAGATAGTATAATCAAACATATCTTGGGGAGCGGAGAATGCATTTATTTGTCATTTTAATTGTTAGAAACTGAACGTAAAAGTGGACTTCAAAGATTTCTTATCCTGTTGCGCCCTCTATATGGCATGAATGATCAGCAACTAGACAACGTCAAGCCTAACGCTTAAAGCGCCATTGCAGAGCATTTAAGTCGACTAATCTGTGCAACCCCTTGTACATTTAAGGGTGCACAAAGTAATATTTAAAATCACAGAACAAACATTTTAATTTAGAAAGAAATTAATAGTATTTTTGAGAAATATCGTTTTAAATGTAATTTCTGTTAATCGGTTTAATTTCAGATTAATAAAGGAATAGTATTTTTAAGAAATATCGGTTTAAATTCAATTCCTGTTAATTAATCTGTTTAATTTCGGATTAATATATCCAGTCAAAATAAAGGCTTAATATTTCATTATATTATAACAAATATTGTATTTTGAACATAGCCAATGTTTTGTTTTACATGCGCACCATGTATTCTTGAATTAATAACTAGTAGTCAAGGCATATTCATATGCATATGCAAAAAAAGGGGCGGGGCCTGGTTGAGTTACGTTGTTGCCATGTCCAATAAAGTTTTTTTCCCACCCCTGCACATTATGTAATTACGTGCTTGCGAAGGTGGTTCGATTTGATCAGCTTGTTCTCATTATCGGATTTGGGCTCGAACTGATACTGCAAAACCGATGTCATAGTTACAATAGTGTTTACAGCGCCTCGGAGAGCCAATCACAACAGGCTGGTGCCACCTGACCAATCAGAGTAGACTGTGCTTTTCGGGAAGCGGGTTTTAACTAAACAGAGCGTTCAGACAGAGGGTGAAAACAGGTACTGCAACAATTGAAATTATAAGAAAAAGAATGTTTTTGAACTTTAAATGAGGAAAACGTATTCTAGTAGTCCCCATAACACCATAAACAAATTTATGAACCTGTAAATGAGCATAATAGGACCCCTTTAAAAAGAAATATAACAATATAACTACTTAACTACATTTTGCAGCTGAAGACGCTGCCATTTTGAGTGTTAACGCATTGCGTTACAGAGTCAGAGCTTTCACGTTTTAAATTCAGTTTACAAATTTCAATTACAAGTTCTACAAGAAAGTCGAAATCTTGTAATTACGGTAATTCCATCAAGGCATGAGCGTAATTTAAAATACTACTTTATCATGGTCATATGATCAGACATTTATGATTGTGGAATAAATTAATCATGCAGCAAAGATACCTGCAAACAGGCTAATTCTACAATAGCACTGACATCAGCGAAATCAGTGTTGTATTAACCAGCAAAAAACGATTTTAAACACCTTTAGATACGCGATTGCTTTCAGAAAACATTTGTTAATTTTTAGGAGACTGTTGTTTGCACATATTAGCACGTACCTGGCTCAGGTGCATGTTGCAGTTGCAGGTATGGATGATCGAGGAGTTCTGCTATGGAAATCCTTTCTCTAGGATTGCGAACTAAACACCTCTGAAATTAACAGACAGACAGTAAGCACTGTACTATGAAATTGTTGAGGACATTAATTGACTGCGATTGAATAATGTGATTATTTCCAATTATTTATATTTGTAAGGATGTTTTCATGACATGAGCAAACCTCTTCACTCCTCTTTACATGCAATTTTCATTATTCTGATTATTTGCTAGGAATTGTGGTTATTTTTACTGCCATTATTCACAAAGCCCAACTGACTACTCACATTCAGTAGGTTTGTCACTGGCCACTGATTTTATCTATTTGCGTCAAATGCAAAACAAATTTCTATTGACGTACTGGATTATTTTCGGTGACGCACATAAAAATGTCTTTATTTCGATGTTTTTGACCATCAATATGTGGCATTATATTCATGTCACCCAATGTTGGCTGTTTCCTCAGCATCCCAAAAATGTGATGCCTTATTTACCGAATTTGCACGACAACATCATCTGTGTACGTCACAACTCACAAGCACATTCACTTTTTGGTCTGAGTGGAATAGATGTGATTAAAGTGTTTACATGCCCGTTTATTGTGATTAAAATCAGCATATGCCACATATTTTACTATGATTATGAGCTTAATCACAATTTAATTTGATAAAAGTATTGTGTTTACATGAGATAAAGTTTAATCACAATAACTCATAAATCTCATTATAATCGCACCATGAGGGTGCATGTAAACTTGGTCAATGACAGTTCAGCACAGCCAAACATTCTGCACACCTTAAGTACATCATGTAGGTCCTTTTCTGGAATATCGGGGAAGTCGATCTCATGGGAAGGGTCTATGATGGCATGAATTTTGCTTATCTGATTGGTGATGCTCTGGAATGGAGTCTTTCCATAAGTCATGCAATACAGGATACATCCCAGAGACCACACATCCCCTTTAGCACTGATCTGTGGACAGCAGAGGAAAGAATGATGGGATCAGACTGTGTAATCTACCATTATACTCTGTTCCTGCATGGAACACATTAATATCAGAGCCGATAATGACTTCGAGGCACTAGAATATGAACTCTTCTCACCTTTGACCCTGGCTTTCCATTGGAGGACGTGTCTTTAATGGCCTCTGGTGGCATGTAGTTTAGAGTCCCCACCTGACGCACATCATAAAAACAAGTCAATCAAGTAAAACAGACCAGAAACAACATTTCTCTGTAGATCAGTTCTCAGTTCTGCTCCAACCCAACCTGTGAGTCCTTCATGATGCTGGTCACGTCAGGTTGAATACGGTTGGCGATTCCAAAGTCTATTAGTTTCAGCGAAGCATCCACAATCACAAAATTAGCTGGCTTTAAATCACTGTGGATGATACCTTCAAATGAAAAATGCAAAGAAATAAACCAATTAAAATGTGCAATAATGGAACTAGATTGTTAGATTTTGTACAAAGAATATGAGTGTTTTTCTATGAAACACGCCCACCCCGCGGTACCCCAAAAACCCTAAAAAGTGACGCAAACCTAGTATCCAAAAATCAGTTAAAATAATTGACAAACTAATACCATAAAAAATCATTTTTGTTATTTGAAATAAACATTATCTGAAATAAAACAATGATATAAAACAATGAAATAAAACAATGAAATAAAACAGAAATAATATAAAAAATTAAACTTTTTTTTTTTTTAGCTACTTGCCAGGGCAACATTTTCATTTAGTTTACCTGGATGTATTTTAAAAAAAAACTAAAACTAATAAAAATGAATACAAACTATACAGACGTGTGTATATTATATATATATATAAACATTTGTTTAAAACGGGGGATTCCCTGGAGTTTGATATTTAGCTACTCCATGTCAACCTTTCTCACTCATTGTGGCAGAGGCAGAGGTTAGTCTCACAACGAGTGAGAAAGGTTGACATGGAGTAGCTAAATATCAAACTCCAGGGAATCCCCCGTTTTAAACAAATGTTGAACAGAGGAGAGTCTGCTGGAGAAAAGAAAACGAGACCGAGCTCGTCAGAAAACAAGAATCAACCTTAGTTTGGCTTTTGGGAGATGGCGAGAACTAAAGCTGCGTTCACACTTCAAGCGACTTTGTCGCTGCATGTCACCAGTGGCTCGCGGTGAGGTCGCTAGTCGGCGTTCCCACTACTGGCTGCCTAGTAATGTTTGTGAGTGACATTCACAGGTGTTACTCCATGTTGTAGAACAAATCCATTTTGCAAACAAACATTTCAGAAGGAAAAGTCTAAATATAAATGGAATCAGTACATAAAATGCATAATATTAAAGATGAACGAAAAACAGCGAGCGCTCTATTTAACCGCAGCAAACGGGCAAATGCCGGTCTATCTGGGTTCACGAAAGCCTCAGGCTTTGAGTCAGCACTGCGAGTACCACCATATAAAAACGGAGACATATCATAAATTATAGGACAGTTTCTGACGGCTAAAATGAGCTTCTCATTCAACTTGCCTCGGTCGGACTCACGTCCACTCCTTCACTCCTATTGGTTGTCGCTTCCGAGAGGCGCTCTTCATTTGCATAAAATTAAACAGATCTCATCTCGGTCACGTCGCTGGACACGCCCCATCCAGTCACCAACGGTTTCTCTCCATTGAAATGAATGGTATCGTGGCGCTTTGTCACTTGTAGTGTGAACGCAGCTTAAGGGATTTGAAATTTTGTCAGAGACAGAGATGGCGTTTGTACTCAACAGCTGAGTAAGGTTTTTATTTTACTGAACAGATAAATTGAATTTAAGGAATTGTATTGTCAAAGATATGGCAACAATATCTGTAATAAGGGTGCTCCGATTGATCGGTCGCCGATCATAATCGGCCGATAATTGCTTTGGGATGTGTGATTGGCGGTCTCTATAAAGGCCGATCAGATGACGCAAAACTCGCGAGACAATTTTTTATGCCCTGGTAAAAATGGCTTCACCGGTCTGGCAATTCTACAAGGTGTGTGAAAAAGAAAATTCATTAGCAATCAATCTGCAATGTGTGTAGCCTACCATGCCGCTGCCCGCTTGTCAAACTGTGGAGCCTCTCCGTTCAACCCATACATAAATCCATCGATCCGCAAACTACGTTTGAGTTCTTAAATGGTCTAGCGGTAGATCCTTTGCCAAGCGTGTCAGAGGTTGCGGGGTTTTTTTCTCTCATCAAAACTGAATATGTTCATCAGTGGTTACAGTATATCAAGCAGGGACACGTTTGTGTGCTTTTTATTTTGTGATTTCGCCGGAATGAATAGAGTCTCCACAACGGCCATAGATTAAAGCGCGTGTCCGAGTGAAGACTGCGTGCGAGCCACAGAGAACGCTGTATCCATGACACTGATCGCCGCGGCAACGAGCGCTCACTCAGCTAGAGTAAAAAAAAACAATACATTTTAGCGCTAGATTTCTTATTTAATAGCAAACTAAATGAATGCTCTGCTAGTTAACTGGATATGTTTTATTTATTTGTATTAGGTACATCCGTGCGTGCCTCAATGTTACAAAAATTGGTGGGGGACAATATCGATCCTTAGAAACAGTGGTGGGACACGACTTCACTGGATCTAAACAAATCAATCTAACCATAGATGTGACCAGTAGCGGTGGCTTTCTTAATCTGTTTAAAATAATTGCAAAAATAATTGGTTCTTGCAAAAAAAACAAAATATTGATGCTCAAGAAGTATTTTTATTTGTATTTTCTTTTATTGCTATGCACTTAACTGTGGTCCTTTTAAGTGTATTAGAAAAACTGATGGCTGACTGACTCAAAACATTATTTTGGCTAGTTTTCAAACACGAATTGCAGTTTTAAGTTTAAAGTAGTCTAAAGCTAAATTTAAAGACTCATATGTTCTGTCTTTCATCTTTTTTTATTTTATATTCTACAGGAAAGTTGTATTTGTCAAGCCCTAAGCTGTTCCCAATAACCAAGCACAGGCTAAGTTAATATGCTGGACATGTTGCTTGCAAATCAATACACAGGTGTCAATTCATGATACGTTGTCTTCTCTTAATTGTAATACTTAATGTACATTGATGTTAAATATAGTTTAATAAATAATGCTACATGATCAATAGAAGGCTTCAAATAGACCCTGTAATCGGTGATTGGTATCGGCTGATACAGCTTCCAGTAATCGGTGATCGGCCCCAAAAATCCTGATCGGAGCACCCCTAATCTGTAATATTGAATGCATCGCCCAGCCCTATGCGAACGGCCCTGAATGCTTAGTTGAAAAGAATGAGAGAATGGTGCGAGAGGTGATGGTCACCGTGTTTGTGGATGGTGTGCACAGCCTCCAGCATATTCCTCCAGTAACATTTCCTATCCAGCGGGTTGACGGACTTGCGGTTGCGTAGCCAGGTGTTGAGATCCAGGTGGCCGCACTCCATGAGCATGTAGATGTAGCTGCTGGTGATCTCACTGCAAGCAAGCAGGAACACAGCTCCTCATTTTCATTGTTTTCCAAGCACAAACACAGTCGTGATGCTGGTGAATCACAGACACACTTACTAGTCATAGAGTTTAATGATCTGGTCACTGTACTGTTGAAGATGATTCAAGTGCTCAATCTCATTCTTATAGCTTTCCACTGCCTGGGCATCAGCTTCCTCAAGATTCACATATTTCACAGCAAACACATGCTTCTTATGGTCAAAAACCTGATAGACCTAAAAAGAAAAATATATTATTTCTGTTACCCACAATGAATCGTATGAAATGGAGAATTATACACTCAACACGTCGTTCTTTCGTACCTTACTGGATCCGCCTCGACCGATCATCTTGAAAATGAAGAACTGTTTGCCCTTGATTGTGATGGATTCATTTGAGAAAGCGGAGGAGGGGGTCTGAAGGGTGAAAGATTGTAACAAAATTAATTATAGATCACAGAGGCAGAAATGAAGCCGAGAGCAACATAATACCCACACTTCCCTTTTATCCACCTGATCCATTATGGTATTTTTGAATATTAAATTTTCATTAGTTATAATGGAATTCTTGATATCTAAAATTGCATTTTCACTTGTTAAATTCTTCCATTCAAAGGCAATGACAGATATCAATTTTTTACTACTGGTAATTGAAATTCCACTTTTACAAATGTCTATGAACAACTGAATTATTACGAGTAAAACCGCTAATTTTCACTAGTGGAAAAAGTAATTCTTCGATATCAAGCAAAATACAAAATCACAAATACTTCATAAAATATTAGCAGATGTACATAATGGAGGTCTCTTAAAAGAAGTTAATCAAGAAATGTTTTATTTGCTCATGGCATATCACATTCACTTTAAACAAAAATACTCCTTAATCTGCTCTGCTTCCTTATCCAAGCCAAAAAATGTGGATGCTCTCTTTTTAGTTGAGAAGCATGTTTATCTCTCTATCACATATTTCTCTGCCTGTTTGATGTTTTGGAGATACGCAAGCCTCTTTACCTGTGATGGCTGCTGGATATAGGACACCTGGCTCTGAGGAGTGCAGGGCAACTGAGCGTGACCCATTTTCTGTGCCGTCGATGGAACAGACACAATCACTGGCCGCTGCTTCACCACAGGAGTGACGAAACTATCGAAGGAACAGAAAGCATTGTTAAAGGGATAGTTCATTAACACAAAGCTCTCAGGTTTCTTCAAAAATATCTTCATTTATGTTCCGAAGATGAACGGAAGTCGTACATTTTTATTTTTGGGTGAACTAACACTTTAACATTGAGAAATCAAAGCCACTTTTAATCCATGTGTTCTGCTGTGTTATTACCTGTTTGCATTTGGGTCTTTGTAGTTGGGAGTCTGACAGCTAAAGGAGGGGTGTAATCTCGGAGGCGCAGGTGTTCTCATAGCATGAAGTGAGAATGAAGTGGAAATGGGGTCTGCAGGAGGTTTACAATCCTGAACAGAGCAACACAACAGATTGATCATGAACCGATCCCAGCTGAGTCTGCGCTGTAAATATTCCAACTCAGATATTAAACAAGAGTGAGCTGTAATCAGACCTCTGGAGATGCATGTTTGTTAATAAGAGTAGGAATCTTCCATTCTGATGAAGTCTCCTTGACGTGGGGCTTTTGCTGCTCCTCAGGAACCTTCATTGGATTTTCTTCATCCATTTTGTTACTTAATGCTACATTTTCTGCAAAACCAAACCATTTTAATATCATTCTTTTCTGAACAGGCATTTTTCACTTTAAAACTAGCACATCCTCAACTGGAAATCTTTGTTTTTGTTGTAAAAAGAAAAAAAATTTTTATCGTTGTCTTGTAGGTGTAGGGTTAAGGCTGATTCATGCTGCACAGACAGACGCAGAGCAATGCGGACAATCACCAAATAATACTGTCACTTCTCAGACATTCCACGACCTGATAAACACTGATTGAACATGTTCAATGGGCAAAAACAAGCGCCAACCAACGCCAGTGGTTCTCAACCAGGGGGCCGCAAGATTACTCAAGACAAACCAAGCATTAAAAAAAAAGACAAAACACACACACACATAATATATTTAAATACACCCGTTAACATTTTATTTTATAATTATTGTATTTATTTTTTTCTTGAAGAACCATAATTCCCACTGGATAATGGAGGAAGCCTAATTTTAATGGGGTGTTTTCTAGATTTGGATAAGCCATGTAACTGAAGCAATTCTTATACACCCACCTAAAAGATTATTAGGAACACCATACTAATACTGTGTTTGACCCCCTTTCGCCTTCAGAACTGCCTTAATTCTACGTGGCATTGATTCAACAAGGTGCTGAAAGCATTCTTTAGAAATGTTGGCCCATATTGATAGGATAGCATCTTGCAGTTGATTGAGATTTGTGGGATGCACATCCAGGGCACGAAGCTCCCGTTCCACCACATCCCAAATACGCTCTATTGGGTTGAGATCTGGTGACTGTGGGGGCCATTTTAGTACAGTGAACTCATTGTCATGTTCAAGAAACCAATTTGAAATGATTCAAGCTTTGTGACATGGTGCATTATCCTGCTGGAAGTAGCCATCAGAGGATGGATACATGGTGGCCATAAAGGGATGGACATGGTCAGAAACAATGCTCAGGTAGGCCGTGGCATTTAAACGATGCCCAATTGGCACTAAGGGGCCTAAAGTGTGCCAAGAAAACATCCCCCACACCATTACACCACCACCACCAGCCTGCACAGTGGTAACAAGGCATTATGGATCCATGTTCTCATTCTGTTTACGCCAAATTCTGACTCTACCATCTGAATGTCTCAACAGGAATCGAGACTAATCAGACCAGGCAACATTTTTCCAGTCTTCAACTGTCCAATTTTGGTGAGCTCTTGCAAATTGTAGCCTATTTTTCCTATTTGTAGTGGAGATGAGTGGTACCCGGTGGGGTCTTCTGCTGTTGTAGCCCATCCGCCTCAAGGTTGTGCGTGTTGTGGCTTAACAAATGCTTTGCTGCATACCTCGGTTGTAACGAGTGGTTATTTCAGTCAAAGTTGCTCTTCTATCAGCTTGAATCAGTCGGCCCATTCTCCTCTGACCTCTAGCATCAACAAGGCATTTTCGCCCACAGGACTGCCGCATACTGGATGTTTTTCCCTTTTCACACCATTCTTTGTAAACCCTAGAAATGGTTGTGTGTGAAAATCCCAGTAACTGAGCAGATTGTGAAATACTCAGACCGGCCCGTCTGGCACCAACAACCATGCCACGCTCAAACTTTCCCATTCTGACATTCAGTTTGGAGTTCAGGAGATTGACTTGACCAGGACCACACCCTCTAAATGCATTGAAGCAACTGCCATGTGATTGGTTGATTAGATAATTGCATTAATGATAAATTAAACAGGTGTTCCTAATAATCCTTTAGGTGAGTGTACGTCCATGGGCATATTTATGATGAATGTGCATTTTTGTAGTTATGCCAACTTTTTAAATCTTTTACTGAGTAAAGATTATGAGAGTAAAAATATTTTCAAAAATCTTTGTCCTTAATCCTTGGTCATTAAATCATGAAAAACTGAAAGTTATGGGGCCTTCAAATGTTGTTGTACTGACAATGAGGGCCTGGAGGTTGAAAACCACAGATGAAGACGATATGGTGATGCAGTGGACATACTATGAGTTATTTAGTGTCTCTTTATGAAAGTATTATTCTTTGTATCATCTTATGTCTCTTCTTTTTAATTGGACAGCAATAATGTCTTGCAACTTGACAAAACATATATTTCAATATCAATACTGAAAATAGTATTTTGGAGATCACAGGTTTCTTTGCAAACCTTTTGGTGCTAAGACCACAAATGACAAAATATAAAAATGAGTCTTGTGTATACAACATTGAAGTCTACCTCAAACAAACTGAAAAACTCGATTGTTGTGAACTGTAGGACAGTTATAAGCAGATTTTCTGTGATTTAATCACTCTCAGTGTAAACACTTAAATAAAATGCAAAAAAAATATATGTGCGCGCCTTGGGGTAAAAAAAAAAAAGTGTCCTTTAAAAGAAAACTGACTAACCTGCAGTGTTCTCTTCATGCTCAGCAGGAAGTAGATGAGTTTTACCAGAGTTAAGATTTCTGATGGCAGTCTGCAACAGTTCAACAGGCCGTGCGTTCGAGCTCAATGCTTTCTGAAGAATCAAATTACTCTTCCTAGAATTTCCTGAGAGATGTTAAGAGCACATTATTATACAGGTTTTCTTCCATGTTGACTCATGCTGAATGACCATGTTCTTACTAAACCAACAGAATGTCATGTATTACCTTGTGAGAGAAAAAACTGAGCATGAGCTATATGCACAAAAGCAAAAGCTTTACAGTGTGATCTGGCAATACTGAAATGATCTTGAGCGTCTTCTGGGTCTTCAATTCTGTAGAGGTGGCAAGGAATGAATTACTCAAGATATCAGCTGCTAACTTGATACTCAGAGTAATCTACCGTTGACTTACCCTTTCAACTCTGCAAATCGCACCAGCATTCGAGCGTAGCTTTCAGTTTTGCTATGTTTTGCCAACGGAAACCTGGCGAACACTTTAGAGTAGATGTCCAGGAGTTTGGAGAGAAACGCGGAGTCTGAACAAGGGTCTCCTCTTTTCTCTAGGCCTTTCAGGAAGATCTCACAACCTTCAGGAGTGGTTGTGCTGATGAGCTGGTTGATGTCGGTGGTTTCTATGGAAGAAAGAAGACATCTGAAGAAACGAGTGCACTACAACAAAAAGTTCCTTGAGCAAGCCCAAAGTCATATAATGGCTTTGTCTGAGGAACAGACTAAATTTGAATTTGTCATACCAAATTTTGGGTTAACTACTCCTTTAAACAGTTAATACCTTAATTAAAAATTACCTTCCATTCTAGCAGTTTCTTTTCTTTCTGCTCTGTGTAGAAGTGCTGTGATGGTGTTACCCTGTGCAATGTCTTCCCTCAGATGATCTGGACTAATCATGGGTGGCTGCATACAGGAAGACACTATTCAGTACTGTAAGGACTTGAAATAAAACTAGTGCTATGATGTTATTGTGACTCTCATACCTCATAACTCTCAGAACTAGTGAGTTTATGTCTATAGTAAGGTCAGATGACTCTATACCTTCAGGTTCAATAAACTGTAGGAATCTCCATCTGGAGTGCCACTCTTTGAGAAACACATCGGGAATGCAGAGCGGACACTTGAACCACTCGTTTGCCTGTAGAAAAATCAAACATTAAGGCTTTATAAAGAACAAGGATATTTGAAACAGGGTCATATGACAGTACATAGGCCTATTGTGATTATTAAATAAACACTCTGATTGATATTAATAAATAAACTGTCTGAGGTTATTTGATCTAACTGTGATTATTACAGACAACTACGACTATTGCGCTCTTATATGGTGCTTTTCCACTGCATGGTACGGTACGGTTCGGTACGGTACGGCACGCTTTGGCGCTTTTCTACTGCATGGTACGGTTCGGTTCGGTACGGCACGCTTTGGCGCTTTTCCACTGCATGGTACGGCTCGCTTTAAATGGTACCACCTCTGTTGAGGTTCCAAGCGTACTGTACCGATACTAAATTGTGACGTGGAAGCACTGTAGATCACTGATTGGTCAGACAGACAGAATCGTCACTACCAGCGTCATTGTATTTGCGAGACATCAAACCCGCTAGATTTAAATAGCCAGTAACAGCCACCGCTGTAGCACCTGTTTTAAAACTACTTGCTTGACTTGCTTGAAGAAAAAAAACTTCCAAAAAAGAAATGGCTGAATCGTGGTCAGTGGAGGAGAAGCGCAGACGTTCCTCTTGTTGGTTGCCGAGGAGCGGATAAACTATAACGATCAGTCATATAACGTTAATCCCACCCACTTTGAAGCGGTACTAACTGCAGTGGAAAAGCAACCGAGCTAAAGCGAACCGAGCCGCGCCGAGTCGTACCACGCAGTGGAAAAGCGAAGTGAGCCGAACCGTGCCGCGCCGAGCCGAACCGTACTGAGCCGTAACATGCAGTGGAAAAGCGAAGCGAGCCGAACCGAGCCGTACCATGCAGCTGAAAAGCGCCATTAGAAGACACAAGGGGAAGTCATATACCAAAAGACAGACAAGAGATTGAGTACCAGCATGGGAAACTATTTTTTTTTCACCCCCATTCAATATGACTGTACAATAATATTAATTGGTCACATTTTATATTAGGTGTCCTTAACTACAATGTACTTACAACAAATTGCTGTTCATATTGCATTGCAAAACACTTTTGCTGCGATTGAGGTGGGATACGGGTAAGGTTAGGACAGGTTATGGGTAGGTTTAAGGGTGGGTTAAAATGTAAGGGAAGGTCAACAGTGTAATTATAGATGCATTTACAGAAATTAATTACAGCTGTAATTACATGCAGGGATTTTTAAGTACAATGTAAAAACATGTGCACTTAGTTCATTGTATCAAATGATTAATTTAAATGTTAGTAGTTAAAGACACCTAATAATTATTCAAAATATAAATAATAATTAAAAAAAATCAACAAAGAAATATTACCATTCCGAACACTGTTGTACTGTTATACAATAGTACTTTTAAAATGCATGTTTGTTTGTTTTTTTTTATCTAAAATGCATCTAAAAACTCCCAGCAAACTGACATTCTTCAGGTCGGATAATAATCTGCATAAATACAGAAAAATGTAATCCCAGAAGTACATAAATAACTGGATTACAGTAATTATCAAATTTGCAATATTTGCTTTTGGTCATATTCCCCAGGCCTACACAGATTCACATTTCTCACCTGGAGAAACTGTAGGTAACAGGAGCTTCCGCTTTCTGAACACCGTCAGAGTCATTGCTCTCGTTTTCAGGGATAGAGAGAGGCACCATGGGCACTCGTTCTGCCTGTAGTAATGAACATAAGTAAGTACATTCCACAATTCCACTTTCAAATGTTGTTTCCTGTTGTTCTCACACCTTACCATGGCCATTCTTCTTTGCTGTGACCCTGTTCTCCATACAGGCATGTTCTCATCTTGTGGACTGAACTTCTGATCACTCCTGGAATTCAGAATGTTTAACATCAATTTCTTTACGGTAAATAAATAATTATTTCATGTGAAATAGGGATGTTGCGGTGAAGGAATTTCGATAACACAAAATTACATGTAGATTGACCTATAATTTGTGGGCATCAGGAAGCCCCTATCAATATGTGGGGTATTGAAATCTCCTTTTAATGCGCGTTTGTTTGTTCGTTCAAATTCGCATTTGTTTGTTTGTTCAAATTCGCAATCACATGTAGGCTACTCTGCATGTAGGGAGCAGCGGCCGGTACAGACCACACATTTTACAAGATATTTGTCAATGACGGTCAAGATCTAATGCGCACCAAATCCTCCACCATCATCCTGCAAGTCATCTCAGCAAAACAACAGTGAAATTACTGATTTCTATTTGTTTTAATATATTTTAAAATGTAATTTATTCCTGTGATCAAAGCTGAATTTTCACTATCATTACTCCAGTCTTCAGTGTCACATGATCCTTCAGAAATCATTCTAAAATGATGATTTGCTGCTCAAGAAACATTTCTGATTATTATTAATGTTGAAAACAGTTGTGCTGCTTCATGTGTTGAAACATTTTTTTCAGGATTCTTTGATGAATAGAAAGCACACAAGAAAAATGAAATCTTTTGTAACATTATAAATGTCTTTACTTTTAATTTATCAATTTAATGTCTCCTTGCTGAATAAAATACATTTCTTAATTTTTTTATGATATATGGCATTGTAATGAGAAGACAATTTTTCTGAACGATATGTTAACTTTTTTGCCTTTTAATAATATTCATAATTATATATATATATATATATATATATATATATATATATATATATATATATATATATATATATATATATATATATATATGTGTGTGTGTTTATAAAAAAAATTCATTGTGATATTCACTAAGTTGCCTAATTTGATATGGCCATCCCATAAACAGGGTTCGTACAGATACTGTTAAATGAAATTCCAGGACTTTCAAGGACTTTAAGCACTACTTTTTTGGTTTTCAAGGAAGACAACCAGAGATCTCACTTATAAAACAATATATTTATTATCGTTCAAATAATAAAAAAAAGGTAAATAAATAACCAAAAACAAACTAATAAAACAGTACAAATAAAGTGCAGCACATGCAATGACTGGTTATTTTAACCATTGAAAGGATAGTATAGCTTTCCTTATTCAAACTGATTTTTTCCCGCATGAATATATGATTAATTTCTCTCCTGAAGAATGAAAGCTGTATCATATACTAGGATATTTATACGAGCAATATCATGCTCATATCCATGCAAAATGGATCTACATCTACATCAGATGGGCTGCAAAGTTAATTTTGTGTGAAAAGATTGTTTTATCAATTACTTTACAAGTACCTTTTCATATACACATATACATATATATATATATATATATATATATATATACATACATACATACATATATATATATATATATATATATATATATATATATATGGCTATTTTCCAGGACTTCAATTTCAAAAACTCCAACTCAAGTACTTCAAGGACCTTGTATGAACCCTGCATAAATGATAAACGTGTCATACCCCTGGGGAAAAGTGCTGCTGGCCTGCAGTTCACATGTTCCATCTGATGTTCTGGAGCTCCTTCTCACAGAATCTTGAGTATTATCATGTGCAGATACTAGTCATTTAAAAAGACAAGCATGATTCATAGAAAAAAAAGCATGAATTACATAGAGCAGTATAATTGAAACAAATGCTTACAGCTGATCTTCACAAATCAATGAATAGTTAACCCAAAAATGACAATTCTCTCATTTATGCACCCTTATTACAACCAGTTATTGCTACTTTCTTCTTTCAAAATTTGTAATAATGCAGAAATGCACTAGTCAAATTTTTCATTGCAATTATAAACATGCTCCAACATGGATATCATGAATGTAGCCTACACAAACCTGATATGTTCTCTTTATCTTCTTGTGAGAGGAGCTGGCGTTTGCCTAGATTTAGATTCTGCACGGCGGCCTCCAGAACGTGCCTGGGTTTAGCATTCATTTCAAAAGCCTTCTGAAGAATCAAAGTGCATTTCTTAAAGTTGCCTGGGGAGAACGAAAGAAACTTCATGACCGTGTGTTCTCAATTACCAAACATTTTTAATGAGGCAAAATCTAAATATGTCTTATATTTGCACTTTTAGGGACTGAAGTCACCAAAGTCCCCTTACCTTGTAAAAGCTCAAACTGAGCATGAGCAATGTGAACAAAGGCGAAATCCTTACAGTGGGATCGCGCTATATCAAAACTAGCCTGGGCATCATTTACATCTTGGATGCTGTTGGCAAAGAGAGACATTACAAATAAAATACAACAGTTAAAAGTTGCTTAAAAATAATAATAATAATAATAAAGTGTTCACCCAAAACTAAAAATGTCTTAATTTTCTCATCCTCGCATTATTTCAAACCATATGACCTGCATGTTTCATGTAGAAAAAAAGCTGTGTGAAAAATCTTCAAATATTCCTCTTTTGTGTTTCACAAAGAAAGTTATACAGATTTGAAAAAACATTGTACATTTCTGGGTGAAACTATTTCTTTAAAGGGACACCAGGCAGGAATCCCGTTTTTGTCAAACAGCGACCCTTAGAGTCGCTGTGGAGTACTTGTATTTAACGTTACTGTCGTAAATTTCTTTTGCCAAGTGTGTCAGAGGTTCTGGGTTCTAATCCGTACTAGTATAGTTTATTTTCCTCATCAAAACCGAATGTTTATTAGTGGTTGTATTTCAAGCAGGGACACGTTTTTTGTGCATTAGGCTTTGTGATTTCACCGTAACAAATATAGAGTCTCTCCTCAACGGATTGAGGCGCGCGTTTGTGTGAAGACTGTGCGCGTCACAACAGAACACTCTATCCGCGCCACTGATCGCAGCGGCAACAAGCACTTTGGTCACTTGATTTCAAAAACAACACATTTCAGATCGCCTCTCATTTAACAAACGAACGAAATGAATGCTCTACTAGAATTACCTGGAGATGTTTTATTTGTTTGTATGGGTACATCCGTGCCGCAAGATGTTTCAATGGGGACATATAACACCCGCAAATTACGCTCGTGTCTGACTCCTCGCTCGGTCAGTCTGCCGTTTCCTCTTTCTCTGTTCCACCGACAATGCTTTCTGCATCTTATATGCCGGCTCAGCAATGACGATATTGTGACAAACTCCATCCTTCTCTACCTTCCTGGATGGGGGCGTGTATGTGTGCAGTGCCGTAAAGGAATATGTTACATCGCGAGAGCTGATATCACGCGATACTTCCTGACGCTGAGGCCGGCGGCCCGCCGCACCAAAGTTGCAAGTGAGATTTTTCCGCTCACAGGCACCAGGGGGGTGCGAGAAGGCCACCATTCAACCCGAAAGAAGTCATATAACCATTTCAATAACTCTGAAGCTGTTCAGTTAAGCTAAAAAAACTGCATAGAATCCCTTTAAAGAGGACCTATTACGCTTTTTAACTTTCTTTAGTGTGTAATGTTGCTGTTTGAGCATGAAAAAGGTATGTAAAGTTACAAAACAAAAAGTTCTGAAGCCGTTATCAATATGCGGGAGACTCCCGGAACGTCTGCTGATAGCGAAGGGATTAATGAAGATGCCGAAGACAAAACGCTCCAAGGTTTGGCTGCATTTCACGTGTAAAATTAAGCGTCAGAATGCCCTCTGGGTGTGCCGATTGTCTGAAGCCCATATAGAATCACGCCAATCCATTGGCTGACGGCGCGGGCGCCGCCTCGACGCTCTTACGTCGTCATATTATATTGGCGTGCGCATCATCTGCTCCTCAGATTTCTCTGCTGAAAAAGGAAGGTTGTCGGCAGAGCGAGGAGCTTGGTAGCGAACGCAGCGTCTCGTTCACTATACAGAGAACATAGGTTACACCAGTAACCAGAGACGCTCTCTTTCATAGGTTCACTCAACGCTGCGTAGCTAAGACGCAGTGGGAATGAAATACCAAACTCGCCAAGCTTATCGCTGCCGTAACTAGTACAACGACCAGATAATTTACATGACTGGTTCAAGCAGACAAAACATGGGAACCTGGAGCCATGTCGAGATTATATTACCCTGGTAGTAATCTCTATTAATCTCCAGTATTATTACATTGTGTGATACAATATTGTTTTATTTGATATTATGTAAATGTGAATTTTTATTTTATATTGGTTTATTTATTATTACCATATGTCACTTGTATTTATATTGTTTAAAGATTTAAGTTAATATTGTGTCCAGTTTGGCCCTGTAAATAAAAGGGTATTATTTTTTGACAAAGTGTATGAGGTTTCGTTTTCTTAAGTACCGTTTAAAAAATACCGAGTAGGTACTGGTATCGGATAAAACCCAACTGATACCCAACCCTATTTTTGAATCAGTGTTGACTACAAAGATGAAGTTCATGTTGCGGACTAGTAATCTCTACAGTACAGTGAACATGCACCTGAAGAGAGAAATGCAGCTTTCATTTGGATTACATAATCATAGAGTATTTATTTTCGATTCAAATTGGTTTGTTTGAAAGTAGAAATTTCAAGCTTTCTATAGGCCTGTTTCTCCTGTCTGTGAGGAAAGTATCCTATTAGCTGAGTTTCGTTCATTTGTGACGCACTCCAGTTCTTCCTGAAGTCGAAGACGGAGTTTGATCTGCTTCATCAGATTTGTTGTGTTGTCGGTCTTGGCAGCAATTATCTTGTCGCAAATATTGCATCACGCGCTGTTGGCATCGAGCCTGGTGAAATATGCACTTTTGATCTTTTCCACACCTTTTTCATCTATTTTACTGTATTAGGGTTGGGACGCTTAGTCGCTTACACACTACAGCCTCACGTTTGAGCCACATCTCTGGGCATAACCAGCGTAAACTAGTGTTTTTCTGCCACAGCCAATCATGCTGCATGCTTATTGGCTCACTGACGTTGACAAGATTAACCCTTAGGTACTGAACGACAAGAAATTTTTTGATACTCGATGGTATAGAGGCAATTCAGCCAGTGCCTAAAAAGTATCGAACTTGATACCCAGACCTAGTTAGTCGTGTATTGAAACTAGCGGTTATGGCGTGACATTTCGTTCACTAATCACAACATACTGGACCAGCCGACCAATCAGAGCGCATTGTACTTCTCGGAAGGAGGGGCTTCATAGAGACAGGGACTAAACTTAGCCGATACGGAGTACCGATCTAATACTAAAATAATAATAAAAAAAACAGTGCCAAATTACCAAATAAACTGTATCTGTATGCCTCACTGTGGGGAAGAGACTGTGATTAATCTTTTGTGAAAGGCATCAAGCTTGACTTAAAGCTGCAGTAGGGAGTTTTGAGAAAACGTTGACTTAAGCCTGGTTCACACGGGACGATTTTAAAATTGTCGGCCGATTTTCCAAACCTGAGAGACCCCACACACGGCGATAAAAAAATCACGGGTCTAACAGTTTTGGTAGTACCGTGTGTGGTGCGCAGCCACACGGCAAAATCAACACAACACACACAAACCGATTTGACTCCCGAGCATTCCCAGGTCAGACGGAAAATCTCGCGAAATCCCTCGAGACCAAACGTGACTTCAGAGTAAACAATCATGGCGGACGAAGAGGATGCATTGGCGATAGTTTGTAGTTTGTTTTTAACCGAATCCATCTCCGACGTCCACCGGACTTTCTGGTGCGCCATGCAGCCGGCTGTTTTGATTTTGTTTCCCGGTGCTTCCTCTGCGCCTCGCTTTCTGATTGGCTACACGCCACAGTCCACAGGCTGCGTGCTCGTTTGTCCCCGGGGGACACCACACACGAGGAGAAATCTGGCCAAAATAATCCAACATGTTGGATATCCCCGATTTGAGATCGGAGCGGTCCTGACGTACTTCCGAGCAGACGAGAGCACTCTTAACACACCACACACGGCAGGAATATCTGATCAGATTATTTTACCATAATCGGAGCATCCTTAAGATTGTTGGAAGGGGTAAATAGGGGCTAAAATCGGCCTAATTATCCTGCCGTGTGAACCAGGCTTTAGCCTGAAAATTTGAAGAAGCACAACTTACAGGTCCAACACCCTTGCTCTCTGCTGCGCTACAGCCCTCCCTCCACAGCTCCTCCCCCACAGCGGAGCCTGCCGTGAACGCGCAGTCTAGTAAGCAGGGCCACCGATGACGGCAGATTATAAACAGTTATGGCACATTCACTAATAGGGACGAAACATCAACAATATGCTTTACATTGACTATGGCCTGCCCATACTTTGACTACAAACTTGGTCCTCAAATCATTATGTATTTTGCAATACATGTAACTTTATAACGTTGCACTAGGGATGTAACGATTCAATTGCAACCGGTTGAAAATCGATAAAATTGTGTGCCGATTCAAGTCGGTTGAAATGTTAAACGAATCGCGATACACGTTTTAAACAGCAGGGCGCGTTTACTGAATAGCCTACTGTGAAGTTGTGAACCTCGCTTTACAGGCACAATAGCAGCGAGCACACACTGCCGCGAAGCTAGCGAGTGTTTTCACTTCATTCATGGAACTTGAGCTTGTGTGAGCACACAACTTCCACAGGAACTAACTGAAAACACTCGGTTTGCTCCGCTCGCGCCGCGCCAGTGTGTGTCATAGACTGGTGTGCTCGCGCCGTCGAACACATGGAGACGGCAAGCGTAGATGTTGACGCTGACTCATTCAAATCGGAGGTGTGGCGGCATTTTGACTTTACGTAGACTAATAATAATCACCACCGTTTTCATGTAAAAGTCATTAATATGATAAGTGCGAGAGCCACAGAGATCACAAGATGCATCAGTGTTTCCGTGGCAACCAGGAATCTGGTTTATCTCTTTCTCAATGTGTTCTGTTTTTTTAACTCTTACTAGTGTAATGATACAAATTATAACAAAATTAGAATCTTGCCTTTATTACAATGTAAAACCCCTGTCAATGTGGTAGGCCCTACTAATTTTACAGTCTTTTACATAGCGAAGGTACCAGTATCCAGCCTCTTGACCAGACAGACAGAAAGACTGAGTTGAAACAACCTTGAAGGGAATTTTTTTAAGCCCAGTTTTTAACAGGTTAATGTAGTTTTATTATTTGACAAATATAAAAAAAAAAAAAAAAGTGCAGCATTTGTTTGAGAAATAATAAAAATGACACTTTTTCATTTATACTTTGTCTTAAATCTCATTTGTTAAAAAAATCGTGAGAAAATCGTATCGTGAAACCAGTATCGTGAATCGTATCGCATCGTGAGATGAGTGAATCGTTACATCCCTACGTTGCACTCTTTCTATAAGTTATAAATAGCTAGTAAGATAACGTTAATATAACGGTAACTAACGTTACAGTATGTAAGTAATTATTCTAGCCATATGTAATGCTAGATAAGGTTTGCTAGTACATTATTTCAGCAACATGACAAGCCAGTGAATTAGCAGGTTTCAATTGTTGCTTAGCACAGTGCATGACATTCTTTCTACATGTTATGCTGCTAGAGTTTTGACACCGAGTCAATAGGCTCTGTCTAATTCTTTCTTTTTCGCTTGTTTATCGTCATCGGTCTTTTTCCTTTTACCTCCTTGTTTTATGAGCAGGTGCCACTCATAAATTGGCAGTTTAGGTTGTTTCTCCGCCATTAGCACAGCTCCAGCACACCAGCAATCTTGAGTTTGAACGACAATACTCGCTGTGCAAGAGAGGGGTGATCAGCGCGTACACGAGCGTGATTGACACTGCGAAGACATTCCTCCTGGCTCTGATTGGTTGTTTCTGACCGGGAGCGGTGTGACTTCTGGGAGGAGCCAGAGGAGCTTGATTTTTTCACAGATTATCTGTCTCATATTCTACTGTCAGGATATAATGACAGTTTTAACAAATATTTGTTTACAAAAGTTACCTACTGCAGCTTTAAACATTATTTTCCTTACTTTGTAAAACAATATACAGACAAAATATATACTAAATAATTAAGACATTTCTTTTAAAATTTTAAGCGCAACTTTTTAATGAAGCAGCAACATTAGATAGATTAGACAGAACAACTAAGGCTATCAAACTGCTATTGTGCAAAAGTATTGTACAGGGCTCGAATTTCGGCACGGGATTGCGCATCATTTTAATCATTCCCACAGGTCTTGCGTTTATAATGCGGGAAATTCCCGCAAACATTCTTTCAACCTAGCATGTAGGTTGCATGAGTAAATTTAACCTAACGGATAATAAGATCAAATCAGTCATTTTAAAACTTTCTGCGAGACGCAATTTCACAAACAGCATGAGTGATTCAGCGTTGCCGCCAATGCCGTGTCTTCGCTGTCTGTCAAAATGGGTTACACATGGCAAGCCAATCGCGCTGCAGGCGGCGATTCTAGACTCTCGCGTTTCAGGAGTCAGGACATTTGATGGAAATGTCACTTGCACAATCGGGCCATTGCATCGTCACTAAGGTTTATAATTTGTACTTTCTAAGTCTTACCTATTTAAACATTCAAGCGATTTTTTTTTCGGATTCTTTAACGGTCAAAAGCACCCAACATTGTCTAAATTCCAGTCTTGGTGAGTATTCTCTCAAACACAATCAGTTATGTCTTAAATAAAAATAATACAAAAAGAAAATACATTACACTATAATGAAAACAGTATGGGCCGTTCACGTTACGTCTTTTCCGCGCTCATCCTTTGCTGAAATGTCTTCGTCTTCATGGAGAACATGGCTCATGATTGCTTAGCAACGGGGAGCCCTTTTTAAAAGAGGAGAAAGTGGCGCGGACTGCGTTTCCCACGCAACATGTGAACGGCCCCTTAATGGATCCGTGCACTAGCTCTTAAAGTGAGAGTAGCCTAAAATGTGTATGTCATTATTGTATATAAAACAACAGAAGATAGCATTAATTGTAAGGAATCAGGATTAATAGCCTATGTATTCAAATTATACAGGACTAAAAGACTATTCCGTGATATTTTACATTTCATTACTTTTCTCCATTTCTGTAGTATTTCTGAATACTAGTGTTAGACCTAAACTTTTCTCTTTATTTCATGTATTTATTTGTGCTACTTTTTTTTCAATTTAATTTAAAGATTGAAATCAAACTTCCTTTGTGTAAACTAAAAAAAATTAATATAATAAGTGAGCAAACATTTAGGTAAATGTAATTTTTAAAAATGGTCTAAAAAACTCCCCGCTCAAATTAAAAAATCCCCCCCATACGAATCACCTAAAGGGGGATTTCCCCCCTATTTTCCGAAATTCACAAATTCAAAACCAAATTTCGGGCCCTGATTGTAACATGAAAGACTCCAATTCAGAGCGGCACGAAACACGTATGCGCTTCCCGTGCGAAGAATGATGCGTTTGAAGCAACATGGAGTCACAGCGCGCAGCGCTTCGCATTGAAAAGTTCAAAGCACAAAGGGAAGATATACATATATTTATTTATTTATTAGTTTGAGCCTTTTAACAGTTTTAAATTTCAGTTAATGTGCGCGTGAAGAACAATTATATCGCTCTCCACTCCAGTGTTGTGTTCTAACAGACACCCGGGAGAAAGTAACATGTGAAACTCCAGCAAGATAAAGTCCTTTTATGCAAACCATAGACCTTTATCTACAGATCTACAGTATAATAATAGGAACATTGAATCATCTCGGAGTCGGAGAGAGTTCCATCGTGTTGACTGTCGTAACCGAGCGCGACGCGCAGTTTGAATGCCGAATGGAGAATGACTGACAGCCGCCGCGGAGGGAAGCACTTAGATGAAGATTAATTTAACGACTTAAATCTGTACCTCACATTAAACTATATGTAATGGCTTCAGAAAACTTGGAATATAGTATGAAAACATTATGGTGCTTTATAATGTTTTTGTGCCTTTTGTGTTGTATAACAATAAAATACGCACAATATCGGATTTGGACGGTCTCGTCTGGCCGATACGCGATCCGGCAAATATTGGTAGTATCGGAGCAATACTGATACTGAGTATCGGATCGGCGCACCCCTACTTTTTTTAATAGTCTTGTAAACGCGTTTTACTTGCAATGTATACAAGACTGTGTAATCGGTTTAAGAATGTGCATGTAAACGCACTCATTGAAAAATATGTGGAAAATAATGTGTAGGCTATTTCAACATTCAAGCATGAAAACCTATTCAAGTAGACCCCAAAAACAAATTCAGAACTTTATAAAATGGCATAGTATATCCTAGAAACAGCGATCATTATGCACATATCTTCCATAATGAGGAAAAGGATGCTATAAATAATTTTAAATCAGAGTGAAACAGGAGATGATGGAACTTGAGCGACTTACGCTTTTAACTCTGCGAATCTGACCAGCATCTTGGCATAGCTCTCATTCTGACTGTACTTCCCCAATGGCATGCTGGAAAACACACGCGTGTAGCAGTCGATGAGCTTAGTGAGAAGGCTGGGATCTGTTTGAGGATTGCCTTTCTTCTCCAGATTGGTCAGAAATGTCCGGCATGTCTGAGGTGAGTTTGAACTGATGGCCTGGTTGATGTAATCTGTGTCATCTGTATAGAAGAAAAGCTGTAAATGTTCTGGTCTGGTTGATTACAAGTTACAACACATAATTCCTGTTTGACCAATGATTTTATGATTAGGCTACTACTGGATCAAGATTGCTAATAAACATTTTAGAAATTGCTCTCAGAAAGATTAAACATTTTAGCACAGAGCATAATTAAAAACATTTATACTGGAATTAGACGAATGTCCTTAACTTTATTAAAGGGATAGTTCAGCCAGAAATGAAAAGTCTGTCATCATTTACTCACCTTCATGTGGTTCCAAACTAGGGCTGCACGATTAATCGCACGATATTGTTATGCGCATCTCGTCAGTAAAGCCGGTTCCTTGATTAGTAGTAAATCGCCTTCACCTGCTTTCAGATGGAGCGGCATTTACTACAAAGAGCCGTAGTTCACTGACAAGCTGAGCCAAATCGCGTTAAAATCGAGGACATATCGCCAACGATATTTAATGCGATATGGCTCAGCTTGTCAGTTAACTACGGTTCTTTGTAGTAAATGCCGCTCCATCTGAAAGCAGGTGAAGGCGATTTACTACTAATCAAGGAACCGGCTTTACTGACGAGATGAATTTTAAAAACAGAAGCTCAACCAAAGCTACTTGACGCGCGAGAACAAACCTCATTGTTTCTTGCCAAGAATATTCGCTGATCAATGTTTATGTGTGAATAAAAGACTCAATTCAATCTGTTCATCATATTAAGCGGTCGAGCCTCTTCAGAAATTCGGACCGCTCAATTCATATGGATTAGTTTTAAATCCCTTTTGTGAACTTTTTGAAGCGTCAAATTGGTAGTTGTGTAGCTGTCAATGGAGGGACAGAAATCTCTCAGATTTCATTAAAATATCTTAATTTTTGTTTTGAAGATAAACGAAAGTCTTAAGGGTTTGGAACGACACGAGGGTGAGTAAATGATGACAGAACTTAAATTTTTGGGTGAACTATCCCTTTAATTTCCATAACATTTTTAGAGGAAGTCCCAAATTTGATATTCCCTGATAGAGCAAGGTTTAAAGTGTGCGTACCCTGAAAATAATTATTTACCCAAATAATAAATTTATTACCATCATTGAATAATCTCTTCATCTTGGCCAGCCGTTGACACAACATGGTAATCTGCATCTGTCGCTCAGTACTCTCTTCTTCATCCATCTCTCCACACTACACAACACAACCACCAATTACACCACAATACAAACACAATTACTGTACTGACATCTGTGGAAATTACACCATGCTTCAGTCTATACATGCAAGAATGTATCTCTGCAAATAAAAGCTTATTTTACTGTTTACATAACCTTAACTATAAAAACTTTGGGAAAAAATGTTATTCATAATGAAGGGGGAAGTCTCCACAACAGGATCCCCCAAAACAGATTAGTTTAGTTTAATTCACATTCAAATTACAATTTTACTTATTATATTTGCATGCAACTATTTATGCATATTACAAAACAAACATAACACAATTACTGTAATACATTGACATCTTTGGAAATATTCACCATGCTTCAGTCTAGGCTATGTCTTTATGCCCGTAAGTTATCTGTCTGTCATTCTAAACATGTCTCATCCAACCCTTGATTCATAATGGATCTTAAAGTATTCAAAATGGACAAAGCCTAAATAACTTCCAAATGTTAGGTCTCTTTCAAAGGCCAGGCTTTGCAAAAATAACATTTCAAGTTTGTTTTGATGATGATGATGACGATGATGATGCATCAAAACTAACGTTACAAGAGTAAAATCTGCGGGCCTACCAGCATCTGAACTAGATTTTATCATAGACCTTAATTTTATCAAACTCGTGATTAATAACCTGAAGAACAGCTCCACCATGTCGGTGATTAGCAGCTATCCGGCTAAACTCACTTCACAACAGAACACTCCTCGTTGACAATTGTGCACTATTGATTAAATTAATGACAATCAACATCTTGACGCACGACATCGCACTGTTTGCATTTTGGACGATGTTAAAAAGTATTTTAAAGCAGTACACTTACCCTGAGACGGAGAAAGGAGGAAAATCTGACGGTGTGATCGAGTAATTGTTTTGTTCAACAACCGTTTCAAAATTCGCCTCTCCCCAAAGCGCGCGCTCCTGTTGGTCAGTTTGTATTCCACGTGATAATTTTACAGCCTGGTGGGCGGGGCTTCCTGCACGTCACACTTTCATTCTGCGCGCGTTCTGGTGAAGGATTTGGAGAACAGAAAATGTCTACAAAAAAGCGTTTCATATAAAGTAATAGAATATATATCCAGTAATATATCCACTACAACGTTTTTAGACTGCTAGTTAATCACTCATGGGACTTTTGTACAAGTTTTTTCGTTGTAGATTTAAAGATGTGTAGAATTGATAGACTATATAAAACCATGAAGAAACTAAATATAGATTTACAACATGTGAAATTGAAATAATGATAGGCTCTAATAATTCAATGAAAATTAGAGGTGAAAAAAGATAAAGCACATTTTATTCAAATATTATTATGTTCAGTTCCTTATGATCTGGCTCTGAACCATTTCGTAAATAAAATTGTATTCTTTGCTTTTGCTTTCTTAAACACTGACAAATAAAAGCTTATTTTATTGTTTAAATAACTGAAACCATACAAACTTGGTAAAATGTTGTTCTTAATAAAAAAATATGTTTCTATACTATATATATTCACCATGAAATCATTTTTTTTTATATTGCAGTATTTATTAAAAATGATTTTTCCATGCACATCATATTTTATTATTATTATTAAATTCATATGCCCTCATAATCTTTAATAAAAATAACTTCTCCCTCTTGCAACATCTTTTCTCTTCTCTGATGATGTATTTACTGGCGTGAAGGCGGGGCAACCTGTCACTCACATGAGATCCACCAATAGCAAACCACAACCATGGTTTGCTACACAAACCACAAACATATATGTTTCATGTATACTGACAAGCCTTAAAGGAGTATGGCTTGTAATGCCCATGTAATGACCCCTTTAATGTCTCCTGCAAGTCACTCATAAGAAGGTAAATTCTAGATATAGTACATACTATGTTTTGTACCAAAAAAAGACATACAACAAACACTACAGCACTTTGATGGTTTATTTATGGTAATTTAAGAGGTGAAACTTTTCTAAAGGCAGTAAAAAAAAATTCACACTCATACACATATTATCCTCACAATTGCTGGAATACATTAATTAAAAAGCAAAACGAAGCATATAGAAACTGTGTAATCTGAAGTTGTTGTTTTTTTCCATCATGACATCTGGTTGCTGTCTTATGTTTAATTGTTCATTCTTATTTTATTTTTGCATTTTGTAATCATACTCAAAATTAAGATGACCATGCTTTGTGTTTGTTCTGCTTAAAACAATAAAAATAAGAGTGAGAAGAAAGAAAAAAAAAAACGGGGAAAAAAAAGAGTTCCTCAACTCTTTACTTTAGAGGAGAATGGTTGAAAAATACATTTTCCAAGCACCTCGTATTAAAGGAGAAATTTGATCTTGTAAACACAAACGTAATAAACATTTCATTATTTAATAATACAGTAAGATAAGCATATTTGTACAAGATCAAGGGTAGGCAAAAGCCTTACACAACACTTAAATACAACAAGGTATGTTTAGGAATGAGAGTGCTGTTTTATTAATCATATCTGTAATGAAGACTGCAAAATGCAACATTTTACAATGAAACATCAATCTAAGCATAAAAATCCTAATCTATCGGCGGGCCTTGCTTGGGTCCTTCCAGCATACGAAGAGTTTCATCCCACTGTGAAAACTGTTTTGATAAAAGAATCATCTGTGAAAAGGTTAAGGATACTAAGGCATTCATCCAAAAGAATTCATGTTCAAAAATGAGCTTATTGTGTGCTTTTTTTAGCTGCAGGGACTTTTGAACACATGGTAAGCAGGCAAATATAATCAAGGAGGAGTCTTTTTTTAACATTCACTGCAAGTAAGGATACCATTTTGTTGTATTCTTCAAACAGCCTTTTCACTTCAGCAGACAATTCTTCATTCTGGTCCTGTGGAAGTCAATCACAGATCATATATGTTTGTATAGGAAGGAGAATCAGCATGATTCACAACATGTTCTCGTTTATGATGGTGAAACCTACATGTTAAAATACATGTAAAATACAAGTTTTATACAAAGAAAACCCTGCACTCCTGCAAATGTGCATAGCAAGAGAGCAGAGGTGTAAAAAGTATTGGAGTAATAGTACTTCACTACTATAATTATCATTGGTTACACTTTATTTGGTAACACTTTATTTTACAGTGTCCTTGTAACATATGTTATATGTACTCACCATAGTAATAACAGTAAATTATGCATAATTACATGCAACTAACCCTCAAACAAACCCCAATCCTAACCCTATAGTAAGTACATGTATTTAATTATTATTACTCAGTACTTCAATATATAATTACACTGTAACAATGACACCTTAAAATAAAGTGTAACCCTTTCTTTTAAGGTGATCGTGTTAGTGTAATTATGTATTTTAGTACTGTGTAATAATAATTAAATACATGTACTTACTATAGGATTAGGATTGGGGTTTGTTTGAGGGTTAGTTGCATGCAATAATTTATAGTCTATAAACTATAATTTATAGTTATAACTACAGTAAATACATGTAAC
This sequence comes from Gila orcuttii, assembly GCA_026230005.1. Classification (NCBI taxonomy): domain Eukaryota; kingdom Metazoa; phylum Chordata; class Actinopteri; order Cypriniformes; family Leuciscidae; genus Gila; species Gila orcuttii. The sequence continues at coordinate 6,531,089 of JAPDVR010000018.1, forward strand.
GTGTAACAAGGACACTGTAAAAAAAAGTGTTACCTTATTATTCTTTTTCAAATCTGTATTTTACTTGTGTTCTGTTAAAACCGAATACTTGTAGTTTCACCCAGTTACATTTATAAGGTAAAAATAATACTTTTGACTCCATTACAATTTCATATAGAATTGAAAGTGCATACATTATATTAAATAATTTCTCCTTTATTTAATACTAAAAATATTATTTTTCTTTATCCTAATGTGAATGAAAGACAAGGGTGCGTAAAATTAGGTTTTGGGTGAACTATCCTTTTCAGACACAGACTTGAATTATAGTCATGTGTTTTTATAATAACCATCACTGTAGATGGATGCACTTGAGAGTGAACATGGTTCATAATTAGTCATGACTATTAGTCTGAAAATCACTATCAAATGTCAAACCACTGTAAAATCATCTGCTGAAAATATTCAGGTAACAGGTTTAAGGATATTGGTTTAAAATTACACACGTCCAGTTGAGTATAATAATAATAATAATAATAGAGGATATAATATGCTCTTTTTCAAAGTTTTAATTATGTTTTTTGAGCGTACTAAAGTGTTGTAAAGAAAATACGTTTTCATGCTTCAATGTTCAAAATGTCAGTAACGCTCTGTTTAGTTCCTGTCTCTATGAAGCCCCTCCTTCTGAAAAGCACACTGTGCTCTGATTGGTTGGCTGAACCAGTGTGTTGTGATTTGTCAAGCGCCTCCAGTGGGTTTGGGAAATGTCCCGCCCCTGACCAAAACCGCGAGTTTAAACACACTACCAACTCACTCAACCAGGTCCCGCCCCTTTATTCTGCGTATGCCTTGGATGGGAATTATTTAAAGGGGTGGTTGATTATGATTTCGCTTTTCTAACTTTAGTGTGTAATGTTGTTGTTTAAGCATAAACAACATCTGCAAAGTTACAAAGCTCAAAGTTCAGAGCAAAGGGAGATCTTTTCTTTTAAAGAAAGGATTTTGCTTTTTAAAGGGGGGGTGAAATGCTATTTCATGCATAGTGAGGTTTTTACACTGTTAAAGAGTTGGATTCCCATGCTAAACATGGACAAAGTTTCAAAAATTAAGTTGTACGTTTGATGGAGTATTTCTGTGCCACAAATACTCCTTCCGGTTTGTCACAAGTTTCGGAAAGTTTTTTTCAAGTATGGGCGTGTGTGACGTCAGATGCGCTGGAATTTCCTTATACGGGTCCTAAGGGCACTTCTCCCGGAAGGGCGCGCGCGCACCTGTAGCCTAGAGCGAGAGAGCGAAGGCAGTATGCCCATCAAAGCGCTGTGTTCGGCTTTTGCAGATCGTCTAATGCTTAAGGATGGAGCAGTCTCGATAAAGGTTCACGGTCGTGCGTTGGAATCGAAGGCGGTGAGTAAAACTACTTCAAATGTCTGTGTGTTGTTAACTATCAGCGTGTAAGCACAGCAAGTAAACAACATGATCACGTATAGTTAATGTATCTATGGAGCATGCGATGTATGGTGTGTGTGTGTGTTTAAATAGATTTGTTTAGCTGGCCACTGTAGGTGTCTGTTTGTTTATTGTAAAACCAAATCATGTCCCATAATCATAAACCACGAGTAAACACACACAAATGTTGTAAACTCGCGCATGACATGGTGTTCTAAAAACACTGCGCTCAAGTTCAAATCATTTCTACTTTTAAAAAACTCTCGAGACATTGTGTTTTTCCCCCATTTCACTGCCCATCTCACAGGATCTGATTCGGGATCAAAAATGTATGGCTGAATTTGATTGTTAGCCATGGTTTGTTTTGGGATGTCACAGCTTCCAGACGCTCTCAACGCAAAAGCTTTGCGCGCCCTTGATTATTTAGCTCCGCCCACACCCGCTCGTTATTTTCCGGAAAGACTCGGTACAGCCTATCTTTCTTTTATAAATATAATAAAACTAAAGACTTTTTGGAGATATGAAGGATGCAATACTACTCTATACAGTAGGTACTCAAGATTAACATGAGATTGACTGAAACTGAGTGTTTCACCCACCTCCCCCCCCCCCCCCCCCCCTAGAATTTACATGAACCCCGCCCCCGAAAACGATTTATAGATTATCAAGACAGAATATGCTAATCAATGACTAGAAGATAACTACACATAAGCTACATAAATTCATCAACTAACCATTCAGAAATGTCCAGTTGCTTCTACATGTTGTCACTTCCTCTTGAGTCTCACATCATTGTCTGACTCCGGTCTGAACATAAAAGGCTAAACGTTTTTGAATTTTCAGTGTGTGTCTGCGTAAAAGGACACAAGCTCTTGAAGCTCCGCCCCCTGTGCCGGGAGCAGCAGCTCATTTGCATTTAAAGGGACAGACACAAAAACGGTGCGTTTTTATTCACCCTCAAAAAGTGACAATTTTAATATGCTACCTAAAAATATCTGTGGGGTATTTTGAGCTAAAACTTCACATACACACTCTGGGAATATCAAAGACTTATTTTACATCTTGTAAAAAGGGCATTATACCACCCCTTTAAATGAGGAATATCGTGACGAGTTTTCTTCCGGGAAAGAACACAAGACTACAATGAAGGTGTTACAGGGAGTTCAGAAACACTATTCAGAAACAGTGACACCGATATAGAGAATAACTCCCGCTGGAGTGCTTTGTAACTTTGCAGACATTTTTCATGCTCAAACAGCAACATTACACACTAAAAAACGTTGAAAATGTAAAAAAAGCATAATAGGCCTTCTTTAAATACTTGAGTACAATTAAAGGTACAGTAAGCGATTTTTGAAAAATGCTGTTGAAAAGTGGAGATCAGTGTTCAAGACAGACATTAGCAGAAAGACTAAAAAAAGAGACAGAGTAAATACAAAAGAGGAAAAGACCAGGGGAATATAACTTTAAAAAGAAGGGTTACGTTCAGGCAAAAGCTAGGACCTGCTTTAATATCGGAGAAGCTTTCAGGCACTGGAGAGACTTAAGGAGCGGGCAGGCTTGAAAAGGACGCTGATGTTGCTTTATTTCTTCTTGATACATGAGTAATGTTGGTTTTGCAGTGTTTCACAAAAAAACTAAGTTATACTGTCTTTGCTTGTATATACTTGTGTCATCTTTGCTTGTTTATTCGTTTGCATTATTATTATTATAAGGCTGGAACGTATAAACCTCCTCCATCGCCTGTTTCAAGCATCGGCTCCCAAAGTGTGTGCGAAAAGTGAGATAACATACTCTTAATATATGTTTTTCTTTTGGTTCACCTTTTAGTGATCACTATAACCCCTTAATCTTGTCACATTTGTAATTTATTAGTTGCTTGCACTATCGTGTTATGTAGGGATTTATTTTTATTTTTTTGGATGGAAGGGATGACTTTACCATGGAAGGAGTAGAGGAGCTAAATAACAATTAGACATTCGACTTGAACTACCATAGTAACCCAACACTTATTGATGACATCATACCCTCAGGCGGCAGAAACAGATTTCGCCATAGTCATTGCCTTTGTTGCGTAGCGTATAAGTGAATGTGGGGGCGAAGGCATCAAGATTGGGGTGTGATCCTTTTGGGTAGGGGCGTGTTTGTCTTGGTGATTTCAAATATTAACAGCGTTTACCAGAAATCGCTTCCTTCACCTTTAAATGTAGACTTTTAATTGAGTAACATTTTTGGAACAGAGTACCTGTACTTTAACTTGTGTACAATTTCTCAGTACTTTTTACACCCATGGAAGAGAGCACAGAGGATAATGGAGGAAGAAAAAAAAAAGGTAAAACAAAAAAATTGGTTACCTGCTGTTGAATGTGAATTTGTGACAACCGCTGCACTTTAGTGGTCAACTCTGGAACCGCTGTAAAAACAAGATGAGAAGGGGGAAAACACAGTTTTGTTAATAATACATCCAGATAACCTCAAAATATAAGAAAAATAGTTACTTAAATATTTGACAACAATAGCAATGGTGAGTGTTTTACCTTTAATGTGGTTGCTGTCCAGAAGAGGCTGCAGATTGTGCACCTGCTCCAATAATGTGGCCTGGGAACGCAAAAACTCTTCCTCTGTAGATAAACGAGGAGGAGATTAATACATTGTTGAAATAATTAAATCTATACAAAAACATACGGGCCTGGTTTCACAGATAAGGCTTAGATTAAGCCAGGATTAGGCCTTATGTGACGTGGAAACCAGGAGAAACATTGTGCCATGAACAAACAAGTTATAGAAGGCTTTTCAATCCACAAATCACCAACATTCACCATGGATTTAATGTAGCAAAGCACGCAACGATAACTGTAACCATGGTATTGTAGCAGAAATTGTCGAAAGTTTTTACATTATTCATTACAGGGTTGATACAACCTTTTGAAAGTGAAATTCAAGCACTTTTAACGGATGATCAGACAACTTTTTCCAGCACTTCAAAGGTGTGCTGGTACTCCTAACATTTTCAGTAAGGGTCTACAGTGCTCCTAGTAAAAAAAAAAAAGTTAGTCTGGACTCTGTAGCCCTGTTTAATTCGTGTTTTCTTGTACAATTCACAATTGTGGTACTTTACGTCCAATGTAAAATCAGGGTCCTGAAGCAAAACCAATTGGGAATCACATGGGTGAAAAAAGTGCACTAACCTGCTAGAATAAACTCCAATTTCATTGCATCTGGCACAGTAATGAAGTCTGTGAACTGGGGGTCCAAATACTTCAGCAAATCTTCAACTGATAGAAAAGATAAATTGATAAATGATGATGGAACATATTAAAACATACACAGGATTTTGATCACAAATGTTACTGATTAATTGGGAGGCTCTCACTTTTCTTGTGAAGGATCTTGACACGCTCTCTCTTGTTTGCTGTGTTTGCCAGAGCACTACTGATCCTTGTGAGTGATTCAGCACACTGAAGTAAGGAAAGACAGATTGTAAATTCAGCAAAAGGTTAATCAGGTTATATATGAAGAGTTACAACTGGACATGTACTTTCCCAACATCACGTTTTTACCGTTAGGCCTAACTATTTCTGTGTTTATCACTTTTAGTCAAATTTTGCATACGTTTTGAATGGTCCTGCAGCATTACAAATGATTTTTTTAAGTATAAATATTCCATGTAATCTCGAAATTAGAATGAACTCATGAAAACTGTCATTTTAATAATTATAACAGAATTCAGTAAATTAGATAATTAAATCTACTGTAGTCTGTGCCTTAGATCAAGGGGTTTCTATCTTTTAAACACTAAAGACCCCCAACTATTATCAACCTTGTCTGAGGGACCCCCATTCTAAAACATTTTAAATCAGTTATATATTTTCATGTATAAAGACCTTATTTATACTATAAAAAATGTTTTAACTATTATTTGGAATACTTTTTTTCACTATACTGTAGCCTACTGTACGGGTTAGGAACTATATTATTTACTAAAATGACTTTTTAAAGCATTTATTTATTATTTTAACAAATATTTGTTTAAATCAACTACATTCATTAAATTTAATCTTAATTATCTATTTTTTCATAGGTTTATTAGTGTAATTTGTCTGCTGCCACGCCCGCATAACGAACAGCTCTTAGTACTGCATCATAACACCTACCAAATGCCAGCATGCAATTTCTGACAACCAATGCACATTAAAACCGTATAATCGTCAGAGGGAATGGATGCTATTATGTCGTGAATATGATCTGTCAAATCCACAACAATAAACACTAGCAGCTGACACACACACACACACACACACACACACAGAGCGGTTAGAGGGCTTTAGACGTGTCTGAGGCCAATCACCTTCACTGGCTTATTGTTTTTTCCTGCTCTTTCCCCATGAACGCGTTTTTCGAGAACTTGAAGGCGAGCGTCCAGATCGTCCAGATTGTTTTTCCCTTCCATTTTGTTGTTAGGTACTTGGTAGCGCTTCTCTAAACCGGAAATGACGCTTCGGACAGCCTCTTCTTCTGCGCGTCACAGCCCAGTCTATGGTCACAGCGCAGTCCGCCACCACACGTTTCTCCCATAGACAGTAAGGTTTCTCCAGTGAAGAGGAAACAACATTATCATGTTATCTGAAAAGGTGATAATTATGTAAATACTGTCTCAAAATGTCTTATAGTTTAAACAAACACTATGCGCAAAGACAACATTAGAGTCACTAAATATTCAACCTAAAATCAAAATCGACAATTCATGTTTTTTATGGAACAAAAAATGTGTCACTCACATGGGCCACATTGGGCTTGACCGGCCCCGCCTTTACCCGTGTACGGTCGTTTGATTTGTTCAGTTATATGCCAGACAGTCCGCAATTAGCGTATTCCCACTGTCAGGCCAAGGCATATTTCTACATTAAAACATTTTTATATTTAAACATTAATTTCAAAATTATTTATGCAATTATAATTGCTGTGTAAATATATTCATGCCACGTGTCAGTCAAACCTGCCCAACAGTATGTGCAAAACCATTTTGTTGATACTGGTTTAATTTAATTGGTAATAGCCATACAGCGTATTTTTATTCTGATTTAATTTATTGATTAAATTTAAGAATATGACATAAGAGGACACATATTATGACAATAAAATTTAAAATACTGTTCATATCTGGCTTTATTGCTCTGTGTTATTTCAGATTTTCAATTGAGAGAGCACATCCTGTATTTTATTGTATTATAATGACTATTTAATATTACCAGTAACATTGAGGATAAGCCAGTCCCTCCAGAAAAACGCGATCATGCGATCGCTGAATTCAATGCATAATCAACCAAAGTCCGCATATGTATGCGGGGGTCGCATTTTTTCAAATACTCCGCAATTTCGCCACATAAATTGCTGATTTCCGCGCAAAATATGTGGGGCTTGCATGATTTCATAATTCCCACATTTTCGTCGCAAAAAAGTCAGATATATCTTAGCAGAAAGTTGGAAAATGTTGCGTTTACTTCACACAAGAGCAGCCACCCCCCCCCCCCCCCCCTGTTTCCATTGGAACGTTATGAAGTGACGTAATTACGCGACGTGAACATCATCGAAAAGCTGCAAACCCCGCGAATAAGCCATGATGAAGCCCGCAAATAAATCCCATTTGCCAACAAAAATAAACGCAAAAGACCGCGCAAAGCAGTTTCCCGGTGTGTTACATGACAGTGGTGTCAAATTATTTTGCACTTAGTGCAACTGCGTGTTGGACCACAGGCGGAAGTCGACGCTGGACTACCACTTTGCCAGCGCCAAACATTCAAAGTTTGCCATGTTTATTAAGGTCTGAAATAAAACAAGATGAGACCTTAAATATTCCCAGCACTTTCTGTGATGTAGTGCTTGCTTTTTGCCCGCAACAATCACAAAAAAACTCCACATTTTTCTGGAAGGACTGATAGCCATAACATAACATAGCCATGTTGCATATTAATTGTTCGAGGAATCTCAAAGCATATTTTATTTTTGTGTATTTTGTGCTACTCCATAATGATGTTCTAGTTGAAGTCATTTGTTGTCAGTGCTCGACCTGGGAAAAAAGTTCCGGTACTCCCGAGGGACCCTCACATGAGATCAACCAATAGCAAACCATCCAATTCCTCAAGTCCCGCCCCACAAAGTTTTCTTGTACCAGAAGCTGTTTCGGATAAACAGCATGTCACTATATAAGGAAGAAAAGAATATTGCAACTTCTGTTTCATGCCTACTTTAATACGACTAAAATCTGATGTTTGTGCTGATGTTATGCCATAGAAGATTTAACCTGTATTTTGGTATTGTCATTGTTTCTAAATTATTCCAAAGTGCAGATTACGTTATTTTGACACGTAAATAAAATGATTCACAAAAGTTGCAGGCTGCTCTGGTTTTGTTTTCATAGTAGATATTTACTTTATTTATTTTTATTTCAGGTTGGTATTATTACAATGAAATAAATGTTTTAATTTGGTTACATTATTTCACCATTTTATTGATCAAAATACAACATTGTAAAAAGTAAACATTTTGTGTTTGCTGGGTACCACACCTTATGTAGTCCCAAATTTCCATTTCCAACAGGGGAAAATAGTTACAAAACATATGCATCCATAGCCTATATCTAATCTAATAGTTCCCTTTCAGTTGCTGATGCTGAACCCAGTGTCTGAGGCACGTAACTTCACGCCAATACTTCACAGTGTGCCCGAGCGGATAAATGAAGTGCCTGCAAACATGTCATCAGCTTCTTTGTCTTCAGGAAGCCGCTTGTGTAGGTGCTGTGTAACAAAGCAGTGTGAATGTGGCAGTGAAGTCTAGTGTCTTGTCCAGAGTTAGTTCATTACAGCACTGTTAAAAGATTGTCTTGTGTCGTGTGATAAGGCAAACAATTTAAGAGATGTGTTCCCCCGTGTCCAAGCTTTAGTACTCCTGACGATGGATACGAGTTTGTGTTATTTGCTTAGGAGCGGAGCACGTGCGTTCAGCCCCTGGATGACTCACTCACTGCGATACTTTCTCGGTTGGACATATGCTTGGCTCTCTTTACGAGTTAGAGGAGTCAAGTCTCTGAGCCCCGCGGTTCTGGTCCTGCATCTGCGATCATGGCGATCTCAGATGGACTTTGCCGAGGAGCTTGAACGGGTTTCCGTTGCTTCTCCGCAGCTCTCGCTGGCCCAGAAGCTTGTGTAGCGGCTTCTTCTGGGCTGGATGGGAGCAGTTTGCTCACTTCTGCTTCAGAGAAACTAGTCAGTTTCAGAAAAAAACCATAGACAAGTCTAAAACCTCATATAAAACTTTTGGAGCTTATGACTCAAGCCAAGGCCTGACTCAGTCTAAAATGGTCCAGCCCGAAGTGCAAAGTCTCACTTGGTTGATTAGATGAGAAATATATGCCTCATTGAAAGTCTGAGCCTTCCATTTCTCCCGGACCTACACACTGAGGTGGGCGGTTCGTGGAATCACCTGTACTCTGCCGCATAGTCCCTTCAAATTCGAGTTATGCAAATATTGAGGGAACAGGGCTATGCACGAATGCCTTGGGTTTAAGAGAATTTGGCTAGCTATCTCTACCCAGGAACATCCTCATCTTTAAAGGCTCCCGTTCTCCCATCTAAGCCGTGCCAGACAACATCGAGGCTGGTTGGCAGGTCAGGTCGGTGGTGCTCTGCACACCATCCAATCCTGCAGGCACACCAGGTCGACCTTCTTAAAGGCTTGGACCAAGGCGAGGGTCTATCTCCTGGCAGTCGCTACCAGGCGGCCTGTTCAATTTTTAAGCTTATCCCCTTTCGCCCACTTCCAGAGGCAGTTGAAAACGCATTAGACCGGATTGCTTTCGTAGTGTAAACGCTCATGTGGACGAATGTGTTCAAACAGCCACAAAAGACTGTCTACTCTCCGTCTACTGACCTAATGCGTAAACATTATAGGAAGCGCACAAGCCAAACAGAATTTAAACCACCGGCTGAAGACCCAAGTTTGATTTGAAGACGGAAAAATGTACCAAGCACAATATTCTCTCACTATTCCTGATTTCTAACACACACTCACAGCGTTCGGCTAATCTTCCGGCTGTCAGAGCAGAAACGAAAGCTGCTGCTCTCCGTATGTTTTTCCATCGTCTTTGGTCGCGATCAAATGTAAATTGCACAAGCTTATTTTGTCCATTAGATTGAAAGCCCATACATTTATCTGCTCATAGACCCTCCCCTTTGAAGAAATCACGACAGAAGTGTTTAAAAGTGGACAAAAGAGACGGATTAAAACACTAGGTGTAAACGGGAATCTGTCTCCCTCGCCTACTTGTGATCCGATCGACCAAAACTCATCTTAATAGCAGGTGTAAACAGGGCCTTAGAGCCTGAAAGGAATCCAGTGGGGGTGATGTTTCCTGGCAAGCACCTTAGCATGATTATGCTCTTTGGTAGAAAAACTGTAGAGCTGACAGATCTGATTAGGATCAAATTAAACCACTTACATTGTCACCTCCCCCAGTTTTGTGACTGAGGTTTTTAAGCAAGGCTGCTCTCGCAAGGTTGGTTGCGAGGTTGAGCTATGCTGATAGATGAAAAAAAAAAGTATTTTTGAGATTTTATTATGCTCCCGGGCGGCCCAATTTTTCCCATTCTATATAAGGGGCCAAGTCTCCAGGGGCTACAGCCTTGCTACCAACTAATTGTCATCTTTAATAGGAAATTGATTGCTAAAACAGCAAATTAATGAATGAAACAAATGAAACGTTATTTTATGCAGGGTGCACTACATTTTTGAAAGGTGATTTTTAAAGTAAATTTACATAAAAACTGTCTTAAAGTGCTAATAAATTGTACCAAATTAATGAGTTGAATGGATAAAATTAGTATGCTGGGATGGAGTTGTGATGGGATGGAACATTTCAGACAAAATGGCTGCTCTCCCTGCTATCACTGTTATTAGCATTCAAGAATTAACTATAACCACAGTTTTTTTTCCTGCCTGTTTTATGTGAGGGTAGATATGTAATGCTTAATGAATTTGGGCAAGCATGAGAACACAACAGTTTTTTAGTTTTTTTATCAACTTGCCTCTTGAAAAGATGTTAGTCACATCCCAAAATTAAACGGGAGGCCAATCCAATACTTAGGCTATATTGGATACATATATTAATATGCATCAGATATCTGCACTTCACAATGATCATCAAGTATCATCAATGATTGTCTAGTCACTAGTGTTTTATTAAACCTCACATCATCAAATATTGAGGGCAGAGTAGAGATAGATCAAGAGGATTGCACCTGTTTCTGCGCATGCGCAGATGAGCAGCGCTCACTCATTGTGTGAGAGTCTAGGGGAGCGACCCGAGAGCCGCAGTGATGCCAGTAACCCTCTAGGATGCTCTACACACCGATGCTATTATTGCCGTCTGTTACAGCCACAGGCCTTTGAGCAGATCCGGATAAATCCGGGACGAAGGTGTTCTTCACAGCACGGAATAACGGGATCGCGCGACCTTGCGCTGAATGTCATTAGAAAGAGATTTTAATCTCGCTACGGTAAGACCGGAAATCATCATTACCGTATTTGGTAACGACGCTAAATGTCAGTTTAATGTGAAGTCTGTGATGTTGTTATGTATTTAGGGGTATAAGAGAGAATAGACTGTAAACGCAGGAATATTTCGCGTTTGCCGCATCGAAACGTTTGCGCGATTGATCCCTGAATGTTGCCTTGCATCTTTCGTTAACCTGTCGTCATTTAAGTTAGAGGGACTAATAATAAAAGCCTTCTTGGTTCTTCTAATGGTGATTTGGGAGAGGCTATGATGGCGTTTGATATGCAACGACATATTTGACCGAAACCTTCATATTGGCCTATGTGTTCAATCGGATGCAAGTCTATCTCTTCATGAATAATGTGTAATTTATTACCATTGTAATTCAGATCGTGTTGAGCAGATCTGTGCTGCTGACACGTGCTGTTATTTTTGCTGATGCTGAATTACACCCCACCTCCTCCCCATCATAATAAAGCCTTTTCCCATCCCCACCATCACTGTAATAAAACCTTTCCCAAACGACACACCAATGTATTAAAGCATGGCCACATGGCTTTCCATTGTGTGTTTTATTTTACCATTGCACCAACTTATCTTTCTTATGTGTTCTCAGACCATTCAGGTTTGAGTCTCAGCGATGGATATTTTAAAGCATATAATCAACGACACTGTGGAATTCTACAAATGGAGTCTCACTATTGCCGGTAACTGACTTTAGACTTCTTGACTTCAGTGATCTGAATGTGATGCATGATATCCATGCGAATAAATAAAGTCGGGAGCAGGAAAGGCCTGTTATTAGATATTGACCATAAGACACAGCGACTGCAGGTTTCACTTTTGGTGAACAAGAACAGACTTAACGTAAATGTTAGAAATGATTGGCTACAATGCTGGCAATTATCGATCGGACTAGAAGTAGAATAGATACAATACCTGTAAAAAGTTTGGAAACATCCCAATTAATTCATGTTTTTTAAAAGTCTCTTCTGCTCACCAAGGGTGAATTTATTTAATAAAAAAAATACAATTAAAACAGGAATATTGTAAAATACTATTACAATTTAAAACTGTTTTCTATTTGAATACATTTTAAATAATGTAATTAATCCCTGTGATTTTCAGCATCATTACTCCAGTCTTCAGTGCCAGGAGACAGGAAAAAAAATATACAAGTGCATTATATAGACATTTGTAGACTACGGATAAAACCCCAATTAAGGGATCTCATGTCTGTTTGTAGACAAGCGTGTGCAGAAATGGCCGTTGATGGATTCTCCGCTGCCCACGCTGGCCATCAGCTCCTCCTACCTGCTCTTCCTCTGGCTGGGACCGAAGTACATGCAGGGCAGAGAAGCCTTCCAGCTGAGGAAGACCCTCATCATCTACAACTTCAGCATGGTCATCCTTAACTTCTTCATTTTCAAAGAGGTGAGTTCACCCAAACTCTCAGCAGGGTTTTTATGCTTCATGCATACATATGTATTGCGTTTATCCTTTTTGAGAATGATTATTTAGTGTTTTTACTAAGTTTCAGTTTAAATGTGCCTATGGTGAAAACACACCTTGTTTATTAGAAACTGCATATTCATCAGCGCCAAATAACTGCAGTACAGGTCCTTCTCAAAAAATTAGCATATTGTAATAAAGTTCATTATTTTCCATAATGTAATGATAAAAATTAAACTTTCATATATTTTAGATTCATTGCACACCAACTGAAATATTTCAGGTCTTTTACTGTTTTAATACTGATGATTTTGGCATACAGCTCATGAAAACCCAAAATTCCTGTCTCAAAAAATTAGCATATCATGAAAAGGGTCTCTAAACGAGCTATTAACCTAATCATCTGAATCAACTAATTAACTCTAAACACCTGCAAAAGATTCCTGAGGCTTTTAAAAACTCCCAGCCTGTTTCATTACTCAAAACCGCAATCATGGGTAAGACTGCCGACCTGACTGCTGTCCAGAAGGCCATCATTGACACCCTCAAGCAAGAGGGTAAGACAGAAAGAAATTTCTGAACAAATAGGCTGTTCCCAGAGTGCTGTATCAAGGCACCTCAGTGGGAAGTCTGTGGGAAGGAAAAAGTGTGGCAAAAAACGCTGCACAACGAGAAGAGGTGACCGGACCCTGAGGAAGATTGTGGAGAAGGACCGATTCCAGACCTTGGGGACCTGCGGAAGCAGTGGACTGAGTCTGGAGTAGAAACATCCAGAGCCACCGTGCACAGGCGTGTGCAGGAAATGGGCTACAGGTGCCGCATTCCCCAGGTCAAGCCACTTTTGAACCAGAAACAGCGGCAGAAGACCTGACCTGGGCTACAGATAAGCAGCACTGGACTGTTGCTCAGTTTTGCATGTCATTCGGAAATCAAGGTGCCAGAGTCTGGAGGAAGACTGGGGAGAAGGAAATGCCAAAATGCCTGAAGTCCAGTTTCAAGTACCCACAGTCAGTGATGGTCTGGGGTGCCATGTCAGCTGCTGGTGTTGGTGCACTGTGTTTTATCAAGGGCAGGGTCAATGCAGCTAGCTATCAGGAGATTTTGGAGCACTTCATGCTTCCATCAGATTTCATTTTTCAGCACGACCTGGCACCTGCTCACAGTGCCAAAACCACTGGTAAATGGTTTACTGACCATGGTATTACTGTGCTCAATTGGCCTGCCAACTCTCCTGACCTGAACCCCATAGAGAATCAGTGGGATATTGTGAAGAGAAAGTTGAGAGACGCAAGACCCAAAACTCTGGATGAGCTTAAGGCCGCTATCGAAGCATCCTGGGCCTCCATAACACCTCAGCAGTGCCACAGGCTGATTGCCTCCATGCCACGCCGCATTGAAGCAGTCATTTCTGCAAAAGGATTCCCGACCAAGTATTGAGTGCATAACTGAACATAATTATTTGAAGGTTGACTTTTTTTTTTTTGTATTAAAAACACTTCTTTTATTGGTCGGATGAAATATGCTAATTTTTTGAGACAGGAATTTTGGGTTTTCATGAGCTGTATGCCAAAATCATCAGTATTAAAACAATAAAAGATCTGAAATATTTCAGTTGGTGTGCAATGAATCTAAAATATATGAAAGTTTAATTTTATCATTACATTATGGAAAATAATGAACTTTATCACAATATGCTAATTTTTTGAGAAGGACCTGTATAGCGGTGCTCGTGCTGCCTGTTAATGTGCTATACATGTACCATTACTGCTTTATTTAGCAGTAAATTGTAACTACCATCTCTCTGGGTGTTTATGATTCAGCAACATCAACTTCATTTGGACAGAATACATGATGGTCAGAAGTCAGGTTTGAGAAATTAATTAAATCAGCCAACATTGATTGAAATGTGAAAATTGTCATTTGCTGATGAGATTCTATTTAATCTTACTTTATATTACTTTGGTTTATTGATCATTTGCTCATTATTTTTTGCAAACTCCCATTTTTATTACCACACACCATAAGTTTATTAACAAAGACCATAATGTCTTATGCTGCATCCTTTTTCGCCTACTTCTACTATACACTAAAAGTACGTACTTTTTTGTTTTTGTGAAGAAAGGGTACATACTTTTAACTGTGTAGCAGAAGAGTAGGCAAGCTTTGGGATAAACTACTTCGTCATAATTGCGTCTTTAACGGACAGCTCTGTCGCTTTGTTACATGCATCCTGTCACTGGTTAAACTGCCCTGTCAATCATCATCACAATTAAAATCGTACACATTCAATTTAATTTACAATGTAATAGAGAGAAATGTAGTAGCACGTTGATCTGCCAGTCATGGGTCTTTCATGCAGAGACTCTCCTCATGTTTTTGCATAATGATGCATTTAAAGGTTAATGAACAAATGTATTTTTTATAAAAGCTCACAATGCTGTTGCAGATTAAATATAATGTTGATATCAGTGAATAAATATATTTTTGCCAGGTTAGATACTGATTATTAATCACTCAAACCCTTTATCTAAACCTCTCTACTTAACCGTTGGACTCGCATATCCGCCATGTTTGTAGTTTTTTTTAACACTTTTTATTAATTCATGTTTGTAGTTCTAATCGAATCCTTGTCCAACGTGCAGTGGGTTGTGGGCTACGTTCACACTGTAAGTCCAAATCCGATTAAGTGTGACTGGAATCTGATCTGAAATGATTGACTGTCCACATTGTGTATCGCAACTGTTCAGATCCGATTTGTATTTTGTGTCCACAAACTTCACAGAAAGGGAACCGAGATGGCAGAAAGCGGCATCCTGATTGTTTTCTTTATGTTACAAAAGCACAATGATTTGTTTTTATTGTGTGTACAATGAGTTAATGATGTCTTACTCTTATCTGTATGACACTAAATGATGGAGTATTTTAAGTTGTTTCCGCTATTATATGGCGCTTTTCCACTGCATGGTAGGGTACGGTTCGGTTCGGTACGGCTCACTTGTGGTGCTTTTCCAACGCATGGTACGGTACGGTTCGGTTTGGTACGGCTCACTTGTGGTGCTTTTCCACTGCATGGTACGGTACGGTTCGGTTCGGTACGGCTCACTTGTGGTGCTTTTCCAACGCATGGTACGGTACGGTTCGGTTTGGTACGGCACGCTTTGGCGCTTTTCCACTGCATGGTACGGTACGGTTCGGTTCGGTACGGCTCACTTGTGGTGCTTTTCCACTGCATGGTACGGTACGGTTCGGTACGGCTCACTTGTGGTGCTTTTCCACTGCATGGTACGGTTCGGTACGGCTCGCTTCGGCTCGCTTTAAATGGTACCTGGTCTGTTGAGGTTCCAAGCGTACCGTACCGGTACTAAAATGTGACGTAAAAACACTGCAGATCACTGATTGGTCAGACAGAATCGTCACTACCAGCGTCATTGGATTTGCGACACGAGACACTAAACCCGCTAGATTTAAATAACCAGCAGTATTTTGTTTTGCTGCCATCAGCCTAATTTTAAACACATTTCTCCGTCTTGCAGTTAAAAACATCCACATGCCGAGAATCAGGAACACCATCCCCTCGATAGGCTCCATTGTTCCTGTGTTGTGCGTTTGAAATGTGGCGCGTTTACGATGATGTCATGGCAGTAGAGGCGGCGCAAATAACGATCAGTCCCACCCACTTTGAAGGGGTACTAACTGCGGTGGAAAAGCAACCCAGCTAAAGCGAACCAAACCGTGCCGCACCGAGTCGAGTCGTACCACGCAGTGGAAAAGCGAAGCGAGCCGAACCGTGCCGCGCCGAGTCGAACCGTACCGAGCCGAACCGAGCCGTACCATGCAGTGGAAAAGCGCCAATAATTAGACAGAATCATTTGGCATTGTGCCGATTTGTGTCGTGACTCGAGGAAGTCTCACCAGTACAGTCCAGTGATGAAATATGTGTGTTCTGGAAATGGGAAGCCTCAGGTGCCGCTTTACTCCCTGTCTCCTCATGGAAAGGTGGAGTAGGCTCTTTATCTCCTTCTCTTAAGCAATCAGAAATCTGGGGGAGGGGGGGCGGACATGTAAATGTTCCCAACTCGTATCGAGCTGTGACCCCAAAACCGAGGAATGTACTGAACCATGACTTCTGTGTACTGTTACACCCCTAGTTGGTAATTATATGTCAAAAACAACATCAACTGCAACATGGAGGGGTTTGCAATAGAGATGTTGTCTTATTTACAACATGACAATGTGTAGCGGCTGAACCGGAGGAGGCTGGTGTGAGCCGCTTTATTCCTCGCTGTTGTCTCAAAACTTGTCTCCGTTATATTGTCATTTTCTGCTCGTCCGGCACTTTGAGACAACACAAGCTTATTTCTGCAGTGACTTTTGTTTTGTTTTACGTCTGACGTTTGTTTTACGTGGCGTAAGAAATTCACATAAATTATGGGAAATACGATCAGATCAGTCAGACTGAAATGGATTTCCAGAAATTCGATTTGAATAGGATTTCAAACCACATATCAATGTAGCTCTTTGTAAAAAAGAGACCTTTTGCCGTTCACACTTGCTAAATCTGATCGGATTTGCACAAAAATCGTATTTGCACTGACAGTCTGAACGAGGCTTAACTGTAAATAGTAGACCATCCAGGTATCTTTGGAACACTCATTTAAACACACTATGATTTGGGACACACCAGTTCTAATTTCAAATACTATTTAGGATGGATGGTATGCGATTTGGGATGCAGCGTTAGTTTTTCATACTAGATCTAGTAACTTTGCTAGTCCTAGATCTAAATTCGCTCTCTCTTATGCATGAGGTGAAGAAACGAATGAATAGGAATTGTCCTTTATACCAATCGCAGCTCAGATCAAACTATTTTTACATCACATTCAGTGCCATTCCCTCAATGAAATGGTCCAGATGTCAATTATTACCTGTTCTATTCCAGCTCTTCCTTGCAGCACGGGCGGCCAACTACAGCTACATCTGCCAGCCCGTCGACTACTCAGATGATCCCAATGAAGTGAGGGTGAGTGTGCTTCCCACATAGGATCACAGTGTTACCTGGACTCGGCACTGAAACTGGACACGTAATTCTGCTCTCCAGTTACTCGCCTAAAGAGTGTTCCCGGAGTGGGATAACCGGGGAGTTCGGTTTCACTCTGTGACTTCACATTTTTGCATTCACAAACACCATCTGATTTCATTCTCAGTTACGAGTCTATTTAAATTTTTTTTAGCTAGGCCATGCACCATTTTAAATGCAAATGTAGTTTTTAATAATCTTATTTTTCAGTTTAATTAACCATCGTGATGTTGTCATGAACACAACATTTTGAGTATTTCCAGAAATATTAAATAATATTAATACATTTGTTAAGCTGTATTACACAATGAATGATTGATGGCTGTGTTTCTCTTCTAAACTTGATTTCTTTGCTTTCAATTAATGTAATTCTCTAAAATGTGCAATCTACTTGTCACAACTGGTAAAACAAGAAGAATAGCAAGGTATCTATTAGCAGCCATAAAACTTTAATCATAACAAAAACAAAGACGAAAATCCATAGAGCAGGACCCGTTACTGTTTCTAATTATACAAGTTCGACCTAATATGACATAATTGGTATCATTGCTCTCGGTATGTCTCAATTTTAATTAAATTAGGCAAAATTAATCAAAAGGTATTAGCATTTTTAAAGTGTTATTATAAATTTTGAATGCTGCAGTGAATCAAAAGAGACCAGTTTTATGATTTTAGAGCAAACTGTTCGGAAGTTATAGCCAAACACAGCCATTTTCTTAACTCCTGACCAGTAGGTGGCGCTTTGCCGAAATGCTACATGTAGCCTCAAGTCATGATGACATGTACCAAGATTCGTTTCAATACGCTAAAGTGTTGCGGAGATATAGCCTCAAATCAGACTCTGATTTTAACAGACTCTTTATCAAATTCGTTCGCTTGTTATTTGAGAACAGTTGGGTTTTTCAAAAAGCTTTTAATAACTTTTGGTCAGATTGGTCTGAAGATGATATGGTGAAAATCAGACGAACCGTCTTGGCCAGTTCGAAAAAAGTTAGTTCAATTAATGTAATTTGTTAATGTAATTACTGCTTTGTAACACAAAGACAACACTAAACAAAGAGAGAACCAAACTGAGGGTTTGAATACACGGGATAATGAGAACTGAACAAGAAACAGGTGGAGAACATAATCAGTAACCATGGAAACAAATGAGAACATAGTTAGAAACCCTGAGGTGTCACAATCAGCTCCCGAGCTCGTGAATCAGTATATCGTGTTCATGAATTGGGGCACTGGACGGTAAAGGATGCTGGCTCACTACACATTCACTGATGACTCTATTTCCGGGCTACGTGACAACGTCCTTATTGTACAACATCACTACTGGTATTTATGAACAACAGCAGAACTGATATCTTTCTGACACTATTTGTAATGTCATTTAAAGTACATTATGATAAATACTTGCTTGTTTCATATATGTGCAACATTTCAGCCCTAAATAAATGATAAATGTTAGCTTAAACAGATTCATTACCTGTTTAGCAATGTATGTTTATGCAATTAACAATAATGGTTTGTATTTTTAAAAATATTTTTTAGTCTGGAACAAGACTTAAGCCTTGTCTGTGAAACCAGAGGTATGATACTTGAGTAAAGACACATCTTTTCTTTTGATGGCAGGTGGCAGCAGCCTTGTGGTGGTACTTTATTTCTAAAGGTGTGGAGTACCTCGACACTGTGTTTTTCATCTTACGTAAGAAATTCAACCAAATCAGCTTCCTGCATGTCTATCACCATTGCACCATGTTCACTCTGTGGTGGATTGGCATCAAATGGGTCGCCGGTGGACAGTGTAAGTATTAAATACACGGGCACCCACAAAAATCCCTCAAGTCTCTACAGAAACATATTTCACATAGACAACGCAAATGAGAAATACAGACCATGTCTGTCAAGCTCAGAAAAGAACAACACCATAGAAGTTGTTCATTCTGTATGATTCATGCGCTATATTACAACAAATCTGAATAACAGATCAAATCTGACATTGTACTGATAATCTTCCACTCATATGAAATGGACTGAATGTGCATCTGTCTGTTTTGCAGCATTCTTCGGGGCTCATATGAACGCAGCCATCCATGTCTTGATGTACTTGTATTATGGGCTGGCCGCATTTGGTCCAAAAATACAGAAATATCTGTGGTGGAAAAAATATCTGACAATCATCCAAATGGTATGTGTTCACAAGCATGTGTGAAAAAACAAGTGCCACTTCTGAGACTGATGTGGAATACAAGGTTGGTTCTTCAGTTAGGGGAACTTTTGGAAAAAAAAACTATGATTCTATTTTATCCCAAATTTTATCATCAAATTCCAGAATTTACTTGAGGATTCTTTACTTCAGTATAATTTTAGATTATTACAACTTCCCCTTTGTAATATATTTTAAAAATTATTCTTTCTTTGTACTTGTTTCCCTAAGAAGTAAAAAATACATAATTTCCATTTATTTGATATTTATAGAATGCAGCTTCTGCTGTCATTACCATCACACTATCAAGCCTTTTATACAATTCAGTTTTCCCAAAAACAGTTAAGCCGAGTAACTGTTTAAACATCAGAAATGCCATTCATTTTCACTTAAGTAGCTTTATTATGTTTGACATGTGACTAATGACTTATTCCAGGACATGTGATAAATGTTTTAATATAGATGAAACATACACTACTGTTTAAAAGTTTGGGTAATTGTTTTTTGTGTTTTTTTTAAAGAAGAAGTGAAGTAAATTGTTGTAAAGACTAAAAATTGGTATAATGTTACAAAAGATTTCTAATTCAAATAAATGCTGTTTTTTGAAGCAGCAAATCAGCATATTAGAATGATTTCTGAAGGATCATGTGACACTGAAGACTGGCGTAATGATGCTGAAGATAAATAATAAGGAATAAATTACATTTTAACATATAACATGGCTGGGAGCATCAAACCAATTGTAACAATGAATAATTAAAGGCATTTTTATTAGATTTTAGTCAAAATACAATTACACAAAGATGATTTAATTGCATATGGTATTTGACCAATAGGTGGCACTGTTAAATAATTGATGTTGTGTGGTCAGTGTGAGGATAAAATGACATACAAAGTTTGGGGTCAATATGCTGAAGCTTTGCAGAGTTACAGCCTCAGAATCAGCTTTGCAGCATGCCATCAAATTTGTTGATGCTTTATTCGAGAATGGTTCGGTCAATCCAAAACCTTATAATAACTTTTTGCCAGCATGGTCCAAAGATGATCTAAGCCGAATTTGGTGAAAATCGGACCAATGCACTAGGAGTTAGAAAAAGTAAGTTTTCAAAGAAATTCAAAATGGCGGACCACAAGTTTGACCGAATATGACATAATTGGTATCATTGTTCTGAAACTTTTTGAGTACGTTCAGGGTTTGAGAACATACCAAGTTTAGCAATGATTAGCTAATGCAGTGTTTATCAACCTCTCCTGCAGGGACCCCCTGACAGGACATGTTTTTGTTTTAACCCTGAAATGGCACACCTGATTCAATTAATTAAAGGCTTAATGTGCAGCTGACTAATTGAATCAGGTGTGCCATTTCAGGGTTAAAACAAAAACATGTCCTGTCAGGGGGTCCCTGCAGGAGAGGTTGAGAAACACTGAGCTAATGCATTCGTAAAATACACCCTTTTACGTCAGAATTCAAAATAGTTGACTCCCAATATGGCCGATATGGAAAATTTGGATATCATTCGACTCGGTATGCTGCACTGAATCAAAAGAGACCAGTTTTATGATTTTGGAACAAGCCATTTAGAAGTTATAAGTGATCCCCCCCCCCCCCAAATCAGTTCAGCAGAAATCCTGCCCTGCTGATAATTTCATAAGGTTACAGTGACGGGTAGGTTTAGGGATCAGTGTTTGGTGTAGGCAATCAGTACAGTGATATACATGAACAATGACATTTTTAGAATCGGCTGCAGGGTGGGATTTCCGCTGAACTGGTTTGGGGGGAAAAATCCCGTTTACCAAGACTCGTCCCAATACGCTGAAGTGTTGCGAATATGGTATATCCTCTCATCCATTTTAACGAGCTCTTTGTCAAATTGATTGGCATGTTATTTGAGAACAGTTGGGTTTTCCAAAAAGCTTTTAATATCTTTTTGCCAGCATGGTCTGAAGATGAACTGTGCCAATTTTGGTGAAAATTGGACGAACTGTCTAGGACGAGCTCGAAAAAGTATTTTTTTCAGAAAATTCTAAATAGGGGAAAAATTTTCATGCCGGAAAATTACATCATAGGGTGCCGTCAAATCATCATGGAATCGCCATGGAATCAGAGGAAACAAAGTTATTAGCATAAACGTAAGTGCAATTTTGGACAGTTCTCCAAAAAATTTAAATTCTGTCATTAATTACTCACCCTCATGTCATTCCAAACCCATAGGACTTTACGTAAGAAATATCCATAAGAGATCATAAAACTAATCCACTAATCCTAATGAATTGAGTTTATTCACAATTTTCTGAAGAGACTCGATCGCTTTATATGAACAGATTTAATTTAGGTTTTTATTCGAACATAAACAGAAGCTCAAACGTGCTAACACGAGAATGATCCTCATTGGTTCAAGCAAACCAATCAAGCGAACATGCTTGAACTTCCGTTTCCCACAACCGATGTGTGAGTTGATGAATGTTAATATGTTAATAAAAGCCTAAATTCAATCTGTTCATCATATAAAGCGAACGAGGCTCTTCAGAAAATTTTGATTAAACGGCTCGACTCATATGGATTAGTTTTACGATCTCTTTATGAACTTTTTGAAGCGTCAAATTGGTAGTTGTGTAGCTGTCAATGGAGGGACAGAAATCTCTCAGATTTCATCAAAACGATCTTCATTTGTGTTCTGAAGATGAACGAAAGTCTTACGGATTTGGTACGACATATGGTTGAGTGAATGATGACAGAACTTTCATTTTTTTAATGAAATATTCCTTTAAAAGCTCCAAAATTGCTGTGGTTAATGTTGAGACTGTCCTCTATCAGTGTGCCAAATTTCATAATTTTTAACTACAGTTCTATGGGCTACCATATTCAAAAGTGGAGGAAAAAGAAGAAAACTAACCTTTGGTGCTTGGCCCCAAAATATATTCACATTCAATGTAGTTCTTTTAAATGATAATACTATTTCACAATATTACTGTTTTTACTGTATTTTTGATCAAACAAATGCAGCTTTGGTGAGTATAAGAGACCAAACCCAAACCTTTGAACTGTAGAACATCTTTGAAGATGTCTCATTTTTCAAAACTGCCCCTAATTGAAAATCCGTCATGACTAAACCAATGATCAAGCTCTGGGAACTTATCAGTTATCATGTATCTTTTAATTTCTTCCACAGATCCAGTTTCACGTCACCATTGGCCACACGGCCTTGTCGCTGTACTCTGACTGCCCGTTCCCGAAGTGGATGCATTGGTGTCTGATTGGATACGCCCTCACCTTCATCATCCTCTTTGGCAATTTCTATTACCAGACGTACCGTCAACAGCCCCGCCGCGAGACCGCGTCCAAACCCGGCAAAGCCCTTTATAACGGAGCCTCTAATGGAGCCCTGACGTCTAGTAATGGAAACGCTCCCAAGATGGACGAGAAGCCGGCAGTGGCTGAGAGCGGGAGGAGAAAGCGGAAGGGCAGAGCAAAGCGCGAGTAAAACGGAGGAGAGGGAAGCTGACACAAGAGGCTGCTCTGAAAGATTGTTCAGCTCAGATCAATCCCAAATTGTTACGACCAAACAGTATGGCCACTCTCTGCAGCAGACGGGGAGAAATACAAGCCTATATGTAGAGAGACTGAACAATATGATATCTTTCCATATCGCCCTCTTTAAGTTTAGTACATTATTCTATTATCTGCCTTTTTTACATCACTGTTCTAATGCCAGAAAAGACCTGTGTTTCATCAGTGTACAATGATTAAATGACTCTGATATCAGAGGGGTTTTTCATCATTTGTTATAGTGGGGTCCAAAAGTTCTTCTATTTTGCAACATAAAATGTTTCTTCACTAACTATTATCAGAATGATCATGAGATGAACTCCAGCATGATTTGAGAGGATATAAAGAGCATCTTGAGCTTCAATGGAAGAAGAAAATCGCTCGAGAAAAGTAGCTCATTTGAATAGTCAAAAAGAAATAGTGCATATTTCGTCTTCATTTTACTGACTTTTGGACCCCACTTTATATCATTTATTTGTAAAACATATGTGTTTGTTTATTTAAAACTTTTGTGTTTCATGTAAGTTGCGTGTTGTTTAGCTGTTGGCAGGATATATTGCCAACAGTACTGTACTTTAAAACAGAGATCATGTGGCACTGCATATTTCAGCTTCTTTCAAAATTAGGGATGCAACTTTACTAAGGCCATTGACTGATAATATACAGTAGTGGGCAAAAGTGATGTCCGGCCTTGGGAAATTGACATCTTCAACCTATTCAAATATTGTTAAAATTTGTTCAAGATTTTGTAATCATTTTATGTAGTTGTGCTCGGAGTTAATTGTTTTATTTGTGATAACGCAATGAAAGAAATTATGAAAATGCAAAAAACGATTATGTTGTAAACCCAAAACTGATTATATTGTAGTCAATGTATGATTTTTCCTGTGAACTTTTTTCTATGCATTTTTTTTGTATTGTAAAATAGCAACTGTAGCTGTAGTTAGCTGTTTTTTGCCAAATAATTTTGTTAGATAAATACCTTAACAAAGTTTAGTGTTTTTTTCTTCCTTCATATTTAATTTTATTTAAAATATATAAAATATTTTCCTCATATTTTGATGGTTTAATCGAACTTGTAGGATCACTAAAAACAAATATTCCCTCCGGACATCACTTTTAGCCACTACTTTATCCTATATATATTCTGTTGTCTTAAAAACAGTGTTCACAATCCAGTGTACAAATCAGACATTGTAACATCTAACATGAATGATAGGAAAGATATATAACAGTTCAGTGCTTTTGTTGCTTGGTGTAAAAAAATCAACTGACTGAAAAGGATAAAATATTGCCTTGTGTTATCAGCCAATTCAGACCAATCCTGATTAAAAAAAACTGATAATGGCTCAGACGGATATATCATGCATCCTTATTTAAGCTTTTTGATATCACAGGGTTACCATCAAACATCTCACAGGATAAGATAGCTTTTAGTTTTCATTGGGAAATTACATCACATAAATAAAAAATGGTATTGGGAAATATGTTTGTAGCTGCAATATTGCATTGTGCGTTAATAAAGTCTTGAGCTCCCTGTCATAGTTTTTTTTTTAATAGTTCCTAAATTCCTAAAATATATCGTGTTTTTTCTTGAATTTTTTATAATGTTGTATATTCGGTGCAATTTTGTACATTGTGCTTTTGAAAACGCAATGATCATCATCTACTCGTTTTCTTCTTTTTTTCAAATGACAGATAAACATTGCTGTATATAATAATAAAATAAATGGCAATGCATATTCAATGCTATCTGGCGTTTCATTTCCCAAAAGCCTCTCACTCTGCTGGCGTCGCCACTCCTTTACTCGTGAGCAGGACATACACTCACCTAAAGGATTATTAGGAACACCATACTAATACTGTGTTTGACCCCCTTTCGCCTTCAGAACTGCCTTAATTCTACGTGGCATTGATTCAACAAGGTGCTGAAAGCATTCTTTAGAAATGTTGGCCCATATTGATAGGATAGCATCTTGCAGTTGATGGAGATTTGTGGGATGCACATCCAGGGCACGAAGCTCCCGTTCCACCACATCCCAAAGGGTTAGTGAACTCATTGTCATGTTCAAGAAACCAATTTGAAATGATTCGAGCTTTGTGACATGGTGCATTATCCTGCTGGAAGTAGCCATCAGAGGATGGATACATGGTGGCCATAAAGGGATGGACATGCTCAGAAACAATGCTCAGGTAGGCCGTGGCATTTAAACGATGCCCAATTGGCAATAAGGGGCCTAAAGTGTGCCATGAAAACATCCCCCACACCATTACACCACCACCACCAGCCTGCACAGTGGTAACAAGGCATGATGGATCCATGTTCTCATTCTGTTTACGCCAAATTCTGACTCTACCATCTGAATGTCTCAACAGAAATCGAGACTCATCAGACCAGGCAACATTTTTCCAGTCTTCAACTGTCCAATTTTGGTGAGCTCTTGCAAATTGTAGCCTATTTTTCCTATTTGTAGTGGAGATGAGTGGTACCCGGTGGGGTCTTCTGCTGTTGTAGCCCATCCGCCTCAAGTTTGTGCGTGTTGTGGCTTCACAAATGCTTTGCTGCATACCTCAGTTGTAACGAGTGGTTATTTCAGTCAAAGTTGCTCTTCTATCAGCTTGAATCAGTCGGTCCATTCTCCTCTGACCTCTAGCATCAACAAGGCATTTTCGCCCACAGGACTGCCGCATACTGGATGTTTTTCCCTTTTCACACCATTCTTTGTAAACCCTAGAAATGGTTGTGCGTGAAAATCCCAGTAACTGAGCAGATTGTGAAATACTCAGACCGGCCCGTCTGGCACCAACAACCATGCCACGCTCAAAATTGCTTAAATCAACTTTCTTTCCCATTCTGACATTCAGTTTGGAGTTCAGGAGATTGTCTTGACCAGGACCACACCCCTAAATGCATTGAAGCAACTGCCATGTGATTGGTTGATTAGATAATTGCATTAATAAGAAATTGAACAGGTGTTCCTAATAATCCTTTAGGTGAGTGTAAGTGGCTGGCATGACATTTCAAGCAGTGTCCTGTCTTGTAACATCTGGTAATTAACATTTTTCAGATTTTTGTGTAAATGTTTGTATTATGACTACTTACATAGACAATGTAATATCTGTTCTTTTAAAAAGTAATAATAAGACTTTTGTTCACCTTCGGAACACAAATGAAGATATTTTTAATGAAATCTGATTAATACTCTGGTGAGTTTGAACAAGTGGGTGGAGTTGTAGGGTCTGGCACTGGTGGAATGGTTGAATACGTGACAGAAGGGAGAAAATAAGGTTGGTGAGGCTTTAAAAGAGACACATGGAAGGTGGGTAAAACTCTGTATTGTGAAGGTAAGTTGATTGGATGACCACACCCCAGGGAAATGTGTTCTGAGTCCACGAGGGACAGTTGCAGAGCAGATGGAACATAAATCCGTCCCTCAGGACCTCCCGGCTGAGCAGGTTCAGTGCGGGTGGCTTCCACAATCTGTTCGTCCAGGGCCCATTAAATAGGACAGACGAAGGCGGCTGGAGGGAGGATGGTCTCTGGATTACTGTTAGGTTGATCAGGTGCATGAATATGAGAAAGGGCATCTGCTTTCAGATTCTTCATGCCAGGACGGTAGGTAACAGTAAACTGAAATCGGGTGAAGAATAAGGCTCAATGGGCCAGGCAAGCGTTCAGACGTTTAGCCTCTCTGAGATATTCTAGATTCTAGTGGTCTGTAATGACCTCAAAGGGATGGTTAGCCCCCTTTCAGCCAGTGACGCCATTCCTCCAACACCAACTTGATCGCGAGAAGTTCCCAGTTACTGATGTCATAGTTCTGCTCCGCCGGGGATAACTTTTTTGGGAAAAAGGCACATGGATGGAGTTTAGGTGGGTCCCCAGGGAGCAGTGACAACACTGCTCCCACACCACTGGTGGAAGCATCGACTTCAACAATGAATGGTAGATCTGGATTAGGATGGATTAAGGTGGGAGCGGTGGTGAATGCCTCCATGGCAGCTGAAGTCCAGGATAGAGACTTGGGGTTCTTGCATAACAATTAGGAAAGAGGGGCTGATAAGGTGCTGAAGTTGGAGATAAAGCGTCGGTAGAAGTTTATGAAGCCCGGGGATCGCTGAAGTTCTTTCACAGAAGTGGGTAGTGGGCCAATACTGCACACAACTGCATGGATGAATGATGGAATTTGCATTTCTCCAATGTGAGGTACAGGTTGTTGTCTTAACTTCTGAAGGTCCTGTGCAACGAGGAGGTGATGGTTTACCTCGTTTTGGGAGTAGATGAGGATATCGTCAATGTAGATGATCACGAAGCGATGGAGGTACTCCCGGAACACCTCATTCATGAAGGCCTGGAAGACAGAGGGTGAGTTGGACAGCCGGTAAGGTATGACCCGATATTCCTAGTGCCCAGATGGTGTTATGAAGGCG
The DNA here is from genome assembly GCA_026230005.1 of Gila orcuttii. Classification (NCBI taxonomy): domain Eukaryota; kingdom Metazoa; phylum Chordata; class Actinopteri; order Cypriniformes; family Leuciscidae; genus Gila; species Gila orcuttii. Next base: position 6,558,768 of record JAPDVR010000018.1, read on the forward strand.
GTCTTCCATTTATCTCCCCTTCGGATCCGGATGAGATTGTACGTGCTGCACAGGTCCAACTCGGTGAAGATAGTTGCACCTCAGAGCCGCTGGGACCAGAGGAAGGGGATATTTGTACATGACACTCTGTTTGTTGAGGGTACCAACCTCTTCTACATACTCATCCATGGCCTTTTGTTCTGGAATGGATAATGGGAAACACTCTTCCTTAAGCAAGTGTGGCACCAGGCAGTAATTCTATTACGCAATCCCATGGCCGATGAGGTGGTAAATGTGTGGCTTGTTGTTTACTGAACACATCCTGGAACGCCCCAGATTCCTCATGAATCTTGACCTGGTGGTGTTTCTCTGGACAACAGTGGTTGCTTATAGGAGCACATTGGAAGAATCAGCTGCTGGTTTGATTCGGATAGGACATTTTAAACAGGAATTAAAGAAGTCTTCACCTCATGAGAGGATGTCGCCGATAGCCCAGGAGATATGAGGGGCATGTTGTCGTCCCAGGATGATTTTGGCCATTGATCCATCCAGCACCAGCAACGATATTGATTCAGAGGGTGACTCCGAAAATGTCGCTGGTAGGGCCATGGGACTGGCAGGCAGATTGGGTGAGGAAGAGATGGCTTGCGGAATGAGTGACTGACGAAGTTGATGGACCAGATCGGTGAACGGTTCCATTTGAGAAGTTGAAGGAGTCCCGGGATCCATTTTACTTAGTCAGTCTGGTCTTCTGTCAGTGTGCTAAAGAATAGGCAACTTTCTTAGGTATTTATTGAAGAGATTCAGAGAAAAAGTACAGGTAAGTATCACAGAGTTGTGAAATGCACTTGAATGACTTAACTTGATGATAACAGTTCTTTGTCCTTTCAGGATGACCCAGGACTCGATACAAGGGTTGGAGACAGCACATGAAGATGGCAATGGCAATGGTAATGGTAATGGTAAGATAGAGAGTCAGGAAAGTCTATGCACATGATAGATACCAGACCAGACACCTAGAATGTGGGTGAGTGTGTGTATACATGCAAGTCCCAGTTGATTAGTGACAGATGCGGGGAATCAGTACTCTGGTGAGTTTGAACAAGTGGGCAGAGTTGCAGGGTCTGATGCTGGTGGAATGGCTGAATCCATGACATAAACAGACCCATAACACCTAACCTGTATCCCATCTCAATAGCAGCAGAAGTGTTTTGCAATAAAACATGTTATTTAAAGTAGCTTAGTTAAAGACCCCTTATATAAAAAACTTCCACTTTAAAAAGAACTATTTAAAGTGGAAGTTGCGATAGTCTTTTCAGCTTCTCAAACTAGAAAAATGTTGGGTGGGGCATGATTTTGTACATGGGGAATTGATTGGATGGTTGTGGATTGTTATAGAGTGGTGCAGGTATGGCGTAAGAACACAGAAGACTAATTTGCCGCTGGTTCCTTTCGAGATTTTCCTTTGGGGTTTTATAATGGGGTTTTTCAAATTATTTGTAAAATAAAGCCTGTGGTAAACATAACTTGACTATACTTTGGCGTTTTTTTCTACAATGTATATTACACACACCTATAGCGAAAATGCATTTTTAAGCAGTTATATTTATTTTTGAAAACGTTTTAATATGTAACTAGATAAGGCAGTTTGGGGTGTGGGTTTGTGCAGTGTTGTAGAAGTATAGTCAAGTCATGTTTACCAAAGGCTTTATTTTACACATAAATCCAAAAAAAAAAAAAAAACATTATAAAACCTAACAGGAAAATCTGAGGTACCAGCAGTGAATTGGTATTAATATTAGTAATATAGATCTCATGTGAGTGGCAGGTTGCTCCGCCCTCATGTTAGTAAACACGTCATCAAAAAAGATTTGTCAATTTTGATTTCATGGTGACTTGGTAAAAAGATAACAATATAATTGCAAATGATTAAAAAAGATGAACAACAAAAGCTGTTACAAAGACCAATGTGTTCTTTTCTCTCTTTTCTGTCTTGTGACTTCATTCTGTAATATATGTGATGTTTTTTCTTTTCCTTTCCCAGTGGAGTCCTCATCTGTTCAACCACAGCAGCACAACTGGCCTCTCCTCTCCATCTGTTCTGCTTCCGGTGTGATTTCCAGAGACACAGTATGCTCCGCCCCCTCAGTCATTCACAGACCACCTGGGTCTCAGAGGACCAATCAGAGTTCAGAGTGCTGCCTCTCCTCCTCCTCAGCATAGACAAAGGTTTCCATGGTAACGGTACACACCAGTTTTAAATGCAGGCTTGTCTCTCTGACTGATGGGATTTAGCATCTGCTCGTCTAACATCATGTATTCCTAATGAACGTGAGATTCATTTATACTACACATTTAGTTTCTGCTGGAAAGGGGATTATGACTGTTAAAATTCTACTTGAGTCATTCCATGAAAGGAGTGCCATTTGATGAAGTGCACAAAACACAAACATGGTTTTTACGAGCTAAAATATAAAAATTTGTTCAAATTAATTATTATTATTTAAAAAATATTTTTTAATGTGCTGATGGTATATTTTAATACACATTTATATATCTACAGGAGTATATGCAATTTCATATATATATATATATATATATATGTATATATATATAATGTATAAAGAATGTACCAAATTAATTGCCATGATAATTATGTATTGGTTTATTATTAGCAATGTTGGCAAGTTCTAATCTCATTTAACATTATCTTCATTTTTTTATTATCTTGATATTATTATCTTAATTAGGGAAAATGTAATTTATTTGCACTTTGCAAAAATTCTTTATCTGAAAGACAGTTTAAAATCATACATATGTTTTCTCTAAAAACCCCTTTCCAAAAAACCCATTTCATATTACTACTGATGCAAAAAGGCTTTCAGCAGGAAAGTAAACCAAACATTTCTGTGTAACAATTCTTGTGATGTATAAAGTCTCGCTCTCCAAACTCAATAAGAAGTGTTTCCTCATGTGACTGAGGAAGGAGACTGGCTTCCTCTGTTCTGTTGAAAGGCTTCTTCCCTCTGGCAGGACGCAGCGGCTTCAACTCTTCGCTCTGATTCTCCACGGATGCCACAGTAATGTAAGCCTCTTCCTGTGTGTCGGACGCTGAAAGGATCTTTTTTTTTTACTACTATCAAGGAGGCGAAGTTCAGCCAGTCACAAATACAGAGTGGGCCTAAACAAAAACAGTAAAGAATGCAGAAAACAAGGGAGAATAAAAGTGTACACTGCAAGTACACTACCATTCAAAAGTTTGGGGTCAGTAAGATTTTTAATAAATACATGCTGTTCTTTTGAACTTTCTACTTGTCAAAGAATCCTGAAAAAAGGCATCACAGTTTCAACAAAAATATGAAGCAGCTGTTTTCAACATTGATAATAAGAAATGTTTATGAGCATCAAATCAGCATATTAGAATGATTTCTTAGAATGATTAAAAAAGGATTATGGATATCTCATCTGCATTTATTTATTTTGCCCATGAGAACCTAACTATTGCAATGTTAAAGGCTCAGCGAAGAAGGAGGTGGGAACTGACAATGCTCAACATAAACTTTAATACAAAGTCATAACAAAACGAGAGTAAAGCGGGGCCTCCTCAAGGACAACTGCTGCATATAAACATAATAAAACAACATAAAGTCCAGGCCTGGTCCTCTCTCGTCTTGCACGGTCGTCACTCCTCCTTTTATCCTTCCTGAGCTCCTCCGTGGGACTGGAGACAGGTGTGGTGCGCAGGTGATGCTCATTAGCTCTCGCGCCACCGGCCCCACTCCATTCCCACTGCTCTCGGCTCCGCCCTGCTTGCCACACTACGAAGATTGGAATAATCGTTTCATTTTTGCCAGCCCGCTGATGAGACTATGAAATCTCTGTATTGGATTGGGGCGAATTATCACAGCCCTCATGAAAGAGGGTACTTGGAGAGATGCCTTCCTCAGAGCCTACAATGAAGACAGAGCTAACCATCGCCCCGGAGCCCGAGCCTCACTGTGAGTCAGACCAGGTGTGTGAGCCGGCACCACCGTGCATCGCTGTGGGATGTTTAGTGGAGTTCGAGGGTATGGAGGAAGACCCCACCCACAATCCCTCCCCTGAGGGTGAGCTAAGACTATACCCTATGACAGGGCTATTCAATTAGCTTCATTCGAGGGCCGGATTATTAAATCGAAGAGTTGAGGTGGGCCGGTGGGATTAGCTTATTTATTGAAACATTATTTATTACTTATTGAAACATAACAGTATCAATAAATAAGCTAAAGTAAACCTAAAAAAAGTATTGTATTTACTTGGAAATGTGGTACCCAACAGTATGCAGATTTATAAGACCATAATAAATAACTTATTTACAGCTGTGTACAAATATATGAATTATACAAGCACATAGCTATTGGTAAGAATTGTTTTATTTACAATTATTATAGGCTTAAGTTAAAATATTCTGACAGTGAGACTTGGTAACCACAGGTATAACCATGCATGGCTACTCACTCACTACCAATGTATAAAAACTGCCTAAACACAGGTAAAAACTGCACAAAATGAATTATTCCTCTACCCACCTATATCAAATGCAATATAAATAAAAGAATGATTAATTCACGAATGGTTGGTATCGCTGGTTCAGTCGACAGAAATACGGGACACACATAATAACTGCTGAAATTTTCTGACTGAAAACGTGTCTCAGGTCAGACGGAGCGGTACGCACAGTGCGTATATCCGTACAGCTGCAGGCGCCACTGCGGCCACGTATCTAACCAAATTTAGCCGCACCGCTAGGAGGAGGGAGGTTGGGGTGCCCTCGGGCCGGATGGAGATTATTGGGTGGCCGCCAATTGAATAGCCCGGCCCTATGGAATATAAATATTTTGAGGATATAGATGTTTTGCTGAATCTCCCTTCCCCGCTGGTCCTGTCCAGCTCTAAGTCTTCAGTGTTTTTATCGCCGCTGGTCCTGCCCATCACAAAACCTATTTCGTCACCAGTACCAAAAATGTATCATTGTCACTGATTCCACCCAGCATCCCTCTCCCACCTCCTCTTCCTGATTCAGCCAGTCCGTCAGCCTCACCTCCGCTGGTTCCCTTCAGCAGCCCTTCGAGTTCTCCTCTAATGTAGTTGTGTGGATCTGCCTCGGGTCTTTCGGTCTCTGGCTTCGCCCGTGTCAAGTGGATTCCATGGCTCCGCCTCTAGATTCTGAGCCCATCACTCCATGCCTTGGCTCCTCCCTCACTTGGCTCCACCAGATACCATCGTCCTTACAGCTCCACCAGGCTCCCTCATCCCTCCGGCTTCGCCTTTGTCAGACGCCACTTTGCCTGTCCTACAGACTTACGGGCCTTCAGCTACGCTTGTTCCCTCCACCCCTTCGGCTCCAGGGGCTCTGCCTTCCCACCGGCTCCACCTTAGACCTCTGGCACCCTGGCTCCACCTCGGACACTCGGTGTCCTCGGTGGCTCTGCTGTTCAATCCCATGAGCTCTCCGTCTGCACCCTGGTCTCCTCTTCCAATGGCTCCATCTGTCAGTTGTTCTCCTGATGTCATCATCCATGACTCCACCATGGGTCCTCCCTTCATGACTCCACTGTGGACTGTCATCCGGGCGTACTGTAACAGTTATGCTCAGTTTTGGTTTCATTTTAATTGTGATTCAGTTTCTGTTTTTCCTGCCTTACGCCGGGGACACACTTAACGACTGTAAGGCCGATTATAATTGTAATTTGATACTTACGAGTCAGAGACAGTTGCGTTTTGTCGGTGTTCACAGTCGCTGTTTAAAATTTTCTCCAGTCGTTGGAAACAGTCTGTAAGTGTGTCCCCTGCTTTAGTTATCTAGTTTGTTTCCCTTTGTTCACAGTTTCCCGCCACTAGTTTGTTATCATGGTTGTTCATTAATTAGATCACACCTGTTTGTATTCTGTTTGTTATCTTGTGTATAAGCTCTCCAATTTCTTCAGTTTATTGTCTAGTGTTGCTTGTGTGTAGACACACTGTTTCGTTGGGGTTTATCTGTGTGAGTTATCTTTGTTTAAAAAAACAAACCTATTATTTTGAACTTTTTTGTCAACCTTCTTCATCTTCGGACCCATAACAGGACAACAATAGAAAACAGTTATTTTAATTTGTAATAATATATTCCACAATATTACGGTTGTTACTGTATTTTTTATCAAATAAATGCAGCCTTGCAACATTTTGAACAGTAATGTAGGCCTATATAAAAACCAGTGTGTTACTATGCAGAGGATGACATTGTGGGTTTTTGCTCTAGTGTTGCTAGATAGTTTCTAACTGGTCCAAGTCAAAAGAATTCACTCCCAGGTCTCTGCTCAAGTCACTCAGACAATAAGTGGGATTTTTATACGTTTTATACGTTTTATACATCCACCAAGTGAATAATGGATGATTATTTACACACTGAAGTTTAAAACTCAAGTTTAGGGGTTTGTTTCAATCCATATGGGTGATTTATGCTCCAATTAAATAAGCGAGTCTGTCATATAGTTACACTTCATCATTGTAGGTCCCAGCTGCCATTACACTGAATAGATTCATCTCTGATGTGTTCTTCTAATGGCACCAATTAGAACCTGTCCCTTACGTTACCCAGCTGCTACACACCCTGTCATTCAGCTACCAGCTGGCCAGAGAGGTCACATGTGACCATCCCCCGTCCCACCACGGCACACACACACTTTATTACAAGCGCCTCAATTAAAGCATCTTGTACGGAACAAATGCACTGACCCTGATGCTTTCTGCTAGTGTGTCATGGATGCATGTAAACAATGAGTCAATAAGACAAGGCAAAAAGTAGTAATCACACATTTTGTCAAAATTGAGAATCAGGTCTTCTGTCCTATGATAGATGGGTTTGACTCCACTGTGTTCAGATTCAGAGAAAAAGCATTACAATTATTTTAAAATTCAATCAAACAATTATAAGCCTTTGTAGGGCAGTATGACTGGGCAAGAAAGGAAGACAACAGACATAATGCCAGTGTGTCTGTGGATGTGATGGAGTCCCAGATGGTGTGTGACTGCAGATGCATGGGGTGGAGCCCGGTTTGATCATGTCAGTATGGTAGAGGAGAGAACAGAATCCTAGCCTCACACAAGATCCAAAAACATAAATATTAATTATGAAACGTTTTATAGACGTTTCTGGATATAAAATGTAATTGTATGCGTTACCTTTTTAGGGTAAACAAACAAGAGCTATATTTCCTGTGTTGATAGATTGATAGATAGATAGATAGATAGATAGATAGATAGATAGATAGATAGATAGATAGATAGATAGATAGATAGATAGATAGATAGATAGATAGATAGATAGATAGATGCTCAAACGTCTCTGATGGTGTTCAAGTCTCCGCCTAGCAGTGACGTCACCTCGTGAATATTGATCCATTTTAATGGTGGTTTTAGGACGCTGTACAGTGCCATTATTTTTAGCCTGCGCCATGAAGATGAGAAGATGAGATCTTAAAAGGTACGAATTGTGTTCATTTGTTATTGTGGAATGTTTAAAAATGTTTTCTTTAGATCTGTTGCTCGACCGGGTACAAAGAATGGCTTAGACGATTCATTCACCTTGGAAAGGTTACAAGATAATAACTCATCATCGCTACGTCAATATATTTAATTACGAATCATTATAAGAATGACAAGAATAAAGTCCTGGTTTACATGGAAACGAGCCTGTTGAATCTAAGATGTAAGGATAGCCTAACTAAATTAATGCAAAGGAGCCGGTGCTTTAGCAGTGTCTCTGCACATAATAATTCATGATGCTTCTCATTTAAATCTCAGCTCCTGGTACATGATCGATGTCTTTATTATTTTGTATTTCTTTTTGTATTCCCGTCCACTCGAGTCGTCATGAATAATACTCGGTACAGTGAACGAATAGGTTAATTGTAGCCTATCAAAAAGCCGGGTATGCTACCTCAAATAATACTCTGTTCTGTTATCAGAGACTTGATTTAAAGGTTTACGTGCAAAAGAATAGGCCAAACTGCTATATGAGCCCCACCATCAATGGATGATGATGACAACATCATCTGATCTGCCATTATAACATAATCTGACTTCAGACAAATCAATCAGATCGACACCCTTTTAGCCTCACTGTTTTTATTCAAGTCAGAAATATTGTTCAATTGCATTAGCCAGAAAGCATTCGATCACGTATAGAAATACTTTATTCTATGGCACCGATGCCTTTTTTTTTAAAGAGCCTACCATCAATAAAATATTAAAGCTGTTTTCCCCCCTCACAGCTGCAGGAAGAAATGAATCTTGCACACGTGAACTCGCACAGATGACAGAATGGACTCAGTGGAAAGCATGAAGCAACAGCAGCGCGCATCCTCGCCAGCCAGATTCAAAGACTCGCCGTCAAAAGCGGCGTCCAAAAGCGCGGCTACTAAAGGCGTCGCGTCGAAGCCCGGCGGTAAAAGCAGCCGCAGTAATTCTCCAGTCACTGTCCACGCGGGGAAAGACAAACACGCGGCTAAAGGCGCGGCCGCTGTCCACGCGAGCGGTGCTGAAAGCCCGACTCTGAGAAGGGCGGAGAAGAACAAGAGCATCGAGGAGCGCAGCAGCTCGTCTGAGGAGCCCTTCGCCGCAGAGGAGTCGCTGTTGGGGGCCGAAGCTGCTCGGGTGGTCTCCGATCAGCCGAGCTCCACGAAAGCCTCTCAGGGCAAACGAGAGACCGCGAGAGCTGATGGAGGCAAGCAGACGGCCAAGAGCGCTGTGGGATGCGGCCCAGGCTTCTGGAGGGAGGGATGCTTGCAGTCTGAACTCATACAGTTTCACATGAACAAAAGCTTGAAGAAAGAAAGCGGAATGGCAGCGAAGACGCCGAGCTCGCCGGTGACGGAGCCGCAGATTCCGCACGCGCCGCACGCGGAGGCGAACCGGCCCTCGGAGGCTTTACCTCCGCCAAACCTGGAGCTGCAGGAGGACATCGAGAAACTAGAGGAGGAGAACGATTACCTTAAGGTAGGATAAGATAATAGGGATGGTGCTTGTGTTAATGTGAGTGGAAAAGTCTATTTAAAAAAAATGCATGAGATACAAAGAACGTGTTACACCTCTGTTGTAATGAACGTAATTTTATTTTTTAATTAAACGAATTAAACCATTCTGAGAACAAAGAAAAAGTCAAGTTTTGGCAAGAAATCCTAAGAAATGGCAATTAATTGGATGAAGTATTTAAAGAAAATATTAATACTTGAAAGATATTTGTCCAAATCAAAGTGTGGTATAAGGGATGTGTTGTCATTGTGAGAAGAAAACAATCAAACCCTTTACATGACTGTGATTCAAGGGCGGTTAATCAAAATATCTGATACATTTCCGTAACCACAAGAAAAAATTATGACATACACTACTGATTTTTTATGATTTAAAAAAGTCTCTTATGCTCACCTGCATTTATTTGATACAAAATACAGAAAAAAAATGTATGAAAGATTATTACAGTTTAAAATAACTATGTTTTCTATGTGAATATATTTTAAAGTGTAATTTATTCCAGTGATCAAAGCTGAATATGAATTCATTACTCCAGTCTTCAGTGTCACATGATCCTTCAGACATCTTATGATTTGCTTCTCAAGAAACATTTATTCATACTTCTTTTAAAAACATTTAAAAATCTTTCAGATCCCAAACATTTGAACGGTAGTGTATACTTTTGAATTCATGATTAGAAAAAAAGTTTACCTTAAAAAAAATGTTTGAAACTGTAATAATTTTGTTAACACTTTTGTTGAAAGTGCAATAAAAATAGATAGATAAAGTGTAATAACTTTTTTAAAACCTATCCAACAACAAGCACGAAATTGAAGAAATGCGAGCGGAGATGGACGAAATCAGGGACACATTCTATGAGGAAGACGCCTGTCAGTTGCAGGACATGCGTCGTGAACTCGAGAGAGCCCATAAGAACTGCCGAATCCTTCAGTATCGCCTGCGGAAGGCAGAGAGGAAGCGGATGCGATTCGCAGAAACAGGTGAAATTGACGGGGAGCTGCTGAGGAGCCTGGAGCAAGACCTAAAGGTACACTCAAATCCTCAAGGCAAACTATGATGCTTGTAAACAATAAATGCTCAACTTTAACTTTTCACTGTAGAAACAGTCAAAAATACCGAACCACAAAACAACAAGGAATGAGAGAAGTGTCAGTAACAGGACAACGAAATCCCTAAAATGTTCTTTCCTCTGCCAGGTGGCCAAGGATGTGTCTGTGCGACTGCACAATGAACTGGAGAATGTGGAGGAGAAACGCACAAAAACAGACGAAGAGAATGAAAGACTGAGGGAACAGCTGATTGAAGTTGAGGTGACAAAGCAGGCTTTACAGAACGAGCTGGAGAAGACCAAAGAGGTGAGCATCTGGAAGTATACCGATGTCAAACTGAACAGGGAGACATTTTAACTAACCAGTATAATAAACTATTTATAACTATATAGCCTGTAAGATTTGTCATCTCTCTATACACATTTGAAATTTGCACAGACACGTTTTCAAAGCATCATGTTTTGAGAATACAGATATGTACTGCTGCACATGTAACATACATGATTTAACCCCTGTAACAGATCTATTCAGGTGGAGCTGGGGAAGGTGGAGGGTTTCTTAAGGGCCGTACACACCGGGACGAATATCGGCGCGCGTTATTCGCCAGCGTTTTTCAACACGTTTTTTGTGTTCACACCCAAGCGATTTTCGCTGACGATGAGCCGAGTGAACATGCAAATTCATTCCCTGACATTAGATGGTACTTAATGTAAAACAGAAATAAAAGTTACAATATGTACATGAAAGACAATTAAGTGAAATGAAACTCACCATCAAGGCCCATTTGCTCTGCAATACCACTCCATAACAGTTCTCTTTTATCAATATTTTTGTAGTCACTGTCGCGTTTGTCATACAGTTCCTTATGTTCCGACACCAACGAGACCAGCAGCTCTACATTTATCTTGGCTTGCATCTTCCTCGTCTTCTTCCCGGCAGTTTGTAGACGCTACTTGGCGTATATCTTCTTCGCCGTTACGTATGTGTGCTCGCCAAGACCGTTTTGTGTTTGAGCGCCCCCAAGTTGTGTTTTACTGTAACTTCAGAAGCTCCAGACACGTGAGCAAAAGCGCCAATCTCATTGGTCGGATAGTTTTTGGCGTCAAACCAAAAAAACGAACCCGAGGCGTTTTAAAAAAAATGATGCTTTTACGCGTGGCGTTTTTCGCGTTGGTGTGCACACTCACATTTGCGCCCTTTGTTTAATCACGAGGCGTTAAACGTCGGCGAATATCGCGCGCGAAATTCGTCCCGTTGTGAACACGTCTTGGATATTATTTTCCCTTTACCCATTATAAAAACACATAGGAGGGAACCAGCGGCGAGTTAGTCTTTTGGGTTCTGACATCACGCCTGCACCACTCTATTGTGTTGTGATGTCTTTTTAAATTATGTATAGTATTTTCTGTTATATGCTTAAAAAACATCAGAACAAATTATAAAACCACAATAAAGTTATGTGCTTTTAGACAAACTGAACAAAACCATGATTTTTGATTAGACCAATATAAAAATGCACTTTAACTAAATGACACAGTCATTTAACTTTTTTCAGTGTAGATAATGAAGTTCCATCATTTTTATTCCAATGCATTGCAGCTTTCTTTGAAACGAAGAGGAAAAGATGTAAAGACATCAGAGAAGAGGACTCCACAAACCCCAACAGAGGTAAGAGACATTCAAATGTTGTCAAATGCATCAGCAGCTTTTGTAAGAGTAGAAATTTCCTCCCCCCCATATACACTTTTTGGGAATTAAAACTTGTGCTATGGGCACAACAAGCAGAATCCTTCGCCAACCAGTTTGCTGCCTAAACAGAGGTGCAAGCAGTGCCGGCACCAGGACGAGTGAGGGCACAGTAACTCTTTGGGGGGTCACAAGTTACTGTGCCCCCCTCCCTCCCCTCCCCAATGAACGCGAAGTAAAAGTGAAAAGAGAGCACGCATTTGAAAACAATTACAAATGCAGGTGTGTGCAGGTGGTAAATGGTAAAAAGTGATAACCTGCAATTTTTATCTGATTTAACACATAAACATTTATTTTGTATACATTAAGGTATTTAAGTTGATTAGGTGATGCTAAAAATATATTTTTTGATTTGAATAAAACCAGTTAATGTCACCTACAAATTTTCATGAGCCATGCAGGCTTTTCAGAGTCCTACCTGTTCCTATGCCCTTGATATGCACCAACAACATCAATGCATTGAAAATTTGACAGCAAATTCGACACCATTTTCCAAACTATATTTTCTTCCATAGGAGGAAAATGAAGATCTAAAATGCCAGTTAGCTTTCATCAAGGAAGAGGCCATCTTGATGCGGAAGAAAATGGCTAAGATAGACAAAGAGAAGGACCGTTTAGAGCAGGAGCTCCATAAGTACCGCTCCTTTTACGGTGATGTAGACAGTCCTCTCCCCAAAGGTGAGGCTGGAGGTCCCCCCACCACCCGAGAGTCCGAACTGAAGCTCCGTCTGCGGCTGGTGGAAGAAGAAGCCAATATCTTAGGTCGCAAAATCGTGGAGCTGGAAGTAGAGAACCGCGGGCTGAAGGCTGAGTTGGATGACATGCGCGGGGATGAGCTGGCCGGTGGGACGACGGACCCGTCGTCTAGAGAGCAGAGCGAGGCGCTGTCCGAAATGCGGCAACAGCTGCAGTTGGTGGAGGATGAGGCTGAACTTCTGCGCCGTAATTTGGCTGACGTGGAAGAGCAGAACAAGAAAATGACCAGCGAGCTCAACAAGCTCAAATACAAGGCAGGGTCACATGAGGGCTCACGCTACAACAGCGGGGCGGTCGATGGTGCAAAGTTTGAAGCTCTGCAGGAAGAGCTGAAGGTCGCCAGGCTGCAGATCAACGAACTGAGCGGGAAGGTGATGCAGTTGCAGTATGAAAACCGTGTGCTGCTGTCCAACATGCAACGCTACGATCTGGCGTCCCACCTGGGCATCCGCGGCAGCCCGAGGGACAGCGATGCAGAGAGCGACTGTGGCCGCAGGGAAAGCGACGATGACTGCTCTCGGCTCACGCCGCATCGCAAACGTGAGGGTCCCGTTGGCGGCGAAAGTGACTCTGAGGAGGTCCGCAACATCCGGTGCCTCACTCCTACTCGCTCCCTCTACACCCCAGAGGGACGTTTTTTACCGAGAAGTTTCAAGGACCGCCAGCAGATGATTGATATCCGTATAGAGGCGGAAAGATTGAGCAGGACCATCGATAGACTCATTGCTGATACCAGCACCATCATTGCAGAAGCTCGTGTTTACGCGACCAACGGTGAGCTGTTTGGAAGAATGGATGATGATGATGAGGGCGGTCGAATACGAGAGCACGAGCTGCTTTACCGCATCAATGCTCAGATGAAAGCTTTCAAGAAGGAGCTGCAGAACTTCATCGACCGCCTGGATGTCCCAAAACCAGAGGATAGAGAAACTGAAGAACCTCTGTCAGTAAGTACAAATAAACACAAGACTTACACAAACCAATTATGCTTTTTTTGGATATATCCTTTCATGTAGTGTGCAATATAGCTGTTTGTGAATGTAAAAGGTCTTCAAAGTTTCAGAGATCAAAGTGCTTGATAAATGGAGTTATTGTTTCTGAAAAGAAAGAAGTGATTCTGAACTGCCTGAAACAAGTCATCAGTCTTTCTGCTCAAACCTATGTAGGTTTGTAACAAATTTGCATAATGGCAACCTATGGTCTTCATTGGCTTTCAGTGAACAATGTATACCTGGCTCCGCCCTCAAACACTGTATACAGTCGGGGGAGGGGCAACATAGACATATGTTGTAGCTATATTTGTAGTTGAGGCCTGGAAGAGTTTGGTTCGTGTTGTTGACATGTCGAGACGATGCTGTTTTCTGTGCTGCGAAGGCAAATCTACATAGCATGCACTTCCAAAGGATGGGGACTCGCGCTGGAATTGATACGGTAAAACCGATGCCATCGTTACTGTTCATATCACTGTGTTTTAAGCGCTGAGGAAGATCCAGAGCTAAAATTCAGATATAGAAATGGGTATTTGGTTTCCGACATGTGACGTAAGCGATAGACCAATCACAACAGACTGAGCCATCTGACCAATCAAAGCAGAGTAGACCAATCACAACAAACTGGGCCATCTGACCAATCAGTGCAGAGTAGACCAATCACAACAGACTGGGCCATCTGACCAATCAGAGCAGAGTAGACCAGTCACAACAGACTGGGCCATCTGACCAATTAGAGCAGAGTAGACCAATCACAACAGACTGGGTCATCTGACCAATCAGAGCAGAGTAGACCAATCACAACAGACTGGGCCTTCTGACCAATCAGAGTAGAGTAGACCAATCACAACAGACTGAGCCATCTGACCAATCAAAGCAGAGTAGACCAATCACAACAGACTGGGTCATCTGACCAATCAGAGCAGAGTAGACCAATCACAACAGACTGGGCCTTCTGACCAATCAGAGTAGAGTAGACCAATCACAACAGACTGGGCCATTTGACCAATCAGAGCAGAGTAGACCAATCACAACAGATTGGGTCATCGAACCAATCAGAGCAGAGTAGACCAATCACAACAGACTGGGCCATCTGACCAATCAGAGCAGAGTAGACCAATCACAACAGACTGGGTGATCTGACCAATCAGAGCAGAGTAGACCAATCACAACAGACTGGGTCATCTGACCAATCAGATCAGAGTAGACCAGTCATAACAGACTGGGCCATCTAACCAATCAGAGCAGAGTAGACCAATCACAACAGACTGGGCCATCTGACGAGTCAGAGCAGAGTAGACCAATCACAACAGACTGGGCCATCTGACCAATCAGAGCAAAGTAGACCAAACACAACAGACTGGGCCATCTGACCATTTAGAGCAGAGAAGACCAATCACAACAGACTGGAACATCTGACCAATCAGAGCAGAGTAGACCAATCACAACTGACTGGGCCATCTGACCAATCAGGGGAGAGTAGACCAATCACAACAGACTGGGCCATGTGACCAATCAGAGCAGAGTAGACCAATCACAACAGACTGGGCCATCTGACCAATCAGAGCAGAGTAGACCAATAATAATAATAATAATCATTACATTTAAATAGCGTTTTTCTCTGCACTCAAAGCGCTTTACATAGAAGGGGGAATCTCCTCAACCACCACCAATGTGCAGCATCACCTGGATGATGCGCCGGCATCCATATTGAGCCAGAACACCAACTACACTCCAGCTTACTGGTGGAGTGATGAAGCCAATTAGTATTTGTATATATGGGAATGATTAGGAGGCCATGATGGACAGAGGCCACTGGGCAAATTTGGCCAGGCCAATCACAACAGACTGGGTCATCTGACCAATCAGAGCAGATTAGACCAATCACAACAGACTGGGCCATCTGACCAATCAGAGCAGAGTAGACCAATCACAACAGACTGAGCCATCTGACCAATCAGAACAGAGTAGACCAATCACAACAGACTGGGCGATCTGACCAATCAGAGCAGAGTAGACCAATCACAACAGACTGGGCCATCTGACCAATCAAAGCAGAGTAGACCAATCACAACAGACTGGGCCATCTGACCAATCAAAGCAGAGTAGACCAATCACAACAGACTGAGCCATCTGACCAATCAAAGCAGAGTAGACCAATCACAACAGACTGAGCCATCTGACCAATCAGAGCAGAGTAGACCAATCACAAAAGACTGGGCCATCTGACCAATCAGAGCAGACCAATCACAACAGACTGGGCCATCTGACCAATCAGAGCAGAGTAGACCAATCACAACAGACTGGGTCATCTGACCAATCAGAGTAGACCAATCACAACAGACTGGGCCATCTGACCAATCAGAGTAGACCAATCACAACAGACTGGGTCATCTGACCAATCAGAGTAGACCAATCACAACAGACTGGACCATCTGACCAATCAGAACAGAGTAGACCAATCACATCAGACTGGGCCATCGGACCAATCAAAGCAGAGTAGACCAATCACAACAGACTGGGCCATCTGACCAATCGGCTGTCAGAAAGGAGGGGTTTAGAGCGATCAAATTCTTTATAGAACTGTTTCAGACACTGAGAAATGACGTGATGTTGCAATGTATATTATGAGAAAACTAAAGTGTTTTTTTTTTTTTTTATCTTACATGCATGTGAACCTATTGTAGGAGACTCTAAAACAAAATAAGGAACCTTTCCAATCGCATAATGGGGCCAGCGAAAAAGTTTAACAGAAATTAACATTCAATCATTATTTAATCATCCTCTTGGCATTCTGACCCTGTATGCCATTTTTTGACCCTGTATGTATTTTTTCACCCAATAAGACATTTTGCAGAATCACACAACAAGTTTATTGTAATTTCATCTGTCAAGCTCTAAAAAGGACAAAAAACACCATAAAGCACGAGTAAATGAGTCCAAATTAATTATATTCATAAATAAGTTTTGCATGATGAACATAATACATTTTAAATTCATTGAAAAAATCCCCATTCTGCCATAGCTCTCAAATCAAATATAGCACCAGTTTTGACCCCAATGACATTTTGTCATAAGAACAATCATGTTTGAAGTACGGAGGTATCATCTTCCACCCTATCCCACCCCATCCCACCCCATCCCACCCCATTTCATGCTCCTCAACACTGTCCTTAGACGGCACTATGAATTGTAATTTGGTTAACTGAATCATGTGTTGTGAAAAAAAATGTGCCATGTTTGATGTGACAGCTATGGTGGAGAGCAGGATTTTTAGAGAATTATGATGCCAGTTTTGCTCTGTTTGTCACAAAAGGCTATTGGGATATAATGCATGAGTCAAAAAATGTCATGCAGATTCTTCAAATTTTACATACAGAAATAAATGCATACATACAATAACAGCATATGGGTTTGAAACAATGATGAGTAAATAATGTTGTAAGTTGTATAAAGTTGTAATTTTGTGGTGAATTGTTTAATTTCTTACATATAATAAGGTTTATTTAATGGATGATTGTGATATTCACTTGTTTTCCTCAATCTTGATCATATGTAATGAATATTGCACTTTTCTGACTCTCTATAGACTAACTGATACTCTCTTTCTTCCATGTCCTCTTCCATTTTGATATCAACCCAGATGTTTCAGCCTATTATTTTGCTTATTCTCATTCTTGTTTTATTCTCATCTTTATCGTATGCCACTATTTTCAAACTAGTCTTTCTTTTCACTCTTTTCTTTGTTCTGTAAATTTCATTTATTTTATTTATTGTTCAGTTTTGTTACTTTCTTCCTTTTCTTTTTGTTCTGTTTTCTTAGTTTATCATATTGATTTTGGACATGTCATCAAGGTTACACATGGGACAGGAAGCGAGGATCATTTCAGGCACAGACTACAGTCACTCAACCAAACACAAGCGTCCACTCACAATCTGCTTCACTGTTTGTAAAATCAGTTTATTTGGTGAGTATTTTTTGTGTATCAACTTATTACTTTTAATATAGTTTAAATTATATGTATTAGCATTGTGTCCTGATCAGGGCTTGACATTAACACCCGCAAACCCGCCAAATGTGTGTGTATATCAGCAGTGGCGTTTAACGCTGTCACTCCTACGGGCCACTTTGGCGGGTTAAAATTTATATATTATAAAATAAGTCTTTTAAAAAGGCATCTGAAATGATAAACTAAGTGCAATGTAGTGTCAATTTTTTTTCCAATACATATCACACATATTCAATACATATTTGTCTTCATGTAAACACAGTCAGATATGTTTTAAGTGAACGTAAACATTTGAGAAAGAAAACGCATGTGTAACAGTATAATGGATCCGTGCATCAGGTCTTAAAGTGCCTAATATACCGGCTGCCAAATTATGAGATAATATTGAAAATATCTATATGGCAATTTTTCCCCATGGTATCAATGGCAAAATTGTGGCCAGTGAAAATGCTGTGTGGCTAGTAACTTTTTAAAACCACTAGCCACAGTGACTGGTGAGCGAAAAAGTTAATGTCAAGCCCTGGTCCTGATTATCTGAATATTTGACTGTAAAACATGTTAAAACATTTGAGCATCGTACATTAGTAAACATAAAGATTTGTCAGTGCTTCTTTGCAGCATGCACATTCTCACTGAGAATCATTTTACCAGTTCTCTCAGTAACCCTCAGTTGGCCATTTGGTTCTTTGGAGATTAAAAAGTTCTTGATGTTGCATTATATGTGATGAGGGTCCTGGTTCCTAATATCATCTTTTATCAGATGACAAAGTAAAGCCCTTCTCTGAAGCTCCAGTGCATTTTCTAAGGAACCATGCAAACTCTTTTGGCATCGGGCTGTAAAACACATTTGAAACCTTTAAAAAATAAAGAGTGTGTGATATATATTTACATTTGTATTAATGGTTGATGATCACAGTTATAATGACTATCTACCGTACACTGTAAACAGTGAAAATTGACAGCTGTTGTTTTCTACTTTTCTACTCATTGTGAACCTTAAAAATTATCATTCTTACTGTTTCTGTTGAGATTGAAGTTTATGTTCTCTGTCTTTTTTGATTCTCGTGGTCATCATTGTCTGCATGAAACAGAAGTTGCAATAATTTCCCTATTGTTTTCTCAGAATTGTGTGATCTGATCTCACAATTGTGCGTCATAAAGTCAGAATTGCGTGATATAAAGTCACATTTGTGTGTTATAAAGTCAGAATTATGAGAAGTTAGTCTTTTTCCCCACAGAATTGGACTTTATAACTCACAATTGCGAGTTAATGAGAAATGCATGATAAAAAGACAAAAAGTCGCAATTATCTTTTAAATTGTTTTATTCTGTGGTGGAAACAAGCTGCCATATATATCAGAGTGAAACTGCTTCTCAAACAAGAACAAATGTAGGGCGGGACTTGATTTTTTGTCCAAGGGCAATTGATTGGATGGTTGTGGTTTGCTATTGGTCAGGAGAGAGGAGAAGAGATGTCACTACAAGATGGAGGGGAAGTTTTTTGATTAAAAATTACATGAATGTAAAAATAAATGATGTGCAATTGTGCACAGATACATAATTTATAATAAACACTGCAGTATTCCATAAAAAAAATAAGAATCATCATTTTTGATTTAATGGTAACTTTAAAGTTGAGCTTGTGCACAAGGACCCTGAATGACAACAAGGTAGGCCTACAACATAGTTACAGAGGTAAAAATACATGTGAACTCTTACATCAGTGAGCTCAGAGTATTTTAGGCTCTTGACTCTTGAGTCTGTCGGTGTCGTTTTCAGTCTGAAGCAGAGTACGCTAATGGATAACTTCAATCTGCAGTTCACTAGCTTATTTTATTAAAGCAAAAATAATGTAGACTGGGGATTTATAACCTAAAAAGGATGCAGTTGCGAGGATAGTGTATACTATACTGTTTTCAGTGTGAAATCGGCGTCTCCGGAGAATGACAGGCTGACCTTATCGTCCTTTATTCACATGGAAGGAAGAAATGCGCCCGGCGCAGAGACTCCAGCCTGGGTTGCGGAGGAGATGGCACAAGTGGCTGTTTTCGGATAATATAGTGTGTGTGTGTGTGTGTGTGTGTGTGTGTGTGTGTTTGTGGGGACTGTAACTGAGTGCAGTGCAAATAGTTAAACAAGAGAGAAAGGTTGTTATTCGTGTTTAGTTTTGACTAAAAGATGTGGAATGCGTTTGGAAATGGATCAACCGGGTACGTGAGCAAGGCTCAAGGCTGGGAGTTCGTCCCGTGTTCTCGACTAGAGAGGCCCGGTAAGAAGGTCCAGAGTCCCGCCCGGGTTCGTTCGTTCCCGAGCAACTTCCTGGAGCAGCTTCCACCTGGACCACCCGATGCGCCTCGCGCACAAACCCCGAGTCACGAGCTGCACAGTCCACACACACGCCTTAAAAAGAAACTCGAGGACTTCAAAAAGCGCTACGATCACGAGAAAGAGGAGTGGAGGATGGAGAAGGAAATGCTTTTGAGACAAGTTGCTGATATTCAAGTAGCTACAAACACGAGCATGCGACACCAGTGGGTTTTGACCAACCAGCAGTGTGCGTTTCTCTTATTCTGCGTTGTGTTCACAGGGTGGAGAAAACAGAAGGATATTGTTGGACCTGAAGTGTGTTTTAGAGGAGGTGCAGTCGGGGGTGAAGCGTGAGGAGAGTAGACGGGCTGAGCTGGAACTGCAGAACATTAAGGATCGATGCGCATGGGAAGTGGAGCGATCAGAGCTGAAGAGGCGCATTACTCAGGTAAGAAACATATAGCAAAAACATATCCCTATTTCTGTGACAGGGGATGTTTATTTCTAAAGGTGGGTTTATTTTTTAAAGTATAGACACAAACCGAAAGTGTTGAAAACAGCTATTCAACATTTGCATCGTAGGGTAAAAAAATAGTTAATTGAACACAGACTATCGAGGCATGTTGCCACACTAGATGGGGTAAGTTGTCACAATGTGAACTTGTTGTTTATTGATACTGATTTGAGAGGAATAACTTTTTTTTGCCGTATGAAATAGAACTAGACTTTTATAAAAATCGAATATCGAAATATTTCCTTGTATTTAAAATGTATTATACCGTATTGAATGTTTTTTAGCCTAAATAATGAACAATTATGAAGCACAAACCAATTCAGAAAAAAAAGGAAAATGCAAAAATAACAAACCATTTCTGTTGTTTTGGCAAACAGAAACACAAATAGTAAATTATTTTATAAATAAAATAACAGCAAATAAAACGTGTGACACTGCTTCTACTGAAAAACAAACATAGTAACCTAAAAAGGGTAACAACCAAATTAACTGATTTAAGGCAAAAACATTTAACATCACATAAATACCAACAAGGTAGGCTATTTTGATTATTTTTTTTCCGGGTTAAATCAGATTGTAATAGATCTTTAAGGTAACAATTACAGGTTACCACTTTTTACAGTGTATGAAACGTTTTACACTAGATAGCTTAAGTTTTTGTTTAAAAATGAAACAAATCTATATTAGATTATTGGCATAGATGAAGCACACGGATAATGTCAAAGTTTTTAATTATTTGTGTGTTTTGTAATGGTTGTCATCGAGCATAGCTCAGAGATTGCATAGGCTTTATGTAACACAAACACTATCAAGTGCAAATATATCCTGTCAACAGCAGCTTTGTGTGCAAGTGGCCACAGAAGACCAGCTCTTTTGCGGTATTAGATCCTATATTTCATCAATTAATGAAAAAGGAAATTTGGCATGACACAGATGCAAATGTAAGAGTAATGTGCAAAGCAAACTAGTGTGGAAACTACCAAACTAAAAATTGTATCTTGTGCTTAGTTTTCACCTTAGTGCATTTTCCCTCTCGAATGCCTTCATTTCTGTTTATGACATCCTTATAAAGACACTGTCCAGATCGCCTTGTATTTACTATCCATTGTGAGAGATTTCAATCCAGTCTAAGGCTTTATACTTTACTGTAAGTGTGAGTTAGTGACTCAGAGAAACTCCTAATACAGTAGCACATCAGCATTGTTGAGATGAAGAGAGGAGCTTTGGCTCGTTGTGTGAAGGCATATCTCAAGACTCCATGCTGTGCTCCAACTTAAACATACTGCAAAAACATACAAAAGAATAACCTAATAATGTGTAGTGGTCTTGTACTGATGATTTGAGGTTTTATATTGTGAAACTATGGACTCATGTGTCGCTTGACCGCATATGCACTTGTTTAAAATTCAGAAAACGATTTGGGTTTAGCCACACCAATCCACCCAAAGTATTGGTTGGTGCAGAGAACAGAATTCAGGGAGGGGTCGAAGTGAACCGTAAAAGAGTTGTTTTCTTTGCAGTCCACATCCTACCACAGCACATACTTTTGTCCGAGTGGATTTCTTCGGTTTACCACTAGGCTTTCACAGCAGGGTATTCGCCAGCATATTTCTGAGCATATTTTTGATCTTTAAAACAGAGATGAGCCGCTCCAGGGCCCCACCCTTAGGAATGTGAGATGCTAAAGGATTGGTCTTGCTGTCTATTAATAGAGAGCTGTTTTTGTGACATTGTTACACAGACACAGACAGAGTGCACTGCAATCATTATATTTTAGTCTTAAAACTAGCAGCACCCTTGCACTCTCAGCTCTGGTTACATGATGTCACATTAGTGTCTCACATGCCCTCTGCTTGTAAAAACATGCTGTTAGTGCACCCAGGAGAACTCATAGGGTTAAGGACAATGTGCCAGCCCATTTGAGTGCTGTAGGAGCACACTGTTTGTACAAACACTGCTTTGCTCAGGACCGTTGCTATATGAACCATAAATAAGATTCACCTATTTTTGTCTTTGCGGTTGCCCTGATGGTGGAGCGTGCAGGTTTAGTCCAATCAAAAGTTGTCAGCTATATTATTAAGAATTTAATATTCATTAGCTGTTTCTATCCAAAGTTGCGAATTTAGCTTATGCGCAAAATTGGAATATTGCATAAAACATTTGTGAATAAAGCAGGGTTTCCATCCAATGAGTCGAAGACAACAAAATCCTCACTTCCTGATAAACTAAAAAAGTAGGAGAAGCCACTGTATATAACAATTTCTGTTTAGAATAAGGCAGCGGCCATTTTCACTAAGCAACTACATTCTATTTACTTTAATCGAAATAGCAACATTTTCTTAGCGATATGCTAATTACACTAAGTGAAAATAGCAAGAGATTCTATTTATACTATATAAAAATAGCAGTATTTTCTTTGCAATAAGTGTAAGTTAGAGGCTATTTATAAATAGTGGCAAATACTATTTGCACCTCAGTCTTGTTGTATATTAAAGGGTATGCAGTAATAACATAGAGTGTAAATTATTATATTTCCTAAAATTATTAAATGGATGGGACAATAAAGCCCTCCCTACCCCTAACCGCACATTAAACACACATTAGACACTTTATTTCCACTTTTTTAATATTTTCTTCATTTGTATTGAAAATAAATGACTTTTTCCAGTCTGATATGTGACGGGGAAAGGGACTAGAGCCATTTCGCCAAAAGACGCATTCGAGCTCGATTTGCGTCAAAACATTCTGCTACATGCCTTACCCCTATACTATTGCTACTGTTGATAATCTAGCATCTTCTGTCATTTTGTCTGGCCCAACCAGATCTCAGTGGGCGGAGTTAGTGTAAGTAGCCTTGCCAACAAGGCAGGTTATTTGCACTTAGTGTAAATAGACACTCCGATATAATAAATTACTTGCGTCTTAAAGCACAGACAAAACGCAATAACGTTGTATTTATGTGCATCTTGACATTTCCATCCAGCAGTGTTTATACAATATCCCAAAATTCACATAAAAATAGGTGGATGGAAACATAGCTGTTGACAATAGACAAGGCACTGACTGACTTATTGGGGAGCTGACGGTTCTGTTAATCAGCCAGTCTGATTTTGTTGGCCGTAGCAGAATAGTGGCATCATCATATGTTCAGAAGACTGTCGTTTGGGCTATGTATGTTTTTTAATGTTCTTGACAAAAGTCTATATGCTTACAAGGTTTCTTTGCGGAAAACAAACATTTTTTCAGGGTTCTTTGATAAATATAAAGTTCAAAAGAACAGCATTTATTTGAAATAGAAGTCTTTTGTCACCGTTGATCAAATTTAATGCATCCTTGCTGAATAAAGTATTAATTTAAAAAAAATCTTACCTTTTAAACAGGAGTGTATAGATATCTCTAAAACTGGCATAAAAAAACTGGCATAATTATGTGTTATAACTCATGTAGACTAAAGGTCTCAATGACATCAATAGTTTCCATCAGCTGCAGAATTCAATCAAGCTCTGTGATAAATATGGTTTTAGTGTTTGCTGTCTAGTGCGCTCTCTCCAGGATCATCGGGGGGTCAGCATACCAATGTGGCCTCTCCATTACATGCAAAACTCTCAGCACTAGTCTGAGCTGTTTTTGTCTGTAGGCTTAGGCTGGGCATCCAATAAGGCCTTGGTCAGGACACAAGGTTCATTTCATCCTGTTGCCAACTAAACTCCTCATGATTCTTCCTGTTCAAATGTTTTCTTTTTTTGTACATCTGTCCCATACATCCATTTCCTCTTTGGTGGTCAGCAAATCCCTGTCTCTCTTCCCCCACAGCTAGAAGCGCGGGGATGTAGCGTGTTGGGGGAGACTGTGAGGAGTAATGAACTAGGGGACACTCTGAAGCGGGAAAGAGCGGAACAAAAGAGGCTTCTGGCAGACACTCACAGCGCAGCGATGGACCTCCGCTGCAGGCTGGACAGCAGTGAGAAGGGCTGGGCGAAGGAAAAATCTGAGCTGCTGGAACGCTTCGAGGCTGAGAGGAAGGAGTGGGAGAACCAGCTCATGGACATGCAGCAGAAGATTGAGGAGGTGAGTCTGCGGATGTGCGCCACTCCCCACATCTCAGCAGAGAGAACCAGATCTTGTTTCAAATTAAATGATTCCCTAAGCGCTCCTGTTTACTTCCATGTTAAATGAAAGCCCTACCAGTAAGCCTCGATGGATAATGGTAACACCTAAAATTGGAAGCGATGAAGTCACATTATATAAACCTTGGAATTTCAAGTGACTGCCAAAGGAAGTTTAGCTCAGTTTAGCTCAGGCATTCATCAGACTTAAGCTTAGAGCTCTAAACTAGAGGTAGAGAAAATGCATCAGTGCATTTGGCAGATGCTTCATCCAAAGTGCGTTCAAGCTATGCATCTTATGAGCATGAGCGTTCCTTCAGAATCAAACCCACAACCTAGGTGTTGCAAGTGTTCTGTGCTGTGCCAGTTGAGTAGCATGTCCTAGGTTCAATAATGGAACTTTCCATAGGTCTGTCAAAGTGTAATCCCATAGAGCCTGACTAAAATTCTTAGCTCAAGACCAAGTTTAGTTGAAACACTGATCAAACCACCCATGTGTAATTTGAATAAATCTGAGGACTTTTATTAGCTTGCTCAGATAAGGGTGGGCGATATACCAGTAGACACAATCTCTATCTGCATAGACTGCATCTCTATCGCAGTTATACTCATGTATGGTTGCCCTTCTGTGCCATCTCGAAAGCTTATCATTGAATGCGTTTTTAAGCTTTGCGGTTTAAAAACAAGTGATTTTAAACCATTCAAGCACAATAAATAGCAAAAGAGGACTCATTTTGTTATATGCGTGGACTGTCTGAGAGACTGTTTTTGAGCGCGCACATAAAGCCACTGCTCATACAGCGCATGAGTACTGAACTGTTCTTTTGCCAGTCTTTGCGAAATATCCTTATAGACAAAGTTGTTTATGTCTTAAGTGAACGTAAATGGTTGAGAAAGAAAGCGCATGTGTATCCGTATATTAGATCACTGTGTTCACTCTTAAAGTGACAACAGCCTAATAAACCTGCTTTGTTCTATTGTGTTTTTTATAGTGCTTAAAATTTTTCAGGTATGTCTATTTCATTTGTGTCTTTGTTGTAGTTTTTTGTCCTATTGCTTGTAACTATTTTCTTTGTTCCTATTTTATATCTGTTAACTTGTATTCAGTAAGCTTGTTTTTTTTTCTTTAAAAAAAAAACGTACATTAGTTAGGCTAGCGTTAGTTTATGTGATTTTGAAATAGTTGATGAGATTTATGAAATCGTAAAAACTTTATTTAAAGCAACAATAACTATATCTTGACATGTCATTATTGTGAAAAAAAATTATTCCTATTCTAATATAAGATTTTGGTCATATCGTCCACCCATATGCTCAGGTGTCTTTTATTAAGGCTGGAGCTAAACTCTGCAGGGCAATGGCCTTCCATGGCTGCATTTTGGGGATCCTGCTCTAGTCTGAACCATGACTTAGATTTTTGATATGTGGTTACATATGCATTTGGCAGACACTTTTATCCAAAGCACCATATTCAAGGTATTTTATCAGTTCATGCATTCTCTAGGAATCAAGCCCACAATCTTGGCATTGTGAGCACTATGCTTTACTACAGTAGTGTCCAAACCTGCTCCTGGATGGCCAGAGTTTAGTTCTAAAAGTAGTTAAACATACCTGAACTTGCTAATCAAGGTCTTCAGAGTAACTAGAAACCTCCAGGCAAGTGTGTTGGAGCTAAACGTAGGAAGGACGTTGGCCCTCCAAGGGCAAGATTGGAGAATGGTGGGTGGTTAAATGTAGAGCAAGGAGGGGCAACGTTGGTCCTGGAGGGCCGCTGTCCTGCAGAGTTTAGCTCCAACCCTGAAAAAAACCCTTACCTGTCTGTAGCTTTATAATCTTGAAGACATTGATTAGCTCTGATTGATTAGGTTTGGAGCTAAACTCTGCAGGACAGCGGCACTCCAAGATCGACATTGCCCATCCCTAATGTAGAGGAAAGGGCATGACTGGGTTTCTTGTGGAGATATGGCATAATAGATTTAAACTAGCAAGGGGCAAATATTTGGGTATTAGAAGATGTACCAAGGACTCCATTACAATTGTTTTGTATTTTCCAGTTGTACAATGAAGTGAAGGCTCACCGTACAGGATGTTCTCTCAGACCAATTACTGATGGACAAAATGCACTAAGGATCAGCTCATGTTCTGTCAGCACTTTGTCAAGTGAAGTAACCTATCCTTCAGATGCCCAGAGCAATGAATATTCTGAGGCTCTAACCCAGCAAAGCAATGCAAGCATCGACTCCCAAACAAGTCAACTCAGTCACATCACCAGTGAATCCAGTGACCAGTGCAGCGAGCAAAGCAAACTATTAAAGCAGCAAGGTACTGGTGAACAAAAGGCTATAGACACTGCAGAGCTGGAAGAAATCCTGGAAACCTGTTTGAAACTGAAAATGGAGAACAAGTCCTGCTTCGTTGGACAAGATGACCTCCTTAACCCTTTCAAACGATTTCAGAGCATGGACATAACCTGTGGAAGTGACAAAAAGAAGAACAATACTGCCCTTAATGCGGTGAGACTGTTGTTCATTACCCTCTAATCTCAATCTAATCTTTCAGGTGTTTCAATTACTCGATTGCATTACTTTCATGCTAATCCTCCTGAACTATTCCTTAATAGAAACACAAAACAAATTGTAAATTTTCTGTACATTTACTTATATTTAATTGTATTCCATGTTAGGATGCTGCCGTGTTTGCAATGTTATATTGTGTGCTCTGAGGTCTAAGGTTTGCTCTTTTTATTCCTCTTATTCATTAACAACTTGTAGGCACTTAAGGAAATTGCCCGTGTGAGTGAAGAACTCTGTAGCTACCAGGATGAAATGAGGAAGCTGCCTGATATTAAGAGGTAAACCTCATTGCGCACAGGTGCTGCATGCATCACAAATGAATCAGATCTTTGCTTCATAATGATCTCACTTTGTTTGGTTTCCCTTCTTAGAAGCCGCAGTGAGTCAATGTTTTTTCCAAGAAAGGCTGAGTTGGCGGAGAGGGTAAAGGATAATTTGGAAATGGAGGATACAGTTTTGTACTTGAAAAACATGAGTGAAGACCTTAAATCCCTCGATGATCAATACTGGATGAACTGGGAAAGTTGTAACATGGAATCACAGCAAAGGGATGCGAAGCCACCAGACAACATAAGACAACAAGCCCCACCCATACCAGCCCGTAGTACATCTTGGTACATTAGCAGCCCTTCAGCTTCAGAATTAGAGTCCAGTGGTACAGAGCAATTGTGTCAACGGCCAGGAACCCACCCGGACAGAAAGTACACCAGCCCCGCAATTGTACGAAAATTTGAGGCGATGCTTCAAGAAAATGAGGGAAAAATTCTGACCGACTCTGGGAATGTATCCTGCTGCAATCCTGTTGATTCCAAGTGCAATATCAGTTGCTGCCAGAGCCGCTGGTCCTGTGATGGAAGTAGATTTGCCAGCAACAACTCATCCAGATATGTACCTGTTAAAAGATGTCTTTCTAACATTGACATTGCAGCTGAAGCCACTGATTGCAGTCTAAACCAAACAGATGCTGTGTGCAAAAACGATCTTAAGAGTGCATCTCATCCCAAGAACATGCCTACAGATTATGTTGCATCAATAGACTTCATTTCGCCATATCCCGGTGCTACAGCTACTCCCAGAAATGACAGACTTGAGCAGAAAACTGCAGAATTAAACCGTACACTCTTCCAGACAGGAATGGGTCTTCGGTTTGATGAGGACATTTCTATGAATGTTTCTACTGATTGTTCTCCAAGTCTACCAGAGGTCATATCTAAGGACACATTTACAGAGAGCCCATCAATGTATGTTGAAGACAATCTAAAGATTGTGCTCTCGGATCTTGTGCCGAAGGAGGAGGGAAGAAGGAAGGAAGCAAAGGACCTTGTCTCTAAGTCTTCATCTCTTAAGCAGGAATGTATTCTACAAAAAGACGTTGAAGTTAAACCTTTCCAGACTGAACACACTACAACAACTTCAGTTGACCAACTTGGCCCAAGTGTTGGAGAAACCTGCTTTAAAATTAGCGTAAGTCCTCTACAGCTGCAAATTCAGATGGAAAGGTGCAGCAAAGTTGTGGATGTTAGCACAGATCAACATCAAGCAGTCAAAAAATGCAAACAGGTCAAAAAGGAAATGTGTAGCACCAGATCTCGGATTTTAGAAGAAAATCCATGGAAGCCCTCGACACTAGCAGCCTATCCTCGTCCAATGGAGTCTAGGTCCAACTATGGAGCTGTTGAAAGGATTCTCAAATATTATGAGGATTTGGAGAGATCTCAGGAGCAGAAGCAGTCACAGCCCAGTCCAGGGAAGGAAGAAGACCTCATGGACCTCTTGGAAATGTTGGATATGCAACATGAGCCCACATCCAGTCAGAGACTAACACATACACCGCACCACCAGGTCATAGCCCACAAAGAGACACATGTAACAGTGCAGGTCAGTACTGCACACACTCCCACACAAAGACACACACCATTCAAACCACAAAAGCACACACTTTCACCCGAGCTCCACACATTCAAACACATGGTAAATAACTCAGCCGGAGAAGTGTATGAGGTGCAAGTGTAGATGATTATAGTGTATTAAGTAGTAGTTTTTCAAGGAAAGAAGTCACTTTATTCCATATTCACATGCATTTAGGGTTGAAAACCACGGTTAGAGGGTGTTGTAGCACGTGCAACAACTTCAGCCATAGCATACAGGTAAAAAAAAAAAAATAGATACAGTATAATACAAATATTAAGGACACACATTTTTATTAAACATTTTATACCATGGTCTGACTGAATACTCGATTCTGATTGGCTGGAAGGTGTGCAATAAAAAAAACGTTTATTGAAAAAGGTGAGTTCAAAGTCAGTTTTATCACTGTTCTATATTAAAGGTCAAATATTGCGCTGCAAACATCAATAACAGCTTTAAGTTGTCATTGCTGGCAAATGACCATGTTATAATCGGGATAATCCACCGGCGGTTCTTTGCTTCCACGTCGTGCACTAAAATTGCTTAATGCACAGCTAGCCGTGGATTATCCCTTACTTATTTCTGATGTCAACTAAGGTTAATAGGTGGTTTCTTTGGGTGCTGTACAGTGATACACACAGTAATTGGTAAATCTGTTTTATCAGAATATGTTTTCATCAATAAATAACAGTAAATATATTAGACATTGCTTAGAAAAATTCCCTCTAAATCTACAACCGAAAATCTTTTCTCATGTCTGGAAATAGTCTATTTAGAATTTATTGTTAAAATACCTCATTCCCAGAAAACCATCTAAGCAGCACAATTAAAATTCCTTAAGTTGAATTTCTGTCAGAGAGTATTGGCAGATTGCTCAAAGCGAGAAGCCCAGAAGCTTCTTATTGTTGAAATCGTGCATTTGCTTCAAGGCTTAAAGTGGAAAGAATTAGTGGCACCAAGTTTAATTTACATCTTTCATGTCTAGCTCTTTAGACAACCTCAATTAACTGTTTTTATAGGAGGCAAAGGTATGTGGTGCAATTACAGAAACATGTACCATGTATTCCAGTATTCCTCTGCACGGACCGCTTTTGTACGTTACACAGAAATGCTGGAAATGATTGTCAGATTATGACTCAGAAAGCATCAGAGAGATTTAATCAGTTCTTTTAATTTCAAGTTAGTTCTAAAATGGAGAACATATGCTGGAAACAAAAGTTAAGCCATTTCCTTTAAATGCAATGGCATCGAAAGAAAAATACTAATGATATTTTGTGTAAAAATTCTGTATAAAAATTAAGCACTTCCTCCCTTTAATTTTCATTACTGTAATATAATTAAAATAAGTTGTACTTTATCGGTATGCTTTAGAATTTAAATATATACTTTCTTTGCAGTTTGCATTATAGACTGCAATGCATTAATGAGAATCATTTCAATTGGCTCCTTTTTCATTTATGCAAACAAAGCATAATTTCTTTTGGGGAGAAACATGACCTGGGCATCTCCTGCCAGATCTCGTGAGATTCATTCACAAATGTTCTGTACATGAAAGCGCACAGAGTAGTTGAGTGTGCTGTTGACAGGAATATTTAAATCCGATGATATTTCATAAAAATATTTGTCTCAACAGCAAGGCAAAGAGTCCTCTGTAACTATCAAGAAGAGCTTTTCACGACCCGTGTGTCCTGCAAAGAGGCGTTTGCCCTCTCGTTGGGCTAGCCGCTCGCCCGTCTCATCTGCATCATCTCCCTCACCCCCACCCACAGTCTTCACCCAGAGACAAACACTCACCTACCCCACCTTTCACACAGAGACAGTGATCTAAATCTGCGTTAGATACAGTCCAATGCCTGTGTAAATAAACACTGTGACTGTTCAAATGTTGTGTACATTTCTGTAACCATGAAATCTAACTGCCTTTTTCATTCTTTTGTTTACATTGTATTTCTACTAGTGTGACTTAAAAGTTCACAAATGATGTTTTCTGTTTTTATAAACCAGTCTCTTATATTTTACAGCTGCCAATGTAGACCTGTTTTCTGTCTGTGCTTCACATGTGGCCTCATGTGTGTGTGTGTGTGTGTGTGTGTGTGTGTGTGTGTGTGTGTGTGTGTGTGTGTGTGTGTGTGTGTGTGTGAGAGGTCTGATTGATAATATCAAGGCCTGTTTCACATCAAATCCTTATACCTTTACCAACCTTAACCAAAATGACTCGTTATTATAGAAACAAATGGATTCTACACTTAGTTTATGTGCTAATCTGATGTGAGACATATCATTTAGACAATGCCTTTGCAGTTCTTTTTCTTAATTAATATACCAAGTGTATTGAGCATTTATACAAATAAATAAAATATTGACACTCATTCCTAGATGTAGATGTGTTTCATTCATTACCTATTTAGTCTCGCCTGGAGCCACAGTACACATGGCCATATACAAAGTTAAAATTGAGGTGTTATTTTTTGCATCAAATTAATTTAATTAAAAGAATAGTTTACCCAAAAATTAAAATTCTTTAATTTACTTACCCTCATGTCATTCGAAACCCATAATATCTGAGATTTCATTATTGAAATTTGAGCTTAACTGCTCAATTCATATGGATTAGTTTTACGATCTCTTTATGAACTTTTTGAAGCGTCAAAGTGGTAGTTGTGAAGCTGTCAGTGGAGGGACAGAAATCTCTCAGATTTCCTCAAAAAGATCTTCATTTGTGTTCTGAAGATGAACTAAAGTCTTACGGGTTTGGAATGACATGAAGGTGAGTGAATGATGATAGAATTTTCATTTTTGGGTGAACTATCCCTTTAAAAGCCTAGCTTGAACCAATTGTGATTCAGCCTGGAAGTATTTTGATCCTGAGCAAAGCAAAGTCTGTTTGAAAATGACAGTGAACACGGAAAATACCATTAAAAAAACACAGCAAGACAAAACTGTAAAATATCTATGATTTTGTAAATAAAAGCACGAGAATGTTTTTTATTAAAAGTGCAGACACTAGCCACAAGTTTATGTATTCAATGAGGATTAAACCTGTTTTACTCCTTAATCTTTTCCCACAACCATAAGGGCCAAATAGGCCCCTAAAAATGTTACTTTGAATACAATGTCTGAAGTACAGTTCATTTTACACACTGAATTTGCATTCCTCACATCCCTGGATCCAAAAATCTATTCTAGTCAACTGAGTGTAGACATTTAATCTCCACCTTTGCTCTTTTGAGTCGCTTACAGAATTAAGTCAGGAAAAAATGTTTTTGCAGCTGCAGTATCCTGTCAGAAAACCTTAGCCAACATGCCAGGATAAAGATCGCCTTCCCCAGGTGCAAATCAACTCATCCTTGTCCACATTTATTCCACTTCACTCAAACATTTTTCCCAACAGGAAGCCAGGAGCCCCACATAGGCATCTCAGACTGGAAGATGAAGCATCTGTCAACCTCTCACTTCTGAAATATGATGACACTTGACTGTCATCTAAGGCGTTTGTACTCCAAGAGTAGCTACTACACTCTTAGAAAAAAAGGTTCAATGGGGTTATAGAATTTTAAATAGGCTACTTTAATGCTTAACGGGTCATTTCAGTTTATCTAGAGATAAAGTATGTTTACGAGCTGTTTAATACTTAAATTCCCATAACGGGAATCCCTAAAAGGTTTTATAAAGCACCATATAGAAATAAAACCTGACTAGACATTATTTTAATAGTGTATAATTGCCAGGCTGTATGGTTTCATATGAGAGAGGTTCCTCAAAAAATCAATCAATAAATAAATAAATGACATTCTACTGCTTAGTGTAGCCTAACTTGTGTGGACTGGGGACAATCTGATCTACTAGCCTATCTTTTTAAACAAAACGCTAGCTTTAAAAAAAATATTGGATACAACGAAGTGATAAATAATGCAGTAGTCCAACTATCTCTGTTGCTATGCTCTCCTCCTCAGAGGAACTTCTGTTCACGAGCGTCTGTTTGGCGCCAGATAAAAATACGCGCGCATCGCCTGTCTGTCCCGCTGTGACGGGTAACATAAAACCCTAAAGACCTATAAATATGAACTAATAAATAATTAAAACTGCATCGCAGTCTTTTCCTTAATAACCGGTACTGTCAACCAGGCTGTAGAATTGCACAGAATGATAATCGTTATAATAGGCTACATTAATGATAAACTATAGGCCTATTACAGTTTTCCGATTAAATTTTATTTTTTTAAAGTGACCTTGTGAAGTTAAATCAGGTATAAAAGGTCAGAGAAGCTTACGTTGCCTCCACGTGCTATTGCAATTATATGGTGCGTTAAATCATGTCGTAAAGATCATATTAACGAGTTGAAAGCACATGAAAACCAGCACAATGTGGCAAATTACGAGTGGGAAGCTCGGGATTTTCTACCCCGGCCCGATCTTTCCGAGTTGGGGGCGTGTCACTGAGAAACGGCGGAATACCAGTAGCCTACTTAAAAATATTGATATTGCAGTGATATTGTCAGGCTTTTCTTTTTACAGCGAATTGCCTGCACAAAATACAATAGCATATGTTACAATAAATTTAGTGGCTTGAAAAATTAATTAAAAACATAAAAAGCAAAACACACCTAATGCACATTCCATGTTCTTCATTTTCTAGTAGGCTAGTAGAGTTTCTAGTATTTTTGTGTAATTAATCAAGAGAAAGTAGCCTACACCGCCATCTTACTCTGACGAAAGTGACTTCAACGCACATGCCATCAACACGACGTAAGTTAAGTCCAGCTGGGAAGTTCGTATTTACGAGGTGGGAAGTAGTGTTTACAACGGCAGGTGCGTTCAAGTCACTTTCGTCGGAGTAAGTTGATTTCATTTTTGGGTGAACTATCTCTTTAAAGACCTAATGATAACGTACGTAGCCTACCATTCATTGACCGCCATATAGCCTGTAAACATTCACCGCGCTGTCTAAATAGTCAGGTTTGATTAAATTGAGGGAGGCGATTTCTTTTGAGGCTGGAGGGGGGAATGGGCTGAGGTCCTTACATTTAATTTACACCAGCAGCGTTGATGTTTAGTTCACGCATTCGATTCTACCTTTATATGCAGCGCTGCAGTGTGTGTATTGGGGAACACTCCCCCCTCTGGACAATTGCAGCATCGCATAGAAAGTGAATTTAGATTAATCCATTGGCATCTCTGGTGTTTTTTTTTTTTTTTTTTTTTTACAGTCTATGGTATTTAGTCTGCTTTATTTCTTTGTGATTTTTTTCTCAACACTTTTAGTGCATATATAGCAGCTTTATTCAGAATTTAATTGTAAAAGGCGGTGTACAGATCAAAGCGGAAAGTTTGCATTAATTATTTGTTTCTTTCAGGACCGTTTTTAAAGTTACTCCCACGACTCGAAACAGGTCAAGTACTTTTAAAACACTGGAAAAATTCATGCATTAAAAATTGAACAATATAATATACATAATCATAATGAGTGTGTGCGGCGCTGCTCGGTGCCGGTGGATCCAGACCCGCAGTGCTGTGAGTCTCAGGGTCCTTCAGCAGAACCGAACCGTCTGCAGACACACGACTGGAGCTCCTGAGAGTATCAGGGAGAAGCTGCAGGCTTTCCCGGGAGGATCCATCGATCTCCAGAAGCGACAGGAGTCCGGCATCGCGGTGCTCACTGTCAATAATCCAGCGCGCATGAACGCCTTCTCAGGTACTCGTGTTTACAACACACATTTATGGGCAATTTAGTTTGAGGAGAGTTTATGGTGGAAATGGAACTTTTGGAATAAAATAGCAGAACCCGTTTACTTGATAAGGATTTTCATACATATAATATGTCAAATATTATTTATAAAATAATAGTATTGGTTCCACTTTATGTACTACTAACATTTAAATAAAAAAGTACATATCAGTTTGTACATTGTACTATTATTTAATAATACCTGCATGTAACGTTATAACACCTGCATGTTTAATTACACTGTTGACTCTTCCCTGAACCCAACCATTAAACCTACCCACACCACCAAACCTGTTCCTAACCTTACCTGTTTCCCACCTCAATAGCAGCACAAGTGATTTGCAATACATCAACACAAGAACATTGTACGCAACATTTTATATGCAAGTACATAGTAAAAATACCTAATATAAAGTGTGATGTTTGCATTTTATACGAATAGTATTTTGTAGATGTTGTGCATAATTTGACAAAATAGGTGTTTGATTGGAAATGATGCACAATAAAAATACTTTGTCCTCATATTATATTTGCCTTGATTTTCTTCACGTCACATTCCACATACTTTATCTCAAACTTAGTTTCCTTGCGAAACATGAAAAAAAAAAACTTAAAAAAACTTTTAACAAAATAGATTTGAAATTTGCGAAATTTGGTTTATGTCTCATTCTTGTTGTGAAATTGTGAGATGATAATACTTCTTAACATTTAGTAATTCATGTTTTTGTTTTCTGAACATTCATATTTTAAGAATGATTGTCTGGTTCTGAGACAAAAGTTAAAGTCTGCATGAAAGAGAAGTTATGATAGTCATTTCTTCCCTATTGTGAAACACTCTTGAAGAAATGTTTAACAAATGAAATCAAATACAGTTTTAGTTAGTTAGTTTTGTAGGATAGAAAAAATAGATTGATTTTGTCCGTGGGGAAGTGATTGGATGGTTGTGGATTGCTATTGGTGGATCTCATGTGAGTGACAGGTTGCCCCGCCCTCGTCATCAGAGAAGAGAAGAGATGCTGCAAGAGGGAGGGGTAGTTATGTTGATTTAAAGTTTACGAAGCAAAAAATAATGATGTGCACGGATAAATCATTTAGAATAAATACTGCAATATTCCATAAAAACTAGGATTTGTCAACTCAATTTTTGACACAATTTCATTGTGACTTTAAGATTGACAGTCTGGGATAAGAGTTAAACAATAAAATCTTTACATAGTAATACATCTGAAATGTAGCCCAAATAAATGATGTTAGCATGTTAAAAAAAGCAGGTTAGCTTGAAAGATTTCATTAATAGTTGTTTTTGCGCAGGCTGCATGATGCTTGAGCTGGAGCAGCGAGTGCATGATCTGGAGACCTGGACCGAAGGGAAAGCTGTCATTGTGAAGGGAGCTGCTGGAAACTTCTGCTCCGGATCTGATCTCAATGCAGTCCGAGCAATAGCAAACCCACAGGTGAGGAGAGTTTATCAGTTAAAGAGCATACTGGCATTATACACTGCCTGGCCAAAAACAAAAACTAATGATTACCGGTATGTTTCTAGCATGTTAAATGTTTGGCAACAGTTCTTCCAACCCTAATTGATGGAGTGTGTAGCTTTTCATTTCTTAAATCAGCACTAAGTAAGATTTTTTACCTTAAAATAATGTTTCCAAAATTCAGTGGTTCATCAAGTCGTGACATGGTGAAATGCACTTATGCCACAGCTTTGCGGTCCTTTATCTGATATATCCACGCTATGTAAGATTGCCAGATCGGGTCGCGTTTCTGTAGTTCTAATGAGACATAAGAAAACTACTAATTTGACTTTCTTTACGGCAAGCGTTACAATTGCTACAAATGTTCGTTTGTGATGTCGCAATACATCATACTTTCATAAAATCATGCATCATACCTTGTATGTGGCCATTGTTGATTCCAAAGCTGGTGCTGGATAAACAGCGAGCGTGCGCGTGCGACAGTAGGCTGCGGTAGGCTAAATTATTTACGACAGCGGTAATGGACAATTCCGCTTCCAACCTGTAGGGCGACCGCAGCGGAAAAGTTACTTGGTGTTTCTTTAACCCACCATGTAGGAAGACACATCATGGACATATTCCAGGATGACAGTCTGGATTCATCAGGCTCAGATTGTGAAAGAATGGTTGTGAGGAGCATGAAGAATCATTTTCACACATGAATTATCTCCTCTGGGTCCAGACATTACATTCACTGAAAGTCTTTGGGATGTGCTGGAGGAGACTTTACAGAGTGCTGGACTCTTGCATTGTCAATACAAGATCTTGACCAAACATTGATGCAGCTCTCCATGGACAAAAAAACCATCACAACATTTATCACCAATGCTCCCTACCAACCATTCCTTCACAATCTGAGCCTGATGAATCATGGCCATGATGTGTCTTCCTACATGGATGTTTAAAGGGATAGTTCACCCAAAAATGAACATTAGCCCCTGATTTACTCACTCTCAAGCCATCCTAGGTGTATATGACTTTCTTCTTTCAGACGAATACAATCGGAGTTATATAAGAAAATGTCCAGGCTCTTACAAGCTTTATAATGGCAGTGAATGGCTGTTTCTGTTATGAAGTCTTTTCTGTTTTGCACGTTCGTCACCGGACCTTACGCTACGCCTACGTGAACACGCGTACGACAGTTAGCGGATATAAAAATATATCATGCTAGAAACATAATAATCACTGCAAGAATGATCCAATCATTGACTCTTAAGCATTTGCCTATTTAAATCCAAATAGCAAATATTGTAACTTTCAGAACTAAAAACATCCCATTGAAAAAAACATTGTCTATCTTTGCTAATATTAAAAGTGGACCTCAGGGAAACTTACAAGAGCTTCTGTATCCTACTGAAACATTTGAGAAACAAAACACCCAGTGTCTTCCAGTTGATGTAATGTTTGCTGTGTTTTTCAGGATGGCGTGAGGATGTGTGAGTTCATGCAGAACACTCTGACACGACTCCTCAGGTTAGTCTGGGCCGTCAAGGCACTGGAAATATAGTTTTTGAACAAAATTTGAAGAAAGTAGAGGATCTTTGCCACACCGGGAAAAGGGCTGTCCTTCTTTTTGAAACACGCATGTTTATGCAAGGGTAGTTTTCTACGTTGTTTTAATGTTTCTGTGTTATCATCATGAAAATAAATAAAGATCTCATAGCTTTTTGCAGTTTGATCAAAAGATGGCATGTTAAAAACTGTGGCTGTAATTACTCCCATTACTGAGCTCTCTCAGCCACCGTACATTACTTACGGTAACACTTTATTTTACAGTGTACTTGTTACATATGTTACATGTAATTACCATAGTAATAACAGTAAATTATGCCTAATTACATGCAATTAACCCTCAACCAAATCCTAATCCTACCCTAACCCTATAGTAAGTACATGTAGTTAATTAATATTACACTGTACTTAAATATTGAATTACACTGTAACAATGACACCTTAAAATAAAGTGTAACCCTTTACTTTATTACACTTGAAATAAAAGGTCAAGCGGAGCTTATTACAATGCTGTTCACCATTCAAATTTCACATTAATATATATAAATAATAATTATGATTTTTTAAACATTTTTGAAAAAAGTCTATTCTGCTCACCAAGGTTACATTATTTGATAAAAGATACAGTAAAACCAGTATTATTGTGAAACATTATTACTCAAATAGAAAGATATTTCTTATGTAAATGTATTGTAAAATGCAATTTATTCCTGTGATCAAAGCTGATTTTTCAGCATCATTACTCCAGTCTTCAGAGTCACATGATCCTTCAGAAATCACTCTAATATGATGATTTGCTGCTCAAGAAACATTTCTGATTATTATCAATGTTGAAAACAGCTGTGCTGCTTCATATTTTTGTGAAAACCATGATACACTACCATTCAAGAGTTTGAGGTTAGTAAAAAAAAGTAAAATAAATGAATACTCATTTTCTTCAGCAAGGCAGCATTAAATTGATCAAAAGTGACAGTAAAACATTTATAATCTGATAAAAAAACTTCTATTTTAAATAAAAGCTGTTCTTTAGAACTTTCTATTCATCAAAGAATTCTGAAAAAAGTATCAGTTTCCACAAAAATGTTAAGCAGCAAGAACAAAGTTTACAAACATTGATAATAATAAGAGGCATTAATAATAATTGAGGACCAGATCAGAATATTAGCATATAAATGCAGCTTACCTGCATCAGCGTTTACCACCAACGTTTTGGCACAATCCCAACAGTGCATAATGGGTTTTCAAATTGGTTGTACATTTGTTTTGCAGTGCATTAGTGGATTGAAAAAGTGCATTCAATAATTTCGATATGGTTTTGGTACTCCACTTCAAATGGCTGTCCCCCTCATATAGTGCACTAAATAAGGGCATAGTGGGCATTTTTGGACACAGTCTGTTGTGCCTAGAATATGAGCATTTAATTTGAAAACTGTGCAGATCCATGTCTTTTAAGCAGCATTATTTCTGCAGTGTGGTGTGTTGTTTCAGGCAGACTGCCGCTCATCTCCATGGCTCTGGTGGAGGGAAGAGCGCTGGGCGGGGGGGCAGAACTCACCACTGCATGTGACTTCAGGTACACGCATATTTTGACATATTTAGTTGTTTACACAGGTCATATTATTTTATTTATTTACTCATTTATTCAAAGTGACTCAAAGTTTATTCAAAGAAAAAAAGATGAGAATAAAAAACTTGGGATAACTAATTGCATAAATGTACACCCCCCCTGAATTAATCACTCGCGTAATGTTCTAAATGACTGTTTTTTATTTCACTGAAATGAATGCACATACTATATTTTAGTTTGATCATATTTTTTATTTCATATTTTTTATTTTTAGGGGATTTTATGGTACTAAATTATATTTATGCTATAGTTATAATCAATTTGTTAACTTTTTGAGCACAGACCTGAAAATGAGACATAAATCTTGAATGCTTTGGAGCACAGATTCAAGTTTGGTCTCTTTTTTAAAGACAACACTTGGCAGATTATTTCTGAAACGAAAAACGTTTAAAAAAGTGAATTTGAAATGAGTTATACAATTTTACGTTTATTTTTATGAAAAATGCCCAAAATACTCTTTTCAATGTTTATATAAAATACATTTTCCAAAACATGTTTTACTCATGTTTTCAGCTTTAAATCGGTATGAAAATCAAAGCCATAAATCTAAATAAGTTGTGTTCCTAATTTAGGGTTGATATCTCAAATAAATGAGCGTTCAGTGAGATTTTGTTTGGGCGCAGTACCAAAAGTTTCCACTAGATGAAATTCGATTCCCATTCATTTCCAATGTGCTCATTTTTGACCACAAACAATACAAGTGTGACTTTTTTCAGGACCATTTAACTTTTTCGAATCATGAGAATCCATGATTTGTGTGTGTGTGTGTGTTCAAACAGAAAGTGCCAAAACCTTTACCAAGTTTCGTACCATTCAGATGAAGTAAAAAATTCTTGCAATAATGTTCCAGATCTATAAAATAGCAAGGGCATCTCCTGTACCCTCTTCAGGACGCCCCACAGGCTTTCTTCAGCTCTGGGCCGATCCAAAACATTCAGCTTTCTTTGCTAAAGCTGTTCTTTTATGTTTTAGATCAGTGTCATGCTGAAAGGTGAAAAGTGCCGCTTCTTTTTTTTTTTAGCTTTCTAGCTTGATCTTTTTGGACCGTAGTGATAGATTTGTATTCCGAAAGTTACAGTATGTTTTATTAAGCAATTTTACCTTTAATATCTCGTCGGAATAGAACGTCACCATTTTATTTCCGTTTCCAGGTTGATGACGTGTGATGGTGTAATCCAGTTTGTCCATAAGCATATGGGTTTGGTCCCTGGATGGGGAGGAGCAGCAAGACTAGTTGGTATTGTTGGCAGCCAGAACGCCCTGAAACTGCTGAGCGGGGCTGGGAAGGTGGACCCAGACTGGGGAAGACAGATGGGACTGGTGGATGAGGTGCTCCACTGCTCTTCTGGAGAGGGAGAAACACTGACACACGCTGAGCAGTGGCTGAGGCCGTTCATCAAGGGTCCGGCTCCAGTCATCCAGGCGCTCAAGAAGGTTGTCGTCTCAGGACGAGAGCTTCCCCTGGAAGAAGCCCTTAAGACTGAGAGGAATGTGTTTGGGACAGTATGGGGTGGTCCCGCCAACCTCAAGGCTCTGGCTTTAAACCCGAAACATAAGTGATTGTAATCGTAACATTAAAACTGCTGCACAATTGCTTGAAGCACTTTTCAGATCACATCATAAAATAGAACAGAAAAGTTTCTGGATTGTTTTGCAGAGTTCGTCAACTTGCACATGCACACATTAGTAAATAAATATCATCTTCCATCATCTTGTTTTGAAGTTTAAGGTTTTGTGATTTTTGGGAAGTATTGGAAGTATGTATACACATTCAAAAACTGTGCGGAATCTGGGAGTTTTGTTCGACGACTCGTTACGTTTTGACTTTCTGTAAGGGATCCACTGGAGGCAGGCTTGTAGAACCCAAGTGCAGTTTATTGATAACATTAACGAAACAAAAACATGGCGTGGCATGAAACATAAAACAAGACCAGGACATGATGCTTACCTACAGAGATTACAGTGAGACAAATAATAGACCAAGACACATGGCAAACATGACATGAACAACACTAAAACGTCACAGAGACAAGACCAAAATCGTGACACTCACACATTGGTCAGATTGTTAAATCATGCTTCTTCCACTTGTTCGTATACGCCCCTCTCTTAACTCTGGAGATGCTGAAACTGTTATCCACGCGTTTATAACCTCCAGATTGGACAACTGTAACTCCTTATATAGCGGCTTACCCACCAAAGCTATACATCGCCTTCAAATGGTGCAAAACTCTGCTGCTCGAGCCCTTATATATAATAAAAACTCTGCACATATCACTCCCATCCTTTACCAAGTTCACTGGCTTCGTGTGGTCAATCGCATCCAGTTTAAACGTTTAGTCTTAGTTTATAAAGCCTGTCATGGCCCCGCAGTTAGTGCAACAATGTTCCTGCCCGGACCCTTAGATCTAGCAATGACAATTTGCTTGTCGTACACCAGTATAAACTCTCTACTGTGGACGGTAGGGCTTTTAGTGTTATAGGCCCTAAGCTATGGAGTAATCCACCTTTAAATCTCAACTTAAAACTCATCTATTCACCATGCTCAGTAAATAATCATTTTCCTCTATACTTCTCTGTCTTACACTTTTTCAGTATTTATGTTACAAGTTTACTTTATCAAAATTGATGTTTTCTCTGACTCTAAAATTTCTCATGTTAATTATTTGTAGTTATTTGATGTCTCCTGCTTTTCTGCTTGTTTGATTGTTATAATAAGCAGATTGCTTGTCTTTGTCTGTCAACTGTTTGTATTATTTTGTGAAGCGACCTTGGGTTCTTGAAAGGCGCTATAAAAAAATAAACATTATTATTATTATTCAACCAGTCATCTATCTATATATCTATAGATCTATCTACTGTATCTATCTATATGGTGACCTAGTGATGTCTCAGTACACGAAAATGAACGGATGCATGTTGTAAAAACATAAAGCATATTGCATTAGGCTACTGATAAATTACTCAGACACCTAATTTACTGATATTATACCTATGCTAATGCTTAAATCACATTATTTGGTTAACTTAAACTTACCTCAGAGTTCACACACCTGCATGTCTCTTTAATTTAACCATTTGTCGTGTTAAGCCTCGGTAAGATCTGGACACTGTACAGTCCTTCAGTGTATGTGAAGTAGATGATCACCATAAAGACACTGACCGCTAGCGTTTATTCATCTTTATGGTAGCGCTTTTGGCGCAATGGGTCGCTGTTTTACACGGGTTAATCATTGATCGCTGACGTTTCAGCGCGTGCTGTGTGTGTGTGTGTGTGTGTGTGTGTGTGTGTGTGGACACTGCAGTTTCTGCATCTCAGCTCTTCTGCCTGCGCCAGTCTGACCGCACCGCGACGCGTTATTATTCCCACGCGTGGATTTCAGAGCGAATTCAGCCCGAAGTGAGGCGTGTGTCCCATGAATGCTTCTCTGACAGGACCGAGAGCTGCCAGCCGCACACACGGTAAATTACCACAGATGTCTTTATTAACATTAGGTTAATGCCATATTTGAAAAGTGCGTGCACTGCAGGTTTGAAGAGATGTTCTTAATGGACAGATGTTCTGTCTGGTCTGTTTTGCAGTGTTTTATTCAGGTGATGTAAAGTGTCTTCAACGCTACTGTCCTCCCCTATAATCAGTGATATTCGAAAAGTTATTAGGCTATAACTGCTCGAATTATAACTTGCTTAATTGTAACCGTTTTGTGCATGTAAAGTCATGAAGTAAATGCACGAAGATACGAGTGTTTAATTTTAAATATAATTTCTGAAGTGTCTGTGTAGCTTTCCATAGTGCTGATGATTTCACTTCTCATCAGTCAGAGGCATAATTTGTATTCTCAAATGTTTTTATTGTAATTTATTATTACTGTATTATGATGTGATACACTCATGTTGCCTTCATGCATCAGCACATCTGCATCATAGATCCTGCAATTTTGTGTCATTTGGACCTTATAACAGTTTTCACACTCTCATTTTCTTGCGTTTGTCCACTAACAGTGTCCATCAGTGTACTTGCTCCACAGGACAAATGTACAGTATCTTTGTACCGTCATGAATATTTAAAAGTCATCACCATTCATTCTGGGGTGGAAATAATGATAGTGGAAATGGCAATGTAAACATTTTCAGAATTCTTGCTAAGGTTAACGTCATAGCTTGCATTTTCTACTAGCCTACTTAAATAGAATTAAACAATTTTGAAATATCACAATTTTGCATAATTTGACTAAATTAGGCTACAGCTCGATTACAGAACTGTTGTGTCTTTGATAAACAAGTACACTAACAAGATACAATGTTATTCGGGGCAAAATAGAATTTCGTTGTTTGACAGGTAACAGATTTTTCCATTTTTTTTTACAGTCTACTATCAACCATACAGATTTGCTTTGCTTTGCACTGCAATACAGTATAAATTATTTGAAAACTGAAGAAAAGTATCTGAATACATCAACCACTGAAAATAATATTATGCCTAATGCAATTCTATATGAGTGTAGTTGTAGAAATGCTCCTTAAATCCATAAAGCGTGAGCCTGAATCCATCTCCTGTTGACTAAGAGGTGGTTCAGTACTTCTGTCACTCTCTATCAGGTGTACAGTTCGTCATGCATCACTGTGCTACTGTATCTGCTGAGTACAGATGATGGAACTGTCATAACAGATTATAAGACATTTGATGACTCAGTCAACATCCATCCAATGGGTAACTAGTAGGAAAAGTGTTCATGCTCTATCTCAGATATCTGTACATCTGCTATGTAGGGCCTACCTTATCTATAATTAGTAAGAACTATCTTTACACCATAGCTATCGTTTTCACATTGACTGTGGTCCAGTAAGTAAATACTTGAAGTGTTAAGCGCCAATAAAGTTACTTTTAAAAGTAATGCATTAAAATATAGTGTTACTTAGATACCTTTTAAGGAAAGTAATGCATACTTTTTCTTACCTGGGCTGGGCTTGCTCGTTTGTTTTTTTAATAATAAAAAAAACTAAAGTTTTATTTTTGGCAAATGTAGAGGCCCAAAAGTGAAATGAATAAGCCTCAGGCTGAGTACAGTAGAGGGTGTCGCTCAAACAAACC
Organism: Gila orcuttii; assembly: GCA_026230005.1. Classification (NCBI taxonomy): domain Eukaryota; kingdom Metazoa; phylum Chordata; class Actinopteri; order Cypriniformes; family Leuciscidae; genus Gila; species Gila orcuttii. The sequence continues at coordinate 6,603,232 of JAPDVR010000018.1, forward strand.
TTTCATCTTCTGCCATTCTGGGTTGTAAAAGAATAGGACGCAGGAGAAGAAAGATCTCTTATTTAAACAATAAAAAAAAAATTAAACACAAATGTGATGTTAACTAAAGTAATTTGCTTATTAGTATGGTTGAATTGGATCATTGAAGGTTTGCAGCAAAGACATTGGTTAATAAAGTGACATTAAATGCATAAAGTATATTTGTATAATTTACATTTAATTATTGCAGGTTTGCGTAATATTCTGAGTTTGCATTTCATTGTTTTTATTCTTCTTGAGAAATCTGTTCTGAATCTGTTTTTGCGCAAGTGAGATGAATAAATGCACGCTCATATTTAGGCCCTGTTTACACCTGGTATTGATGCGTTTTGGTCGATCGGATCACAAGTAGACGCATAACCATTTACACCTGCGTTTTAATGTGTCTCTTTTGTCCACTTTCAACCACTTCTGTCCTGACTTCTTCGAGGGGAGGGTCTATTGGCGGGTAAATGTGTTTTTTCAGACTTTTAGATCTAATGGATAAAATAAGCTCACGCAATTTACATATGAATGTGCCCCGGGGATGACAGAAAAAACATACGGAGATCATCAGCTTTTGTTTCTGCTCTGACAGCCACAAGATCAGCCGAACACTGTGAGTGTGTGTTAGAAATCAGGAATGGTGAGAGAATATTGTGCTTGGTACATTTTTTCGTCTTCAAACCAAACTTGGGTCTCCAGCTGGCGGTTTATATCTTGTTTGGCTAGTGCGCTTCCTATAATGTTTCAGCATTAGGTCAGTAGACGGAGAGTAGACGGTCTTTGGTGGCTGTTTGAACACATTCGATTACATGAGTGTTTACTCTACCAAAGCAATCCGGTCGAATGTGTTTTCGACTACCTCTGGAAGTGGTTGAAAGTGGACAAGCTCAAAATGTTTTAGACCCCGTTTACACCTGTACTTAGCAGCGTTCACTTGTGATCCTATCGACCAAAACGCATCTTAATATCAAGTGTTAACAGGGGCTTAGGGTACGTTTACACAGCAAGTATGTACTAAAAACTGAAAAGTTTTTAATTTGCATTTTTCGCGAAACAGACAACAACATCGTCAAAATGATCCTGCATACACAGATCTGTGAAAACGACTAAAAATGCTGTGTTATGCTGCCAGGCCAATAGATAGCGATGTCACCGTTTTCACAATTTCGTGTGAATGAACGGCCAAAATGCATAAAAAGTTTTACGTTTTTAGTTGAAAACATCATGTAAACGACCCCTTAGTCTAGAACTACAATAACCATCATGTTTACACAGCGCACACAAGGCCCTGTCCCAAATGGCACACTTTATATGCACTTACGGGCTTGTGGACTTACAGTGTCGGTTAAGTCCATGAGACCATGTCCCATTTGTCATTTCAGGTTTCAGAAGCGTGCTCGCGAGCGCCCCCTTTGCGGTCGATATGCATCCTCTAAGCGCACTGTTAGAAACCCAACAGTCAAAGCGCCGTTATGTCATGAAAGTGTGGACTCGTACGAAGATTACGAGTGCTTAGGGTGCCATTTGGGACAAGACCATAACACTTCTGCACTTACTCATGATTTCTCTCAACATGGAGAGCTGTCAGTCAATATATTGGAAAACAAAGTAACTTGTGTTACTTATTTGAAAAAGTAACTTTTGTTATATTTTGTAGTGAATTTAAAAGAAATGCATTACTCGTTACCTGAAAAAATAATAGCCCGCATTACTTACTTGTAATTGATGTACCCTCAACACTGTTAAGTTCTCACTGGAGGAGCAAAGTGTGTGCAGAATAATCCATGGGAAGTTTGATAAATCTGTTGTTGTGTGGAACTGTGGCTTTCAACACAGTTTATGAGTTTTGATTCACTGAAAAAAAAAAGGCTTTGAAATAAATGTCACTCTGAAATTACAAGTATATTTCACAAATTACAGTAAAGTAACAGTAAAGTAACACATTGCGTTAAACATTAAATTGCTACAAAAGTTTGTTATGGCAACATAATGTATTAAGGCTTGTTCATATTCAAAATAACATATTATGAGTTCATTGGGCCCTTCAGAGAAGTGAACGTTTATTGCAGGAGTTGTGGTTTCTGGGTAATAGGTAGCTAGTTCATTTACATCTCATTTCCTCAGCTTTCTCAGTCCTCCATCTTCTTCAAACAAAGACAGGTCTGTATATGACAATCTACATGCTCACTGGGTCACACTAATGTCTTATCTGACTATGTGTTTGTTTGCGTGTGGATTTTGAGTGGAAATACTAAATTGGTGTGGTCAGAAAATGTAGCGCTGGGATTATATCCATCCAGTGTTTTTCTCTATCCACTTGAAGAGAAAACTTCACACTTGAGGCCAGTGTGAACGCTGTGTCTCTTTGAACTGCATTACAGTATCTACAGGACATAACAGGGATAAAGTTTTATATCACACTCGTTTTACATAGTTCTACATTATAATGCCAGTGATATGGAAATGTGTTAGATATTGCTGCCATGCCTGGTCTATGCTGTGGTTAATCATTTACTCTTGGTTAGCCTGACTTTAACACACGGGTCAGTTGCCTATCTGAGTAATGTGAGGAGTTAATTTTCATTTTAAAAGTCAGAAACATTGTGATTTAGCTTTGCACAAGGGTTTATCATCAAGCAGGAGCATTTGATACAGAAGTGAAGATATTCCAAGATTTCTTGTCTTGTCATAAAAAGGTCAAAATATTTGATTTTTTTTCAACTCTTTCCCCGCCAGCGTTTTTTTTTTTTTTTTAAGTTGCCAGCCACTGGTAGCATTTTTGATCATTTTCACAACATTTTTATGGCCCCCAGCACATGTTTTTGTATGAATATCTGAACATACACTATATCAAAAGAAAAAAAACAGAGCCTTTGCTTTAAAAATATGTTTTATGCATTCTTTTGTTTAATCAACATTTGAATGTGGGTAAGTTTCATAAAAAAGGCAACATTTTGAGCAAAAAGCTGAGAAAATCACATTTTTGGCAAATAATACATCCAAATCGGATTCAGAACGATGATCAAAACATTGATGGAGTAGTTTAAGTCTTTCAAAGCTTCACAGTCCTATAGCGTCCTGGGTCGACATTTCATTCAGTAACATTAGGCGGTTTTGATTTATATGCTGTTTAATATTGATGATCGTGTGATTTTACATATGTATCTGCTTACATATGCTATTGCTTGTCTCTGCTTCTTCTTCACATGCTTTTTGATCAGGAGATTCTGTACTCTTTCTGAAGATGCGTAATAGCGCCCCCCTACCGTATAACAGTGAAAACACGGAAAGACGAAAATTTCCGTCAATGGCGGGGAAAGAGCTAAGAGGCTTGTTTACATTGATACAATCCTCAGAGGTCCTGTCTCTGATATAATTTAATGTTTAATGTTTTAATCCTGCATGTTATTGTTACAGGACCAACCACTGTCTGATTTGGCAGACACAGTTTTTTTTAAATAATATTTTAAAGTGCTATAAAAAAGGCACTGTTGAGTAGCAAATGGGTATTTGAAGCCGCTGGTGTCTCTGGAGTCTCCAGAAGCTCTCTATGCTGGCTGACAGTTGTATGTAAAGTTGCATTTCAGCTACAACTAACCAAAGCTCACAAACAGAAACGTTTACAGTGGGTTTAGAAATACATTTCAAACAATTTTATTGCTGTGGTGTTTTTTTGCAGCATGTGTTGGCCTGCCTGAATTCCCTTTATTTCGAAGGCGATATCTTTTTTTTTGTACTATAGCAGAAAATGGTCAGTTATAAACTCCACATATCTTGCAGAAGTCATTTTGAAACCCTCAGAGACCCTAAAGGGTCACATTTAAGGTCCTTGCACACTGAATCAGAAGCTTTCGTTTGCATTTTTTTCGTATTCGTCATTCGGTGGCTCTGAATTGTCAAAACAACTCTCAAAATGCTTGCTACGTATGCGAAAAAAGCAGAAAATCGAACCCTATCCGAATTTTTTTGAAGGCAGTGTGTAAAAGTGATTGACACAAAGTGAGGTCGTATTTATTTTTTAACGTGCGAAAATTTCGGACTCTGTCTATAAGGACCTTAAGTCTGTTTTGGTTTTGGTTTTAAAGACTTTTAGTTTGCTTCTCTCTGTGTTCCTGCTCATCATTTGTTGTTATGTTTATTTTCTTTATGTTGTGAATTAGTGCACACCTTTTTTTTAATGAAACTTACCCACCAATCTTCACTGATCATCATCCAGCACTATATAACTCTTCCCACTGCAGTTCACCATTGTGTGGTCTTGTCATTCCCTCAGAGAACACTAACCTGACTCCTTACCTTTGTGATATCTTCCTAAAAGATTTATCTTCAGCCATCTGTTTCCTGCATCCGTCTTCAGTCATCAACTACGTTCATCTGTCTTCAGATATCGGCCTCGATCTCCATTTCAGAACCTGCATCAGATAAGATCCGTAATCATTCAGATATCCATCCAGTACTCTATATTCTTCAGTTACTCACCCGCTTCCATCATTGTTATCTCATACTTCTGCAAATAAACCTGTTATTCACTTTACCTGTGTGAATCCTTCTGTTTCATGACAGAAGACCAGACCATAAACTTAAAGTATGGGCGTTTCCCGCATCCATTAAAACCCAACCGATCATCCGATACACTGTTTCCAAGGTTTGGCCGCCCGATCGAAGTATATGTGAAAGAGTTCCTAGAAATTTCACACCAGGTCAACTGGACAGATGACGTCCTAAAGAACGTGTTCGGGCTTGGACTGAACGATCCTCTGTACCAGCCAGCTTAAGCCGCAAAACCATGTTCATTCGCACCATACCTGGATCATGTGCTGTTGTTGAGCGGTTCAGCCTTCACCGTGGGTGAGGCTGATGATTACATCGCCACTCAATCACCATCACCTGCCATTTTCCTCGCCACACGGCCTGAATGTCTTCATGTCATACCTGCTGAGCCAGAGACTGTTCACGCCATGTCAGCCGTGCCTGAGAATTCACCACCGTTCCCGAGCCCGCTTCAGCCCATAAACCAGCTCCAGAGTCTCGTCCAAGCCATGTCAGCCATGCCTGAGAATTCACCACCGTTCCCGAGCCTGCTTCAGCCCATAAACCAGCTCCAGAGTCTCGTCCCGCCGAGACCGCCCTTCCAGAGTCTCGTCCCGCCGAGACCACCCTTCCAGAGTCTCGTCCCGTCGAGACCACCCTTCCAGAGTCTCGTCCCGCTGAGACCACCCTTCCAGAGTCTCGTCCCGCCGAGACCACCCTTCCAGGGTATCGTCCCGCCAAGACCACCCTTCCAGGATCTCGTCCCGCCGAGACCATCCTTCCAGAGTCTTGTCCCGCCGAGACCACCCTTCCAGGGACTCGTCTCGTCGATACCGCCCTTCCAGAGTCTTTCCGGAGTCTCGTCCCGTCGAGACCGCCCTTCCAGGGACTCTTCCCATCTAGACCGCCCTTCCAGGGATTCGTCCCGTCGAGACCGCCCTTCCGGAGTCTCGTCCCATCAAGACCGCCCTTCCAGAGTCTTTCCGGAGTCTCGTCCCGTCGAGACCGCCGTTCCAGAGTCCTTCCGGAGTCTCGTCCTATCGAGACCGCCCTTCCAGAGTCATTCCGGAATCCTCTCCCGTCGAGATCGCCCTTCCAGAGTCCTTCCGGAGTCTCGTTCCGTCGAGACCACCCTTCCAGGGACTCGTCCCGTTGAGACCACCCATCCAGGGACTCGTCCCTTCGAGACCGCCCTTCCAGGGACTCATCCCGTCGAGACCTCCCTTCCAGGGACTCGTCCCGTCGAGACCGCCCTTCCGGAGTCTCGTCCCGTCGAGACCGCCCTTCCAGGGACTCGTCCCGTCGAGACCGCCCTTCCGGAGTCTCGTCCCGTCGAGACCTCCCTTCGGGAGTCTTGTCTCGTCGAGACCGTCCTTCCGGAGTCCCGTCCCGTTGAGACCGCCCTTCCAGAGACTCGTCCCGTCGAGACCACCCTTCCGGAGTCTCGTCCCGTCAAGACCGCCCTTCCAGGGACTCATCCCACTGAGACCGCCCTTCAAGAGTCCTTCCAGAGACTCGTCCCGTTGAGACCGCCCTTCCGGATTCTCATTCCGTCGAGACTGCCCTTCCAGAGTCCTTCCGGAGTCTCGTCCCGTCGAGACCGCCCTTCCAGGGACTTGTCCCATCGAGACTCCCCTTCCAGAGTCCTTCCGGAGTCTCGTTCCGTCGAGAGCGCCCTTCCAGAGTCCTTCCGGAGTCTCGTCCCGTCGAGACCGCCCTTCCAGAGTCCTTACGGGGACTCGTCCCGTCGAGACCGCCCTTCCGGAGTCTCGTCCCGTCGAGACCACCCTTCCAGAGTCTCGTCCCAACGAGACCACTCTTCCAGAGTGGTTCTGGAGTCTCGTCCCTTCCCTTCGAAACCGGCCTTTTATTTTTGAGAAAACTGGGGGGTTGGGGGGGCTGGCTATAGGTCCCCGGCCATAGTGGCCAAGCCAGGCTCTCATGGAAAGGCCACGAAGGCTAATCGGCCCTGGCCTCCCGAACTGCAGTCTCCGCCCTGGAGATCATTCAGATATCCATCCAGTCACTCTATATTCTTCAGTTACTCACCCGCTTCCATCGTTGTGATCTCATACTTCTGCAAATAAACCTGTTATTCACTTTACCTGTGTGAATCCTTCTGTTTCATGACATTTACATATTCATACAACAAAATATTCTGGGGGCCATGTTGGTGCTGTCGGGAAAAGAGTTACACTGTCGTTCAAAAGTTTTGGATCGGTAAGATTTTTAATGTTTTTAAAAGAAGTCTCTTCTGCTCACCAAGGCTGCATTTATTGGATTAAAAATACAAAAAACAAAACAAAAAAAAAACAGTAATATTGTTAAATATTATGACTATTTAAAATATATTAAAATAGATAACAGTTATCTTAAAATGGAATTTATTCCTGTGATCAAAGCTGAATTTTCAGCATCATTACTCCAGTCTTCAGTGTCAGGATTCTTTGATGAATAGAAAGTTCAAAAGGACAGCATTT